>JAZKJV010005430.1:0-435585 GCA_037367405.1 Ottelia alismoides
TCTCTATCGCGCTCTGCTAAAGAAATCCATCTATGAACTCAAATAAGCTTCTTGTAGCTGGAACATACGATTTGATGAAATTATAAATGTTATAACTTCAGATATAATCTTGGTGTACCATGTGAAGCTTAGTGGGAGTGCCATTGTGTTCATCATGCTAAATGTAGATAATATCCTAATCATTTGGAATGATATAAGGATGATAATAAGTGTTTTATAGACAAGGTATTACATATCTTTAAATATGATTTCAAGGATACCTCTTAGATCTTAGTTTTGAAGTTGTTCAGAAGTAAAGAAAAGAGGGTATTGGGACTGTCACATGTGTAGTACACCTTGGACATGTTCCATTTTCTGAAAATTCCAAGAAAGGCTTTTTTACCTTAAGATTTGGTACTGACCTATCTAAAGGGATAGCACCTCAAAGAGTTGAGGAAGTGAATGCTAAAACTGGTTGCCCTTTTGTGTATCAGTTACGAGAAGCTGAAAGTGTGCTAGATGTGTACAAAAGCCATATGTCTGCCATGCAGTGGGAGTAGTAAACTGTTAGTAATCCTACTATGGAGATAGAACACTTGATTGCAGTAATAACAATATCTTCAAGATGACAAGACTTTAGAGATAGTGATCTCTAAGTCTTATCTTCAAGAAATTAAGATTTTTAGATGGAGATCTAAAAGGTCTTAACTGTGAATACCTTAGGAGATAGAGATCTCCAGGAATAAGGGTATTCTAATAAGGATAATAGAAATTACATACTGGTTATAATAATAATTTTTTACGCTGTAGTGTCAAGGACACTATGACTGACAAGATTGAGTATTGGTTGCATTAGATGCAACATTCACATTAGATGCGAGCACTGTTACTGGGGATATGCGAGTGCCGTAAAAGGACTTGGCGTAGTCTCGCAGGAACAAAGTGACTGATCAGCTTACCTACCATTTTCTAAATAGCCTATGATTGTCACATGAATGTGGATTTAAATGATTAGCCCATTAATGGCTCTTTGGGCTAGTGGGAGATTGTTGGACATGCGAGCCCACGACGAGCCATTATGCAATAAATGTTATTGCACTTATCATTCCCTGATCTGAATTGAAGAATAAATAATTTGCATAATAGGTCCCTTAGTACAATTAGGTTTATGTACCATGGCCATCTTAATAATCATACAGCTGTTGATTCATTAATTGAATCATAGAGGTTGGTGTTTGGATGAATATCTAAAGAGTTAGATAGAGGACTCATCAAGCACCATTAAATGATTATTAAGAGATGATCTCCAGCCTAAGTAGGAGATGAAAATCCTTTCTCACAAAGGCTGATATCTGACCAACCTCTTGATGCGGGTCCTCTGCATGAGAATAGTGATTCGGAGGTGTCAGATTAGTTAGGTCAAAGGGTTGACTTAACGAGATTGAGATAACCTAAGTCCTATGTTGAATGTTGTCACAGCATAGGCACACATCCTCTGACCGGAGACAGATGTATTACTATATGTTTGGGTGTGTACATTTGGCAGACCAATAGGTTGATGACCTAACCAAGGTCTATACACCGGCGCGCTGGTGTGCATGTAAGGGCATATGATTAATACGATCTCTCAAAGGGATCATATAGGTTCACTTATGAACCGGAAGACATGAGCTCACTCATGAGGTATTGGGACCGATCAAATTCCATGCATGGTCACCGTGCTTTGAAAGCATGACAAGAATTTGAAGGTATGATATATGCTTTGGGGAAAGCATATGATCGATACCGATTCCGAATGACCAAGATTGAGAAACTTGGTAATTAAACTCTGAAGAAGACAGTGTAAAATTGATCTACATCTTTAGGTTGATCATAGGTCTTCCAGTATGCAGGATGTACAGGTATTGGGAATACATGAGGGTGATGTGATCATAAACAATTGTATAACCATGACGCTTCCATTCCGAGGGAGTGATGAAACAGGTTTGGATTTTAGTGGCTCCTCTCAGTAGAGAAGCAATCTGATCTTGGTCCAAGTGTGGGACATTGGTCTGAATGAGATTTAAATGTAATGAGAAGATTAGATTTGTGGTCTTCATTTAATCAAGCATCTATGGGAGGTCCATGAGATCTGGATTTGAGATGAGATCTCAACATCCAAGTCACTATACGTCGAACAATACAATCGCCCTGTTCTTATCTCCAAGCATCTGCAGAGAAAGCACATTATTCTTGAAGGAGTTCAAGAATAATTCATTTGATGAATTATGTATCCAAGCAACAAGATGTTGATGATTAAATGAGATTTAATTATCAAGTATAATATGAATAAGATTCATATTGTGAAAATGATTATCCAAGATAATTAAATGAGATTTAATTATGAAGTAAATGCATATCGTGGATAGTGATATCCATAATATCTGTGTATATATTATAAATATGATTTATAATATATTAGAGAGAGAGAGAGAGAGCAGCTTTGTAAATAGCATTTGTTAATTGTTAATGTGAATTGGATTCACATTAAGCAATTAATTGGAAATGTAATTTACAATTTAGTTTGGGTTGTGAATACGATTCACATATTTTCAATGGCATGATTGGAAATATTCACTAATTAATTTGGAATTAATTTAGTGGATAATTTTGCAATAAATGTTATTGCAAATAATTAAGAGATAATGAGATAAAATAAAAAAGAGATAATCCACCACCAAAATGAGGTGGCGTCACCCATGACTTGGTCATAGGTGACGCCCCATATTTTTAGGGTGGATTATTATCTTCTTTTTTATTATTATCTTATGATAATTGATTTTTATTGAATTAAATTATGTTGATGATATTGCAACATATATTTGATTTACTATAAATTAATAGATTGTTGTATTAAATAACAATGATCATGGCCATTAATTAAATACACATATCAATCCAACCATTGATTTTGTGTATGCCATGGATTGTGATCCATGGACTCCCAAACTAGTATATAAAGAGGGCAACCCCCCCTTTGAGAACACAACATTGCTCACGTCTACTCTCTCTCTCTCAACTCTCATTCTCACCCATCTCCTTCTCTCTCTAAAGGTAGCCGTCCACCTTGTGACCTGGAGAGAATAGCAATCGCAGTTAACGTCATCGTGATGTCGCTTTGATTGCTCGTGGATCTCCATCTTATTTAAAGCTTCTTGCTCTTGAAGGAGACATCGGATTCGTTGGATGAAATCAGGAGATTCAAGGCTTGGATCTTCATTAAGGATTGCGGGAAGCACGCGTCTCATCATCGCGCTCGCAAGTGCCATCTTCGTAGATCGAACTTGAGTCAGGAGAATCTCTTGCTTTAGAGATCTAATGATCACAACCACGCTTTGAGAGGTATTTCTAATACTTTTTGGTTAGATGAAACGATCCAAGAAACGTTCTTGTGATCATGTGGTTTTATTATATGATTTAATTTTTTAAATTCCGCTGCACCTAGAGACTAGTGCGACTAGCCGCTCCGATCGCCTAAGATGCGATCAACACACTTTAGTGATGCGCTTGAGGATTCCCCATATCCTTTCAGGTGAGGCAATCGGGTGGCTGAGAAGTGGGCGGATACGAGTGGCAATGATTTGATATGGGATAAGATTATACGGCTGGAAATGGAGCGAAGATGGACGACCCAGATGGAGGCAGAATGAAGAAGATCAGACGACTAGGAGAGGTGAAGGGTCGAGGAAGGAGGGGGCGGCCACGTGGGCGGCCCAACGGGCGCCACATGGCTGCACCAAAAAATTCAAAAAGCAAAAATAAAGAAAGATGTAAAAGAAATGGTTAGAACAAAATTAGGAAAAAAGTCAAAATATGAAAGTTGTAGATCTCGATGAGCTCTACAAGTTTCATGTTGGACAAAAAGCCAAAATAGGTCATTTGTACACAAAATATTTTTGGGGGTATTTTTAAGGGGTTAAAACATCGATTTTTGGGTTTTGAATAGTTTTTGTATTTTTTAGTTCTTTTAAGGGTTAGGAAAATTATAAGCAATTATTCAACCTATTTTTTAGAGGTTTTTAACAATAAAATAATTACAAAGTAATTAAGTAAAATAATTACTGGTTAATTATATACAATATAATACAAGATAAAATGAATGAATTATTAGTGAATTTTATTGGATTATATAAGCTAGGGGGGTTAATTACTGATTTTGAGCATGATTAATACGAGATTCATCAATGAGAAATCCCGGAGAGTTGAAAATTTGCAAAAATAATGTGTATGAATTTAATTAAAAAACATTTTACTAACATCACTCTAAAATTTATTTAAGATATAGAACAACTCCAATTTAGATGAAATTCAGAAAATAATTAAATCACATTTCGAAGTATCATTTTTTATTTTTGAGGAATTTTTGGAGCAACCGTGAATTAAATATGAATTTAAGATCTCAAAGTAGGTAAAATATACAAATTTTTTACTAAAATAATTTTACTTAATTACCCAAAGTTCACAAAAATTCAAAATAAATAGCCAAATGATAGAGAATTAGTTGTCAACAACATGATATTTTTCATTAAAATAAATGATGTTAAAAAGATGTCTAAATTAATACATGAATATAGGGTTATCTATGCAATTTCAGAAAATAACTTTGAATACAAAACATGTACAAGGACGTTTTTGCAAATAAAGAGAACTGACAAAATAAAAATACAATATTTATAAAAATAAAAAATTAAAAAAGACCTTCTCCTTGAGAGGTTTGGGAACGACGCAGGAGGACAAGCGACGGGCTTGGCGAGCTGCGGGTGCGGTACGGTGAAGCTCTCACGCACGGGCGCGAGGTGGTCGACGGTGGACGATCGTGTGCATGTGGAGGAGGGTCGTAGGAGGGCCTATCGAGCTACATGCTGGAGGTGCGCGGTGGCAGCGGTTGGAGTTGAGGTGGACGACCGCACGCACGAGGCAGAAGAAGCGCGACTGCGACGGTGCGTGTGGGCGGTGGAGGAGGCTGGCGGTGGCGGCAGAGAGATGGCCACCTGCTGCTAGCCCTTTTTCCTTTTTAAAATTATTATTTTTATTTTTTTGTTATTGTAATTTGATTTTTTTAGTTTTTTTTAAATTAATAACAAATATATGAGAAGGGGAGGTGGTATATGGTTGAGATAATGAAGATGGATGTAGAACAAATGAAGGTGTAGTGGAGATGATGTGATGTGATAAAAAAAATGAGGAAAATAAAAATGATGATGAATGATAAAAAGGGGAAGAAAACAAAATTACCTAAATATGGAGGCGGGTGCCTGTGGTGTGCTCATGAGAAGCACGATATTCTCTCGAATTGCCGGCGAGCGATGAGCTCGAGCAGCTCGCGAGGGCGGCTGCGATGTTGGCCGAATACCAACGAATCTCATCGGAGAGGAGACAGTCGTCGCTCTACTTCTTCATTCGCTGTCATCGAGACGGATGGTCGGAGCTCTCGATTCTGTCTCACATAAAGGTGGATCAAAGGCAAAAATGATGAGAATGAGATGAATAAAAAGAGAAGAAAATGGAAGTTAGAAAAGATGATGGAATGGTGGAGTTGAATGGGAGGTTTGATTAAGACTTGGTGGTTAATGGAAGAAGATGAAAGTTAGTGTAGAGAATGGAAATTAATAAAAGAAAAGAAAATAAAGTAGGTTATTAAAAAGAAAAGATAAAATAAAAGAAAATGGGAAAATTGCAAACAAAATAAAGAAAAAACAAAGAACAAAACAGACCATATGTATATTTTTTTACTTTTTAATTTATTTTTTTATTTTTAATAAAAGATATTCACAAAATAAAAATAAATTAAATACTATAAATAAAATAACACACTAAAAGTAATTTTTTTGGATTTTTTAGTCACTAATAAAAGTAAATAAAAAATGAGGAAAGAAAAATGTGTACATTATATACAAAGGGCACTTTGCCTTATTTTCAATAACAAAATATTTTTTGAATTTTTTTAATTATGTCATTATTTAAATATACAATAAAGAAATTGAAAGAAATAAATAAAAAAGAGTTAGATTTGTATAAAAAAGCAAAAGTTACATTTATTGCATTATGTACAATATAAAAACAAGGTCCTAAAACTCAAATTTTGCAAACGAGTTCCGATATTAATGGAATCACTTTCATTGGACAGATACTTTTCTAACTTAAACTTTAAAAGTGAGTTGGTGAATTTGGAATTCATATGGAGCATCAATTTGACCGAAAAGTTGGACTTTACGATTTTTTTCTTTGAGATCTCGGAGTATTTATTTGCAGTAAAATTTATTTTATATTTTTTTATAAACAAGTCAGAGAAAGAAATAGCCAAAAAAGAGTTGAAATGAAATTATTAAAAATACATAAAGTTTGGGATATTTACAGGTGAAAAACTTCTTTATTTTATGACTTTTTATTATTAACTTATTTTGTACAATATACTATATAATAATTAGTATATTTTATTTACAAGAGTCATTTCATTAATTTATTGATTTTATGGACATTTATTTGAGATTTTTCCCAGGTATTTTACTAGGATCAATATATTGAGATGATGAATCGTGGATTCATCAATGACGCCCAAGAGTTGGGGCGAGGAGGGTTTCGGGGAGGAGAGAGGATTTCAGTGAGGTGTGTATCAGGTGAGGAGGGATTGGAGGATGTTTTCCAATAGGTTGAAGCCGTTGGATTATCAAGATCCACGTGGCGCTCATCCGCGTCTTTACAGCACATTCTGTTGTAATTCACTTACAACAGAGGATCTAAACCCTCTAGAATCATTGCTCTCTCTCTATATATAGATATAGATATATATAGTATAAGTTCAACTATTCAAGAAAAAGGGGTTAAATCTCAAAATACTAAAAGGTGTGCGGATATTGAGACTTTAACATAGGGATACATATGCAAAATGCTCATTTAAGTGTAAAGCATGAGTATGGAGTAGAGGGATTTACTAGCAAGTTCAGGTGGTTAAAGCACACAATTGTTTAAGTGGCGAGGTTGAGCATGCTAATTTTCCCATAAGGCATGTAAGTCTTCCTTTAGCTTCAACGACTAGGATGAGCCGCGACATACAATAGGGACGGTCCATACAAGGCCTAGTGTTGAGTGCCACGTTCTTCTTGATAGTCGACGAGCCTCAGCTGCAAATGAGGCCCATGTTATTTCTAATAGAATTAATCAGGGGGTGTGATTCCAATTTATAATTAATTAAATAGGCATGGAGCTGAACTATTTAAAATTTTAAACATCAATCGATTCCTAAGGTGGCGATTTGGTACGAATCTCCTCTTTCTCAAATATGCATGCATCAAATTATATTTAAATCAATGGCTATGATTTCTTCTTACCTATTTTATTATTATCTCCTTTTACTCATATACATCAAATTATATTTATATCCATAGTCATGATTGCATGATATTTGATATTATTAATTGCATGATATTTATATTCTCTCTTATCCATTGGTTCCACTTGTCGCAAATCGAAAAAGATCGACTTGTAGTATTGTTGGTTTAGTTCATATAGTTCAAAATGGTGAACCGAGTTAGACTGGTATATCATACAAATAAATATGCATATCTTTCAAGCGTTCGTTAACTCTTGTCCTTCCAAAATTTTCCAATAAATTATACTCATATTTTTATACAATTACATGTGCATCCCTATATTTTTACAAAATGCATAGTAGTGGCCTTTTATTAGTACAATTGTGCTCCTACATTATACCAACATAAGCATAATATTATGATTTTTTTAAGAAAACATAAGAGCATAAGTGTTATTGCTTAAAAGTTAGGTGCATAAAATTTATAAAAAAAACTCAAAGGGTATAATAAGCATATTTCATAAAATTCTTATAATGCATATATGTGATGTAAAAAAATAATAATCTTAAACTATTTAAACTCTAAGTAATGATAACTGTTGTTAATTTATTGTATCTCATAGTACGACTATGACAACCTATTATTTGTTTGTTATTGTTATAAGTGGACAACCTCATACACAATATGGGAAGAGAGAGACAATGCTCATATGATAGGAATGGACAAGCGATAATGAGTCATTTCCCACGCAAAGGAGAAGAGATAAAGGGCTACAATACTATGGGTTAGAATGCAACTATATTACGAATATTTCTGAAAAGTTTGTATTTTGTTAATTTATTTGATTTTTTGTCAAAAAATGGATGGTTGAACTGGTATTTGGTTCAATTAGTTCAATCGGATTTTGACTGATTTTTATTTTCTGAATAAAAACCGAGTGGTTGGACCGTTTTTCCTTTGTTTCTGGCTTAACTAGTTCAACCGACTGATTCATGCGATTTTAAATACTTAGATGGGGCGTGGGGGGTGATGAATCTCGGATTCATCACTCTAAATCTCATTAATTAAGCTCAAATCTCTCAAAAATTATCAGCATTTCTGCATCTATTCAGCATAATTAGCATTCATGCATGTTTTGATAAGAATTGCATTTTATCCATTATTTCTGCACAAAATAAGAAGCCAAAAATCCCAGCCAAAATTGACCTGTAAATAGGCCTAAATTCCCAGATTTTTAACTAATTCATGCTAACTACGAATGACCCAAAACCACCTCTACTGTGTACATATCACCAACAAGAATAAATGAACAAAAAAAATCACTAACCCAAATAAGTGGACCAAAAACCCAAACCCTAGTTTCAGGATTTCCGGACTAAAAACCTCATATCTTCCCCATACAGTGGACGTTTTAATCCTACTCACTTTTAAACTAATGTACATTCAATTACCTTCAAAACAAGACCATGTTCAAGTGATTCGAAGCTCATATGTGAAAGTTGGATTTTGGGCCTCTTTTGTACATTTTGTATTTTAGCGGTTTTTGACCTAGTATTTTATGTATATAATTAACCCATTTTAGTTTATTTCTTTTTCATTTGTCTTCTTTCATAAAAGTCTTATTAAAATGCACAAAAATCCAAATCCAAATTGAGCTTGAAATCAAAGAAACAAATTGAGTCCAAGTCTTCACTAACGAACTGTATAAAATTGGTCTTTTTCATATTTTATTTTATTTATTCTTTTTATTAATTAATAAAAAAACCAAAAAAATTAGATTAATGTGTAAATATTTAATTTGATGTTACCATATTTTTTCCGGATTTTTATCTAGTTTTAAAATGACAAAATAAATTACAAAACCCAAAAATCAGGTATTCTATGTACATGGGATACCCCAAAAATATCACTTTTTTACAATTGATCGATTTTGGCTTTGATGTCTTATGAAAGTTGTAGATCTCATCGAGACGAGCATTTTTTGTGAAGAAACTTTTTCAATCCGAGGTCGTTTGCTATTTATTTTTTATTTTCCAAAGTTTTTATTTTCGGATTTTTTGTGGTGCTGACATGTGGCCGCTCCTGGAGCCGCCACATGTCAGTCTTTTTTTCGAATTTTTATTTACTTATTCATTTTATAAAAAAATTAAACCACACATGTGCGGGGCATGTGCCTCCTGTGCACGTGCCCAGCACGTACCGCCTCTTTACCCTTCTCGCCTCCACGTGGCTTAATCACGGCCGTCCGATCTCGGCCGATCAGAAGGCAGTTGTACGTTATCTTCTTCCTTCGATCTCACCGCCGCTCCCCCCGATTTCGGCCATCGCTGATCTTCGCTTTGTGATTTCTGCCGTGAGTTTGCCTCATCTCAGATCGCGCATCTCGTCCGATCACAATCCGAATCACCCCTACGCATCCTCGCGATTAGCTTTCATCTCCAATGATCCCTTTCCTTCGCCGGCAGAACCCCCTACCCTATTTAAACCTCAACGTTGCCAACCTACAAACCCATCCGTCGATTGCACAGACGGGGCGTCAGTGGTGACAACCCGACGACCACCTCCTCGACGAGATCTGGTGGGACCTCCCTCCGTTGCAGCTCGACCTCAAAGCTCGCCCTTGCTCCGACGACTCGCCGTTGAGCCACCTTTCAACCGCTACCTTCTCCATCTTCGCCTCAATGCCATCCACTACGACTTCAATGCCTCGATCAAAGCTTCTTCCTCCGACATCCATCTGCTCCACCTTGCCATCATCGACAACGCGACCACCGGAGCTCCGCTTCTCCACCGTCACCCACTGACCGTGTGTCGGCCCACACCAACCGCATGATCATCGAGCATCCATCCATCCGAGCCGTTGGCGCATCGCAACCCCCAGCCGTTGGATATGAGCGCCATCAACGTCCCAGAACTGCTCCAAGCCTAACGTCCAATCTAGATCCGAGCTAGGAGCCTCGAGCGGCCTGAAGCACGCAGGAAGCACCACGTGGAGGTCCTCTCCCAAGCCTCTATCCAAGCCGCCTCAGCATGTGGGTGTCACGTGACGTGTGGGATATTTACAGAGCACCCCCCGGAGGTCCCTCTATTTGCCATCTAGCCCTCGTCGCGCAGCACGTGCCCCTTTGGAGATTTTGTAAAGAGACCCCCCTGATTTGCGATAATTACATCTAGGTCCCCCTGCATTTTTATATTTATTTTATTTATTATTATTTGCATAAACACCCATGTGTTCCCTAGTGATTTTAGACCTCTACATGATATTATTTTATTATTCAAAAATAGCATGATGTTCCTCCATTAATTCTCTACATTTTGACATATTGTGGATATTTTTGTGATTGATGGTTAATTAATAATTAATTATTCTGTGGAAAATTGCGTATTTTGCCCATTTCATGCTCTGAAATTTATAATTGATTACCCGTTGCTCTAAAAATTCCCGAAAAATCACATATTATAGAATTAATTGTGTTTGACATTGTGCCTAAAAAGAATCACATTTACATGCATAGTTTGTCCTGTAAAAATCATTTTGTATATTTTAATGTTTGATTTTTAATAGGTATTGAATCTTATTTTCGAGATTTAGGATTTTTCTTAGATTCATTACCTAGTAATAGATCTTAGATAATTTTATTCCTTAGAAAATAATTAGGTTTAATATATATTATAATTAAATATTGAAATTCATTCTAATTCATTCTAAAAATTCGTAAAAAAATCATATTGCATCCAAAAATTTCAAAAAAATTACAGTGCCCTCATTTCATCAAAAATTGTATCTAGGCCAAGACATCAAAAATTGTATCTAGGCCCTCATTTCATATTGCATCCAAAAATCATTTTTCAGACATCGTTTGAGCATAATTTACATTTTAGTCCTTAAAATAGGCCGAATTTGCATGTTACACCCTTCATTGAATTAAAAATTACAAAAAAAGATCGCCTAAAAAACCAACACGAATTTTGATAGACATAATTCTAGGTTGTTTTTTTCCTCCTTGTGTTCGACCTTGGGACTTGCCCAAGTAAAATAAACATAAAACCGCATTCATTAAAAATTGACTAAATATTTGTGGTTATTTTCTTGACCGATTCCGATTACCGCCTACAACGAAATGACAAATCATTTTTACGCACAATCAAATACATTTCTTTTAAACATAGCAATATTAGGAATCGTCAGATGGTACCGTTACCGAGGAGGCAAACATCTTAGTTTTTGTCTTAAAAAAAAATTTGTTCGATTTTCCGCATTCGGTAGTCTAACCCCCCGAAATTTCACTGTAAATTCCATTTTTTTCTGCATTTATTTTCAGACTTTATTTTTCTTATTTTATTTTTGATTTATTTTTGAGTCACTCTCTTACATTCTCTCTCTTATTTTTTTGCAAGGTACCCGACGTACGTGGAGCGGTTTTTCAGGAACCGACGCATCGTCACTGACTTCCAAAAAAGCCACAATTAATTTAAGATCAAGTCAAGTCATGAGAGAGCGTAGAGTCTAGGATTTTAATTTCTGCAAATTTTAATTTCTGTAATTAATTGCTCATTTATAGCGGTGTTCGTTCGGACTCTCGCGTGTGTAAAAAAACCTTGAACTTCTTCGGTGATGTGTCGTGGCCTGTTTCACTCTTCGGTGAGGGTGAGGCTCGACTTGAGTGACGATTAGGATAGACCTGCACATACAACTCTTAGAGCATTTTGATTTTTGATTGTGCTCGTAGGAATTATGCCACACTTCACTATTAATTTAGACGCACATTAGATCGTTCAATTTAGCAAAAATTCAACTCAATTCTTCCCCGCTAATAGAACTATCTGCTAGGTGTGGTTTTTCACCGGCTTGCATTCATCTAGAGTAAATTTTCAATTTCTGTATTGCATCCCACATGGAGATTGCGAGGATTCACTGTAAGTCTTCTAATTGAGCATACATCATATTTTTTTCGCGTGCATCGGCTTTTCCCAAACTTCTCCCTCTTGTTTTGTCACATAATTTTAAAAGGAAATCGGGACTGGACGGTAGACGTGCATTTGTGCTCATTTAATTCTTCAGTGATCACCTAATTAAAATTGAGACTGCTAATTATAGCCAACTTTTAAATTAACCCATAAAAATCGAGAATTTTTACAGGAGAGTAACTTCGACCTTGGATTCTTTTATTTTTTCTGAGTGAGCGAGAGACGACACTTAAGGCTAGAGCCCAAACTCGGATTTTCATATTGACTACTGATTCTACCAAAAATGATTAGCTACTTCTCAGTGAGGATCTACGGATTGCCGGTAAACGATCCGGATTTCCTTAGTAGAGTGGGTGGTTTAGAGGACACTGCATAAGGCTCCGTCCTCAAGTAAGGGGTAGTCATTCTACGGTACGTACTTACTCCCATACTGGCTGAAAGTAGGTGCAACTAGTCGTAAGAATTCGGTCCAATCATTACGAAAATTTCGGCACCTAACAGCTCGTTAAATTGTTTCCAAGATGTCTTATCACCAACTAAAATTGAATAGATAAATAGTCGAACTCTTACGGCTTCATTGATTGAGTTGGTGAACCCGGGTTTGATTTGTGTTTGCATTGGTGTGTGTGCGTGAACCGATTTCGAAGATCAAAACCATACATTTGATAAAATTTCTTTTAACTATCATGTGCAATCATCTCTCACCTTTCTTGATCATGGAACTTTTGTCCAAAAACTCTCCGGATCCATATCATTAAAATCATTGCATACCCAACCCATCATTCCTTTCACCTCTTTCAAAAATGGCCGAACATTTATCCGAGAATCAATGAACAACCGTTATCTTGGATTGACCATGACAACCCCTCTTCAGGCATGATACTCATACAAAGGACTGGACTAATACATAGAAACACATAAACCATGTATGCCAACTCCACAGTCAAGGGGTTCGACCAATCATGATCAAAGGATTAAACTCTACTCAGACCAACTCCACAGGCCTGAATCACATGAGCAGCCTCCTTCCATAATTTTTGAGGAGAAATTTGCAGAAAATAACAGTCATATATTGGATATTTCAAAACTCTTCTCCTAGCACATACAGGAAAATAAAAGAAGAAATTATTGAATCTCAAATACAAATACTCACCCTCAACTACTCCCATTAATTGGTCATGAAAATTTTTTGGAGGATGATATTTTGAGGATAAACAAGAAATTTGATTTAATGGAGGATAGATTTCGAAAGTTGGCCGATCGATTAATCTCAATCTCTGGTGGCTCGGACATAAAAATGAATGAGGAAAAGATTGAATATAATGTTGAAAATTTTGAGGATATTCAGGAACCTAGGGACGATTCTGACAGCAGCACTTCTGCATATTATTCCCCTAGAAATGACTATGCCTCTGACTCTTACTCTGAACATCAAAATCCCTACTCATCTGAGGAACACACCACATCACCACACCACACAGAAAATACCAAAAAATTGGAATATTTGAAAACCACAAAAAATTGAAAATCTCGAAAAATACAAAAAATTGAATCTGAAGAAGATTTGAAGAATGTGGATCCTGCTTTACGGGAAGCACTGAAAAAAGGTTGATTTTTGAACTTCCTTTAAAGGTCATTGAAACTTCCCTGACCTTAAAGGATTTGTAATGGACAAATTAATGATGAAAAAGTCGGGTAAGATTAGAACAAAGGCTGAAAGACATATCTTGTCAATGGCCTCCTCCTTGGTGTTAAGGAGAAAAACCAAGAGCCACATAGTAAAGCGGTTGCCCAGATTTGATTGTAGAATCAAAGACACAATTGTCACCCATGCTCAGATTGATGACGATTCACCAATCAATATCCTCCCGACCTCTGTATTCCATGAACTCAAACTCGGACCGATCAGGAAGATACAAGAGATTGTTCACTTGGCAGACCGATCGATAAAGCGGTCGAGAGGAATCATTTTTGTCATCATGATATTCCAAGGTGCTTCGCTCAAAGAAGAATTTACGATCATTGATATTGAGCATCAGGGAGAATTCACCCAGTCTCCAATTATTCTCGGAAAGCCATTCTTAGCATTGGCTAAGGCAATTATTGATTGTGAGATTCGGAAAAATAATTTCACAGTATTGGAAGCACTTCGATCTGACCCAGTCTTTGAGGAACCATGACTTTCTGAGGCAACCCACGAAGTCCCCAACAACCGTAACCATGAAGCGATAAGAAGAGCTCTACCCCACTGCTACACCTGAGATATTGGTTGTTGTTGAGACTATTGGTTTAGAGAATCTCCTCCCTGCTCCCTTCCCAGCCGCTCTCACCATGGAGAATCAAGTATATGAATCATATGATCCAGAGACTTATGCATGGGCACACCCTGGGTCAACCTATTCTGACTACATGGATCACATCAACTTGACACAGGAATGCTCCAATGTCAAATCAATCCGGGGACGAACATGCAGAGACTCTCCCAATTTTTCAATCCCGCGGATCTCAATCTTATATGATCCTGAGACTTATGCATGGTCGCACCCTGGAGCAACCTTCTATAAATACCTTGACCAAATCATCCCAAATCAGGAGTGCACCAACATTCAGAAGACTAAGAACAAATACGCAGAACAGACACCGACCAAGGAGAAGAATTCCAATGGTTATTCATCTGGATACTCAAGTGAACAGACACCTTCACGAAACAAGAAAAAGAAAATCACCTTTGACCTTTCGGAAGAGGAACCAACTGATGATCCCTCATCAGTTCCGGAAAAGGTAATCTACATGAGTGAGGTCTGTTCGACAGCTCTAAAACCATATCTTCGCAAGGATCCAAAAGTCAATTCTCGTTGGACAACTCTCGTTCCTAACTACTGTTCATCCAAAGCTGATGCTCCTGCCCTCATCAAGTACACTGGAATTATTTCTTATGAGTTGACTGAGATCGATGCTTTCGAGTATTCATCCGAGGATAAACTGCTTGA
The DNA here is from genome assembly GCA_037367405.1 of Ottelia alismoides. Taxonomy (NCBI): domain Eukaryota; kingdom Viridiplantae; phylum Streptophyta; class Magnoliopsida; order Alismatales; family Hydrocharitaceae; genus Ottelia; species Ottelia alismoides. The sequence continues at coordinate 15,287 of JAZKJV010005430.1, forward strand.
TCCCAAGAAGTAATAAATTCTGAGGGAAAAACTGAAGAAACAAAAAGACCAGAACATTTGGAGTATGTCCACTTTCAAATACTATTCCTCTGAGGATAATTCCGATGATGGATATCTTTCATCTGACTCAAACACTTCATCCACTATCCATCATGATTTTTCTGAGGATGACACTGATAATAGTTGGGAATCATATGCTTCATCTCCATCTTGTCATTACCGCAGGCTCACAAAAAGATCAGCCGAAAACCGCCTTAATCATCGGCTACCCACCCTCCCTCCCGACCACATCGGTCTCCTTGTACAGCTTCTTCCTCTACTTAGGCCAAGGCCTAAGTATAGGGGGGACCGATTCCACCTGTATATACCACTCCTCTCATCACACTTTTCCTTCTCAATCACTCCATGTCCACCTTCTTCCATACTTAGGCTGACCAGAGCCTAAGTATAGGGGGAACCGACACCCACCTGTATATACTCTCTTCATCCACATATCCCGACCACCTCACTTTTTCGCTCTTCTTCTATACTTAGACTATTCACAACCTAAGTATAGGGGGGCGTTCCAATCCATCTTTTTCTTTTTCTTTTCACTCTCTTACGCTTAGCCCGAGGTATGTCTTCTTTACGCTTCTTGTGCTCTGATGACACAACACTCGCTAAGTATAGGGGGATCTGTATATATACTTTGTATATATTTTATCATTCTCGTACTTTTGTGTAAGTCTATATGTATTTACAGGGTGGGTAATTAATTTGAGAAAAAAACCCACAAAATAAAAGAAAAAGAAAAAGAAAAAGAGTTTTGCTGCTAACTGTGTCCAAAATTTTTGACCTCAATCCAAAAAAAGGCTTCTTATTCACTTTTGCTTTAAAAAAACCAAAAAAATCCCTTGCACAAAAAATAAAAAAAAATTGTGTCTGCATTTCACACATCTGAACTTCATTCAACATTTCATTTGCATATGTGAAAAGTCTTTGGGTTATGAACCGAGTTATGAACAGAAATCGAGAGTGATCTAGACTTGACCTTAATCCACCTAATTTTCAAAGGAACTTCATCGAGAAATAAGATTTTAGAAGCTTCAGGTCTTTGACTTAATTCTTTAAGTTCCACATGACAATGTGCAGCGTTTGACTCTTAGTGTCTAACCTGGTCTCTTCACTCTGGGTTCAACTCTGGAATAAGGAATTAATTTGTACTCTCACACTATGCACTTGGCTCAACTCAGATGGGGTGTTGGAAGACTGTGTGAGTCTCTTTTCTGATAGCGTGGAAATCTAAAGACCGGAGTACGAGTTGAAATAAAGCTTCGGAAAAGGGATGGACGGCTGGGCACAATTTTTTCTAAGACCCCAAAAAATGTACGGAAACAAAAAGATTCTATATCCGTAGGGGCACAACAAGATCCAAACAGAACCATCAAAAATCCAAATACAAAGAAGCCACTACCAAATAAATATCTGATCAAAAAGGTCCAAGCTTCAAGAAAACCTGCAGATCTTGGTGAAGACTCAGCTACACTGGCCAGCTTCACAAGGAGAGGTGACTACACTGAGCCCCCTCCAGTTCTTTTCATCTTCTTCTAACTTCTGTCCCCCAATTCGATTGTGAACACAACACGACAGACCTTAGAAGAAAATACCTGACTCCCCGAGGACGAGTTACTGGAGAGGAGGTTCGCATGGTAGTCCGGTATTCTGGATGGGAAGAGCTAAAACCTTTCACACACATGAGTCGATTGTTCAATGTTCATAGGGTGTGCTTTGGGAAGAGGATTGATCTAAGATGACTTCTGAGCCAAAACTGTGACAATGATGTGTAGAACTTAAGGGCTGTTGTTTTTAAAATTCTAAGTCTCACAGAAGTTCCGTCAAACTATTAATCCAAAGGTCGATTCTAGTTTCATTTTCACCTTCAGCTCATGGTCCTTGTATAGAACCCAATCTCATTTCTCCTCATGGCCTTTCTTTTTGATGCTCAGGGACGAGCATGGTTTAAGTATATGGGGATGATGAATCTCGGATTCATCACTCTAAATCTCATTAATTAAGCTCAAATCCCTCAAAATCATCAGCATTTCTGCATCTATTCAGCATAATTAGCATTCGTGCATGTTTTGATAAGAATTGCATTTTATCCATTATTTCTGCACAAAATAAGAAGCAAAAAATCCCAGCCAAAATTTACATGTAAATAGCCTAACTTCCGGGATTTTTAACTAATTCATGCTAACTTCGAATGACCCAAAACTGTGTACATATCACTAACAAGAATAAATGAAAAATACAAAAAAAATCACTAACCCAAATAAGTGGACCAAAAACCCAAACCCTACTTTCAGGATTTCCGGACTAAAAACCTCATATCTTCCCCAATCAGTGTCCGTTTTAATCCTACTCACTTTTGAACTAATGTACATTCAATTACCTTCAAAACAAGACCAAGATTCAAGTGATTGGGAGCTCATAAGTGAAAGTTGGGTTTTGGGCCTCTTTTGTACATTTTGTATTTTAGCGGTTTTTGACCTAGTATTTTATGTACATAATTAACCTATTTTAGTTTATTTCTTTTTAATTTGTCTTCTTTGATAAAAGTCTTATTAAAATGCGCAAAAATCCAAATCCAAATTGAGCTTGAAATCAAAGAAACAAATTGAGTCCAAGTCTTCACTAACCAACTGTATAAAATTGGTCTTTTTCATATTTTATTTTATTTCTTCTTTTTATTTAACAATAAAAATCCAAAAAAATAGATTAATGTGTAAATAATTATTTCTGATGTTACCATATTTTTTCTGGATTTTTATCTGGTTTTAAAATGACAAAACAAATTACAAAACCCAAAAATCATGGTATTCTATGTACATGGGATGCCCCAAAAATATCACTTTTTGCAATTGATCGATTTTGATTTTGATGTCTTCAAGAAAGTTATAGATCTCATTGAGAAGAGCAATTTTTGTGAAGAAACGTTTTTGATCCGAGGCCGTTTGCTATTTATTTTTTATTTTCTAAAGTTTTTATTTTCGGATTTTTGTGGTGCTGACACGTGGCAGCTCCTGAAGCTGCCACGTGTCAGCCTTTTTTCGAATTTTTATTTACTTATTAGTTTTATTAAAAAAATTAAACCACGCACGTGCGGGGCACGTGCCTCCTGCGCACGTGCCCAGCACGGGCCGCCTCCTTTACCCCTCTCGCTGCCACGTGGCTTAATCACGGTCGTCTATGTCATCTTCTTCCTTAGATCTCGTCGCCGCTCCCCCCGATTTCGGCCATCACTAATCTTCGCTCCGCGATTTCCGCCGCGAGTTTGCCTTATCTCAGATCACGCATCTTGTCCGATCACAATTCCCAATCACCCCTACGCATCCCCGCGATTAGCTTCCATCTCCGATGATCCCTTTCCTTCACCGGTGGAACCCCCTACCCTATTTAAACCTCAACACCGCCAACCTACAAACCCATCCGTCGATTGCACATACGGGGGCGTCGGTGGTGACAGCCCGACGACCACCTCCTCGACGAGATCCGGTGGGACCTCCCTCCATTGCAGTTCAACCTCAGAGCGTGCCCTTGCTCAGAGGACTCGCCGTTGAGCCAACTTTCAACCGCTACCTCCGCCATCTTCGCCTCAACGCCATCCACTACGACTTCAACGCCTTGATCAAAGCTTCTTCTCTGATAACCATCTGCTCCACCTCACCATCATCGACAACGCGACCACCGGAGCTCCGCTTCTCCACCGCCGCCCGCCGACCGTGTGTCGTCCCACACCAACCGTACGATGATCGAGCATCCATCCATACGAGCCGTTGGCGCATCGCAACCCCCAGCCGTTGGATACGAGCGCTATTAACGTCCTAGAACTGCTCCAAGCCTAACGTCCAATCCAGATCCGAGCCAGGAGCCTCGGGCAGCCCGAAGCACGCAGGAAGCGCCACGTGGAGGTCCTCTCCCAAGCCTCTATCCAAGCTGCCTCAGCACGTGGGTGTCACGTGACACGTGGGATATTACAAAGCACCCCCAGAGGTCCCTCTATTTACCATCTAGCCCCGCCGACCAGAGGGCACGTGCTGCGCACGTGCCCCTCTGGAGATTTTGCAAAGACGCCCCCTGGATCGCAGTAATTAAATCTAGGTCCCCCTGCATTTTTATATTTATTTTATTTATTATTATTTGCATAAACACCCATGTGTTCCCTAGTGATTTTAGACCTCTACATGACATTATTTTATTATTCAAAAATAGTATGATGTTCGTCCATTATTTCTCTACATTTTGACATATTGTGGACATTTTTGTGATTGATGGTTAATTAATAATTAATTATTCTATAGAAAATAACATATTTTGCCCATTTCATGCTCTGAAATTTATAATTGATTAATAGTTGCTCTAAAAATTCCTGAAAAAAATTACATATTGTAGAATTAATTGTGCTTGACATTGTTCCCAAAAAGAATCACATTTGCATGCACATTATGTCCTGTAAAAATCATTTTGTATATTTCAATGTTTGATTTTTTAATAGATATTGATTCTTGTATTTTCAAGGTTTAGAATTTTTCTGAGGTATATTACCTAGTGATAGATTTAGATAATTTTTATTTCTTAGAAAATAATTGTGTTTAATATTTATTATAATTAAATATTGAAATTCATTCTATTTGCATTTAAAAATTCGTAAAAAATTGCATCCAAAAATTCCAAAAAAATTACAATGCACTCATTTCATCAAAAATTGCATCTTAGACAAGTTTCTTATTTTTCGAACATCGTTTGTGCGTAATTTACATTATAGTCCCTAAAATAGGTCGAATTTGGATTTTGCACCCTTCATTGAATTAAAAATTACAAAAAAAGATTATCTCGAAAATCACACATGAATTTTGATAGACATAATTGTAGGTTGTTCCTTTTGCCTTCTTGTGTTCGACCTTGGGACTTGTCCAAGTAAAATAAACATAAAATCGCATTCATTAAAAATTGACTAAATATTTGTGGTTATTTTCTTGATCGATTCCGATTGCTGCCTACAACGAAACGACAAATCATTTTTACGCACAATCAAATACATTTCTTTTAAACAGAGCAATTTTAGGAATCGTCGGGGGGGGGGGGGGGTGGAGAGGGAGAGGGAGGAAGAAATAAGGACAACACACGTATCATTGTCTTTTATATATTGGAATCTAGTGTCTTTATTTTGCTTTGCTTATTTATTTGGGTTTTGGATTTTCGATAGAGCTTAAAAGTAAAACTCGCATATTAACTCCAAGTCTTCTGAAATTAATCTTGTTTTTGTAGACTATTGAATGCACATCACTCTAAAGTAGTAGAGTTTTATAGGAGCTTGTATGCTTGAAATATTGAGGTTTTATCCAAGCATTCTCAAAATTAGGTTGGAAGTCTATGGATCATACATATAAGTTTGTATTTTTTATTGATTTTAAATTTCAATGTTTATTTTTATCTACGAGATAAGAGAGTTTTTGCATCATAATGAGTTGATAAGAATTTCTTAGAAATTAGTGAAGTTTGTACATGTTATATACCTTTGTATATATACATGTTTGACCTTTTTTGGAGGTTTCTTCCATTTTCCATCCTTTATTTATTGAACTGGTCAGTCCAGTCAAGTCTCCAGGTTTAGGTGTAATAAAGAGTATATAAATTATATTTCTTCCTTACTTATTGGTTAGTACGTACATATATACTTCATGATTGTTTCTTTTTGATTAATTTTTGGGCTTTTATATTCTTATGGAATTTTAATATTAAAAGAGATTTTTATTCGTGTAGTAATAACCATAAGGACATAGAGAGTTGTATTCACTATAGTACCCATCAAAGAAAGCTCGAAAGAGCTAGCCTCATTCCAGCCGTCTACACCGAGTCAGATGCATCGATACAACCGCTAGCTACTTAACAATATGCTTAGATAGATGGTGTGTGGTCATACAATGACCATTGTGGCACAATTAGCTGATCTGGTAGGCACGATCGTGTACGAGATGTGGCATACCTCCGTTTATAATAACGTCAAATGCCAAGATAGAATTTGAATGCCACACTAGCAAAAGGGGACCTTATCCCATAAGAGCTATTGTGATGGTCTTTGCACCACGATAGATAGAGCACTACTGCCCCTTGCTAGTTGTATTCCCCTCCCATCTCTCTCCCTCTCTCCATTGTTCGTATCGGCTTCCTTGTGGAGAAGTTATTATGCTCATGCTTCTTGCGTGGATTGCCGAGAGAACTCATGTGACTGTGTCAGTAGTGAGGAGCACGGTGGATCCTTCAACGTGGTGAGAAGATGAAGAAAAGGCTTGATAGTGTGGGAGGTACACGATTCATCCTTGCTCCTACTCATGCAACGCGTGTAAGATCAAATTTACGATAAGAGGCCTCTTGCATTAGAGGTTCTTTTTCAAAGGAATATATTCTCATCTCTCATGGTGCATGGAATGACACGAGAAAAGTTCCAATCGCCATGTGGTTACGCAGTTTAAAAAGTTTTTATTGCTACTCACCCATATGATAAATTTCCTATGACATTTATTCCCTTTTTATGACATTTTCCATGATGAGTAGAGTTCAACTTCCTTCACTTCTTGAAAGCATCTTATATATCCACTCATAGTCTCATATGGTACTTTAACATATGATTTATATAAGATCTTTGTATCTAGATATAATTATACACATCTAGAAAGCACCATACTTTGGAAGAAGCATGCACAGTTTGGAAAGAGATTTTTATTGATGATGAATCCACTTCAACTGATATTCCCTTAGACACCGCCATACATAACACAAAAATAACACGAGGAAAGGACGAGCAATTAGCTGGAGAAGCAGGTGTTGTAACGCATGTGATTTAGGCTTGAGCATAGAAAGAAGTATATATCGACACGTCTTCGACTAGCAAAGCTTGAGACTGAAGAATCAATATTACAATAATCTAAAATATTCGTTGCTATATGCCAATTTTATTGTAGCGAGGAGGTGCTACAACATATTATGCTGATTATTGAACTACAGTGTGATCGAAATTAATATTGCACTACTCAACATGCATGGTTTATCTTTGACGAGAATGAAAAGTTTGTATAAACCCAAAAAATCTTCACAGGATTTTTTCCTCTCTTTTGGTTTACTCGTATTTTGGTAATATCTATGTTTCACTAATTAGTTCATGGATGAGGGTGAGAGCCTGTAATTCGTTCACCAATTCATGCACACACACGTATGAAAGTTGGGAAGGAAGGACATGTTCCTAATTTTAGCTTTGTATAATAGTCTTGCATAAAATATGTCAAAGGTTAAAATAGAGTTTTTTTATCATATAAATAGGTAATCTAAGTTGGGCCATAGATTCATAGCGAATACGTCCAGGGTTATATTCAATTTTTCATAGATCATGAGTTGGCACACACGTCAACTAGACATAGGGAAATATTTTATCCGGGACTTTTTTATTAAACAATTATAAATTAAATCATAATTAAATAAATAGATAGATAGTAAAGACTGATATTTAAAAAATAAACATTAATCGCACTCGAGGTATCGATTTAAGGTGTGTTGTGCTGATTTGGGAGATCCCGTGGCGAAATCAGCACCGGAGGTATCGATTTGATAAGGATTCCCAAATGTTGGATGTTGATAGATTGCAACCGTTTTACGAAAACTTTTTAAACTCTTATCCGTTACAAGTTGTGAGACTATTTCTGAGGTGCGTAGAGTTGAGATATCAAATCGGCACTTGATGGATTCCTTCAAGTAAGCACTTTATGTGTCGATTTGGATGCTCTCTCCCAAATTCGCACAACATATGCCGATTGATACTTACTTTTTAAATTTATTTGATTATAATTTAATCAATAATTATTTTCTTAAAAAAGATCTATCTTATCCATGGGAATAAAAGATTTGTTCCAAACAAAATTAAACATGGGGTCCACAGACTGACAAAGGCCCTAAAAATGGAAAAGGAAGTTGCCTATAAGGAAAGTGAGGTGGGGTATGATTGACCAAAGGGTTTCTGTTTAATTCCCTCAATAATTCCGTTGAGTATTCAGACAAATGTTGAGTAACCCTCAGGCCTAACACCACAAGGCTCCTTTCTCAACTTGCTCTCCAAGATTCCCTCCAAGAAAAGGAGAGGTCAAATAGGTTGGGATTTATTCAGATTGTAAACAAAGCAGAGCAGGGGCTGCAATGCAATTATCACAACCATCCTTCCTAAATCCAAGGGAAGGCAATACTTGGAGGGCAATCAACCACTTTCTTAAAACGAGCCTTTCCTTTGAGGAGGCGGATCCCCTGCTGGCCAGCAGGGGTCTGCTGTAAGTGAGGAGGGTGCATCGAGCGGTTCGCACGAAATCAGGGTTTTTTTGGACCCTTACCGTGCGAACCGCTCGATCACGATCGAACGGCTCTTGCACCCTCCTCACTTACAGCAGACCCCTGCTGGCCAGCAGGGGATCCGCTTCCTTCCTTTGATCGGGTTGTTTGCTGGATGCTGAAAACAGTTGATATTCTCTTTTCTACGTGGTATCGAATTGTAGGTAGGTGATTGTGCCATTTTGGGTTATTACTTTGATGAATGAAATGGTGGTCTTTTTTTCTAAAAAGGAAAATCCATCCCCCCTTCCCTCAATTGCTCACTCTAGTAAAATAAGATACCGTTTCTGTTTGAATGGAAGGATAGGAATAAAGAAGTAGAGAGGAATAATGGTAGTTATGTGTTATTCTTCGTTTAGTTGATACATGATGAATAAGGAATAAGGTTTGTAAGTTAGTTAAACATGTTGCCAGACAAATAATCGAAGAAAGTCCAATGTATTATTAATAGGGATACAACTGGATACGAATATATCAGTATCAACATGTTATCGTATATGTTTTTAAGCAGACATGGATATGAATTATTGATTTTGATGGATACCGATATGGATATGGATATGAATTCTTATTTTTTTGTATATGGATAAAGATACTGATATTGTTTTCATTTTTTGAGGATATAAATATGATATGATTACATATTTTTTTGACGAGTATAGATATCGGTATTGCTGAACCTATGTGTATATATTGTATATACATTCATCAACTTATGTGCGCATCTCCAGATATATTACATAATTACTTCCAATATTTTGCATCCAAATCATTTTCAAATGTGGGAAGAAAAATATAGATCTTTATATTATTTTTCATTTTTTATTTTATTGTCTTTGTAATTTAATAATTTTGATTTAATTAGCTTTTAATTTTAACTTTACAAACATAATCCTACCGAATGCAAGCTTCAGGGAAGACCTAGTATACGTAGGATAATCAATTTCTGTTAGGTAAATATCTATCCAAATCATGGTTATTTGTTTCCATCTCCATATCCGTATTTAAGAATATGATTAGCAATTTTCAGTATATGTAATGTATCGATTTTCAAATATGTATCCGGATTTTAAAATGAACCTATACTGCACGATGAATTTCAGATTAGTTGTTAATTTCAATATAAGCGTATATAGCAACATGAAATCACATTGTGCTATATTTTTTACAAACCTTAGAAGGAATAGAGCTGAATAAGCTCTCTCTCCATGAAGATCTAAAAGGAGGTGAAATAAGAGAAGAGGGAAATAAGAAAAGAGGGAAATAAAGGAAGATAAATAGGGGACTGAAATAAGGGAATTTCAAGGGAATGGATTAAGTGGAATAAGAGAAGAGGAAAATAAAAATCTATTCGGATCCCTATTCCCCTACCAAATAGACCCTAATGGAACTCACTCTGTATCTCTCCCTTCTTGAATCCCATCACTCTTATTTCCCCCACTTTCTCTCTTTCTTCCAATCCGACTCTTTTTTTCATCTTTTCATAAAAAAATATTATATTAGACCATATTCTCATTCTATAATTATTGAATAATTAAAATAAAATACCAAAATAAACAAATAACTTGCCTACCATTTTGTCCAACTGAAAAAAGAATTACCTTCACGACGGTGGTTAAACACCACAGTGGTAAAGGTAAGCGGTAAAGTTATTTCTCTGAGGGCCCGTTCGGTTGGAGAATAAGCAGGAATAAGGATGGGGAATAAGGAGAATAAGGGTCTATTCTCCGTTCGGCTGGAGGATAAGAATAAGGAGAATAAGGTGAAATAAAGGTAGGTAAGGTGGGATAAATATAGGAATAAGAGTGAAATAAGATGAAATAATGAGGAATAGTCATACCACAGGGAAGCGTGTTGGGGGTTTATTCCCCTTATTCCATTCCTCCTTATGACCCAAATGAACAAGGCCTAATGTCAAACAGATAGACAACAGTGGCATTCAACTACTAACAATTTAGGCTATACTTTCCCTTCTGGAGGACATCCTCCTGAAAAAAAGAAGAAAAAGATAAGAGAAGCTGCCGACAGCACTCGACGCCGTCTCCAAATGCTCCATCCGTTGGTTCACTCCACGAGCTCAGCCCCCGAACACATACCTTACAATAATATCCCCATTCATATCCACCAAACATATAGATGCATCTACACTACACATACCCTCATCATATAACATAATCAGACCACGAGGTATGATCCATGGTCAACCCGGCCGGGATCCCCTCGTTCCTCGACCCGATGACCCGGGCCGGGTTCCCGACCGCGGTCCGACCGGGGGGCACCTCCTTGAGCACCACGGAACCGGCCCCGACCTTGGCCCCCTCCCCGACCCGGACGTTCCCCAGTATGTGCGAACCGGCCCCTACCAGGACCCCGTCCCCGAGCTTCGGGTGCCGGTCGCCTCCCTCCTTCCCCGTCCCCCCGAGCGTCACGTTGTGCAGAATCGAGACGTGGTCGCCCACCACCGCCGTCTCCCCCATCACAACCCCGGTCGCGTGGTCGAGCAGGATCCCCGCCCCCACCCTCGCCCCCGGGTGGATATCCACCGCGAAGACCTCCGACGCGCGTCCCTGCAGGAACAGCGCCAGCGCCCTCCGGTCCTCCGCCCAGAGCCGGTGCGCCACGCGGTGCGTCTGCAGCGCCAGGAAGCCCTTGTAGTGGAGGAAGCAGTGGACCATGCGGGAGCAAGCCGGATCGCGGTCCCTCGCTGCCGTAAGGTCCAATCGGATCGATCGACCAATCTCTGGGTCGTTTCGGAGGACGTGGAGGAGGAGAGAGCTCAGGGTTTGACATGTGACGTGGAGGCTGCAGAGCTTCGCGGCGAGGTAGGAAGAGAGTGAGCTCTCGAGAGAGGGGTGGGAGAGGATGACGGAGTTGTATAGGGAGGAGAGCGCGGGCTCGGAGGCGATGTCGAGCTCGGCCTCAAGGCGGAGGGAGGCCCAGACGGGATCGGCATCCTCGTCGGTGTCGCCGGCGGGAGGAAGGAGAGACGAGGAGGGCGCGAGGTCGGGGAAGGGGGCGATATATTGTGAGACGTGGGACGAGGCGGAGCGGCTGCGCAAGCGGCAGGAGACGGAGATAGTGTGGGGGCGGGGGGACGAGGCGGAGGGGCGGCTTGAGGCGAGGAAGCAGCGGCGGACGAGGGAGCCCGCGGCGGACATGGCGGTTGTGGTCGTTTTGAAATGGGAGTGGGGGATTTCGCTCGGCGTTGATTCCATGGGTTTGCTTTTATAGATTGGGAGAAGTGTGAAGGGATCATTTAGTTTTACGGAAGTGCTGCATAAATGCAAAGATAAATAAATTTGCTTGAAAATATATTATTTTTTTCTTTAGTATTTTGATTTGGATATAATTGAATGATAATACGAATATTAAACACGACTCTATAAAATTGACGCGCAACGTTTGTAGGAATATATAAGATATTCGGGTATCGTAGGGGACAAGAAACGGAGTTTTCAAAATAGATCTGGAAGTGAAACTCTGTTTGCCCCTGAAAGTGGTTAGTCAATTGCCGAGGAAAATTGGGGACGTCAATAAATTGGGAATTGTAACGTAAAGGTAGGGGCTAAGCAGCTATATAGCTCCTGGCTTTAGAGTGATCAGGATTCAACTCTCATTCGCCCTGTAAAAACGGTAGATTTTTTCTACCATGGAAATGTATATTTTCACCTCCCATGTAAGCGCCAGGCGAGCGAGAGCTAAGACGGTAGTGGTGGCACGAAGTCGGGGGTGACTGCAAGCGGGAGGTGTGTGCGGTAGCAGCAGCGATCGACGACAGCACGGGCGACAAGCAATAATAGGAAAATCACTCCGTTTGGTTGCATGGTTGGGCAGGGTTGGGTTGGCCCAACCCAGAATATCCCTCCTTCCAACCCTTCCAATCCTCCTCACAGTTTACTATTCACAGGGATACTCCAACCCAACCTAACCCTGTCCAACCATGCAACCAAACGAAGGCCTGTTTGGTTGCAGGGTTGGGCAGGGTTGGCCCAACCCTGGTTACTATTCACAAAGATACCTCCTCCTCACAGATTACTATTCACCCATCCCAACCCAGCCCAACCTAACCCTGCCCAACCCTGCAACCAAACAGGGATGTTGATTCGAAGACCGGTCATGAGTTCGTAAATAACAAATCGATGTATATAAAATAAATAACAAATTGATACCATCAATTCCAACTGAAAATATGTACTGGAAACTTATGGGATGTCTTGAGACCAACCTGTCATTAAGTATGAACAAAAATTATAGCATTTATCTAACCTTATGACAGATCGATCAAAAAAATATGACATCAGTTCGAACTAAATATATGATAAGTATATGATCTCCTGAAAATATGGTCCAAAGACATACCACTAATAAAACAAAATATTCAATCGAATCCAAGATGATTTTCGAACACATGACCATCTGCAAGTAATGGTTGTTGTAGGCGACTAATGGCTTAGACCATCTACAAGTAATGGCGGAGGTGCATAGCTAACGATGTGTAATATCACACATGGGGAGCGGATCATCTGCTGTAGTCAATATTACAATATTGATATTTATTATGATCCCCTTCTTTCTTTCTTTTTGCGAAATTGATTTAAAAAATTCAACGACATATATTGAATCTTTGATTAATATTCCACAAATGCGGCAAAATCCCATCACCTCTGCTGTAATATCAGAGGATTAGTTGGGTATGAGAACAATTTTCCCACGGGTAAAAAACTCAAAATAGGGGATTCGTGCGGTGCCGGGTTTGATGGAGCCCAGGTGACGTTCGCCTAGACGCACTTTGTTGTGGATTATGTATGGACGGTTATGCCCTTGGGGTATACGCATGTTTGGTTGTCATTGGTCAACTGTGAGAGCTAGACTGGCGAGGCCATTTTGGGACATATATTTGGAAGAGACACGGGAGGACATTAAGAGGGGTACCTAACATTCAGCATCTCGAGGAGACATGTTGATAGGATGGGTCTCTTGGGGGTTCATGAGGGGAAAATTACTTTTTATCACGGTATTTTTTTTATAGCCGATTGGACATTAAATTGGAAACTTTGTTGAAAATATTGGAACGGGTTGAGTTATTGAACCAATTCAATCAGATGATTACGCCATCATTCTTTGAGAAGTAAAGTGGTTGAATTGACTAATCGAACCAGAATCGATCCAAACATATAAAATATACATTTGAATGTAATTGAAGTAGATATAAAATAAATAACCAATGTCTATACTTATGGTATACGTAAATTATACTTAATATGCAACATCAAATATTATAGATATAGATATATATAAAAAAATTATTTAAACATTATATTCTATAGGATGACAATAGCTTAACTTTAACTTAATTTTCATTTAATACTAGAACTTGTATCGAAGTAATTGGTTAGAAATTTGAGATGGGTTACCTTTGTGAGTTCAACTCCCACCAATGTTATTATTTTATTAATAAATTAGAAATTAATTACAATTCAATTTCAATTTTATCAGGTTAAATCGAATTTCAAAAAGCCTATTAAAGCAGTAATTGGCCCAAAAGCAAACTTTCAAATCGAATCAGTACAAATCGATTAATCAGACCGAACGATTTGGTCCAATTTTCAAAACACTGGCTCATGGACGATTGTGAATTTACATGACTCGTATTAGTTCTCCATTACCATTAAAATCCAAACCTGATAAATATATAGTGTTGTTGTTCAACTTCTATTAAATTAAATAGCTTCTAAGAATGGATTGACTTAAATAAGAATATTTATTCGAAATATCTCATTGAATATTTATAAATACATTATAAAATTACTTAAATTTTATTTGAAAGAAAAAGGTGGCTTTCCAGATTGGAACCCACCTCATTGTGCAAATGTATATATAAAAAAATTATGGTGTTACATCAAACTACATTTGTCGTAATATACAAAGTGACCTACAATGTTCAAATTACATTCTCCGTGTAAAAAGTTTGTCTCCCAAAAATGACCTCGTTCCTGCCGCACCATATTGCCCACAACAAAGCAATCGGAAAACATCTGTCCTCATGCCCAAAGCCACAAACCGCTTAACATTTACCTCAAAAGTGGGATTGTTCAATGCAACAAGCCACGAGATGTTAGCCTTGTTCCTGACATCAACAGTAAATGGACATGAGAAGAATGAGTGATCCACATTCTAAACTACCGACCTACATCTGTCGAACATATCATCCACCACCCTTAGTAGCCACCTCCTACATCCTTTATGAGAATCCTCCCAAGCTTGAACAACAAAAGAAAGACCTTAATTCGATTTGACACCTTGCTTCTTAATATCAAACCCATGCCAACCCCAACCCTTCCTACACCTCTACACCTTCCTGCACCCAAAAAAGATAAGCTTTATTCATCGAAAACTTCCCACTCCCACATACAAAATGGTTCCCGCTAGAAGACAGGACATGCCCTCACACTGCATCAACTCCGCATGAAGAGTAATGTACTCCTCCACCCTAGCATCCGATAAGTCTGAAGAGAACATCGGGGAGCACACTCCTCAGTCCCACACCTGCTGCATCGACACCTTGATGTTACACACCGACCTCTTGAGCCTTGGGTATTGAATCCCCGTCGCTCCATCCCCAGTCCAATTATCCAGCACGATAGCCAGATCCATCCCCAAGTACCGATTTCAGCTTAGTCGTCATCTTCAGAATAATTCCCGTAATCTCCTTCCAAAAAGAGGATAGCAAAAGACCCGGGTCGACCTCCAGCGACATAGATACCCATAGATCTTCTGCATCAAACGGCACACCAGGTCCTCCGACTTTCCCCAAAAATGAACCGCCCATTTTGCCATCAACGTCTTATTCATCTCTTCCACCCTCAACACTCCCAATACTCCCTTCTTCTTAGAACTTGTCACCTTGGACCAATCCACCATGTGGAAACCCCTCCTAGATTTCCTCATGTCCGACTAAAAAAACCTTCTCATCAACGCCTCCATCTTTACTCTCATCCCAGCGGGCAACAACCTCACAAAACAGAAGAAGATATGAATAACAGAGAGAACATGTTTCAAGAGCACCATCTTCCCTCCCTTCAATAACATCGCCGCCTTCCACCTCAGCATCTCCCGTAGATTCTTCCAGCCCCTAGATTTCAGCTTAGCAACCACCAAAAGCAACCCCCAGTACGTAATCGACAAAGAGCTAGCGCGACACCTCAACACCACAGACGTGTTTAGTTGCTCCTTCTCTATGAGACCAAATGGAACCATGACCAACTTGTCCTTGTTAATATGTATCCCCAGCATCACTTAAATAGATCAAGTATTTATTCAATCTAGTTGTCATGTATGTATTCTGGGAGAAGATCCCCTCCTGTAATTTAATCTACAATAGACCCTGTTATGTTCGCTATTTCCTTTTTGGGAAATCATTTAAAAAAATCCAACCTTATGGATTTAATTTATGCATATTGTTTTACATACCCACCAAATTTATTTTGATATGATGTTCCAATATATTTTATCTTAAAGGTAAAAGAAAGTCAAATTTTAAATAATTTTTGAGTCCTACCCATGTTGACTTTTTCTTTGACTTTTAAGATAAAATAATTAAGAACATGCCATCAAAATGAAATTTGATAGGTATGTAGAATAATATGCATACAACAGGTCCATACAGTTGGATTTTTCACAAAGATTTCACGAAAAAAACCACCACAACATATGATGTTGTAGATTAAACTACAACAAAGGATCTACTCTTGTGCACTGTTACTTGCCATTTAACATTACGGATTTAGGCCCCAAGTCCATTATAAGGAAAATTGGTCCTGGGAACTTGTTCATTACGGGCTCAAATGTATTTATTGATAACCATCCAAAATTCTTAAACTCAAGTTATCAAGTAATAATCCTTCTACTCTTATAACTTACTCGGATACATTGTGAGTTCAAATATGAGACTATATTGAAGTTAGGGCGTTACGTAAAAAAAGTTTCATATCTCAAATTTTAGCAACTTTGTAAAAAAAATAAGTTGTTTCCGACAAGTATTGATATAGATTTATCTTTAGTTGAACTTGTTACAATGTAAACTCGCCAAATATGCCATCCATATTTACTCACGTATTTTTTTCATATATATATAGTTATTTATAGCAAAAAGTATCTTCAGTTTAATTGAGACTGAAAACACGTACACTTTATTATTTGAGTTATCAATCCATGTATTTTACATAATAAATCAAAAACACTGAATTTGCAATGCATGAAAAATATGTGTAGGAAACTTTAGGCGCAAAATAAACGAATCGACAAAATTAATAATTCACGAGTTACCTCCTTCCATCGCTAATCAAATAGAAACTTTGACGGATATGATGAAGAAACTGACGATAATCTTTTCTTCCTCCTTTCCTCCTTCTCCTGACCCCAATCGTTAAGACTCTCTCAAATGGTGGAGAGTTTTGATGGTGGCTCTCTAAATCTCTTGATTCGATGTATTGCATAATGAACCATCATGTCTCTTTTATAAGGGTAGAGTTGGAAGGTTCAAAAGGATAACAAACCCTATCGTAACTGACTCCTGATGATCCACTAACCATCAACATGGATCAAGATAATGCGGTTACGTTTTATCCATTGACTTGGTAAAATCCAATATTTATCATCTCATAAATATTTTATATGGACCACATACAGGATAAATTCCAACATTCTCCCACTTGATCCATATAATCTTTAATTATGAGATAATAACCGTAAGTGCGCCTTTACATGGGTTTTATGAAATATCAATGAATCATATTTAATTGAATTAAATTAACATGATCATAACGGTCATACATCATATAACTTGACACGATCCCTTCCACGTATCAATATCAATTCAATCCAATGACATGTAATTTAGACGAATAACATCTCCTTCTTTAATTCTATTTCGACGATTATGTTATCTGTTTGCAAACATACATGCATAATATAACAATGAAATGATTCAGAAATATAAAACAAATGAGATTGTCATAATCATAATGAGCACTAAAAATGTACTAATTAGTTGTTCACAACAAGGACTTCTTTAAAACACTCATTCTTACAACATGCTCAGAAAAAATTTTAGGCGCTAACCCTTTAGTTAATGGATCCGTAATCATAAAATTATTATTGATGTGCTCTATTGACACTCTTTGTTTATGAACTTCCTCCTTTACTGATAAATACTTCAATTCCATGTGCTGTGCACCCTTAGAGTACTTATCATTCTTTGAGAAAAAGACTGTTGCGGCGTTATCACAATAAAGTTTCAGCGGCTTGACAATACTATCGACTATTCCAAGTCCTGAAACAAAATTCTACATCCACAATCCTTGAACTGTAGCCTCAAAGCATGTTTCAAATTCAGCCTCCATAGTGGAAGCAGCAATGACAGATTGCTTCGCACTTTTCCTTGACACAGCTCCTCCAGCGAGTAGAAATACGTAACCAAAGGTTGACTTTCTTGTATCAATGCATCCTACAAAATCTGAATTTGAATATCCGATAATCTCAAGATTATCAGATCGTCTGTACATGATATATGATCTTTGGTGCCTTGTAAGTACCTGAGAACTTTCTTTGCAGCCTTCTAGTGGTCCATACCAGAATTACTTTGATACCGACCCAACGTGCCAGTGGTAAAACTAATATTAGGTCGAGTACATATTTGAGCATACATGATACTCCCAACCACTGATGCATAAGGAATTTCTTTCATTTCATTACGTTCCAATTCATTCTTTGGACATTAATCCAAGCTGAATATGACACATTTCTGAATAGGAACAATTCATGCAGAGCACTTCTCCATCCCGAATCATTCCAAGACCTTCTCAATGTATTCTTTCTGAGACAATCCTAATAGTTCTTATGGTCTATCACGGAATATTTCTATTCCAATCACATAGGATGCCCCATCCATATCTTTCATTTCAAAGTTCTTGGAGAGATACTTCTTTATTTCATATAACAAACCTAAATCATTAGCAGTCAATAATATGTCATCAATATATAGGACTAATATAATAAACATGCTTCCACTAACTTTCATGTAGATACATCTATCTACAGTGTTTTCTACAAAACCATACGATGTAGTGGTATTGTTAAACTTAAATACCATTGACATGAAGTTTGTTTTAGTCTATATATTGACTTATTTAATTTACATACTAGATTTTTCTTTTCCGCGATCCTAAAACCTTCGGGTTGGTCCATATAGACATCTTCCTCTAACTCCCTATTTAGAAAGGCGGTCTTTACATCCATTTGGTGAAGCTTCAAATCATAATGAGCCACCAAAGCCAAAATAATTCTTAAGGAGTCTTTTTTAGAAACTGGAGCAAAGGTCTCCTTATAATTGATGCCATCTTTTTGAGTAAAGCCCTTTGCAACAAGTCTAGCTTCATATCGTTCAATGTTACCTTTAGAGTCACGTTTGGTCTTGAATACCCATTTACACCCAACTCTTTTAGAACCTTCATTTAATCTAACGAGATCCCATACATTGTTATTAGACATTGACTCGAGTTCTTTCATAGCATCCAACTACTTTTCAGAATCATTATATTTAATGACTTGATGGAATGAGTTAGGATCTTTATCAATGCTTAAGTCACATTCAACTCAAGTGCATATTATATAATCATCAAAATTTACAGGTTTCCTTTGCTTTTCAGAGCGTCTTAATGCAACTTCTTGTAATTGTGGTGCACTTGGCTCATTTATAACATGTTCATTAATAATGACATCATTACTTAATATGGGTGTCAACTCTTGATGTTCCACGTCATTATGTGGAGACAAATCCACAGGTGGAACGTCTACTCTAGAAGATTCGGACATATTTGGAAGTGACACTTTATCCCTATCTTCTTTTATTTCCACATTTCGTGAAACTTGTCTCCCACTAATGTTGCCATTCTCAATGAAGCGATCATTGTCACTCTCAACAATTCTTGTACTATGGTTAGGACAATAAAATATATACCCCTTTGACTTTTCAGGATAACCAATTAAAAATCCACTGACTGTCCTTGGATCTAATTTCTTTTCATGTGTATTATATACTCTGACTTCCGCTTGACATCCCCTAACATGTAGATGTCTCAAACTAGGTTTCCTACCTGTCCATAATTCAAAAGGGTCTTTTGAATTGCTTTACTAGGAACCCTATTGAGTAAATATGCCGAAGTACTTAATGCATATGTCCACAATGAAAGAGGTAAACTACTATTATTTATCATGATCCTAACCATTTCCATTAATGTACGATTTCGCCTTTCTGCAACACCATTTTGTTGCGGTATTCCAGACATTGTGTATTGTGTACAAATACCCTTATTTTTAAGGAATTTTGCAAATGGATCAGGATGTTGACCCATCTCATCATGCCTTCAGAAATATTCACCACCTCGATCAGATCTCACAACTTTTATTTTCCTATCCAATTGTCTTTTCACCTCATTAATAAATATCTCAAGGACATTTAAACTGCTTGAGTCCTTTCATGCAATAGATAAATATATCCATACCATGAAAAATCATCTATAAAAGTGATAAAATATCTTTTTCCTCCCCATGATAAGACATCAAAAGGACCACAAATATCAGTATGTATCAATTCTAGGAGCTGGGTAGTCTTTGTAGCTGGCTTCTTTGATGCGTGTTTGGACTGCTTTTCTTTAATGCAATCTATACACAACCCTAGATCAGTAAAATCTAATTGAGGTAGTATGTCATTCTTAATAAGTCTCAACATTCTTTCCTTAGATATATGACCTAGTCTTTGATATCACAAAAGAGTAGAGCATTGAGAAGATGCATTCCTTTTCACACCCATATTGCATTAAACATAAAAAGGGAATGCATAAATTTATTATCAAGATTAAGACTATAAAGATAATTCTCCAAAGTACCAGAACTATAAAAGTATTTATTTCTAAACATAGAAAATGATCCATCAAAGATCTTGAAAGAAAATCCTAAGCTATTCAATCTACAAACGAAAACAAGATTTCTAGCACATTCAGGAACGCAGAGACATCCTTCTAGATCAACTTGACATCCGGTGTCCATGATCAATTTGTATGTCCTAATTCCATCTATTCGTGCCTTCATCCTATTTCCCATGAACAAATACTGCTCACTTTCCTTTATGTTCTGGATTGTAAGGAATACATGTAATATGTGAGATACGTGAGTAGTTGCATCAAAATCTAACCACTAAGTATTATTCGGAACATCTATAATATTTGCTTCAAAGCAAACGGAAAGATAATGCATACCTTTCTTTTCGAACCATACTATATGTTTAAGGCAATCCTTCTTCATATGCCCGGTCTTCTTATAAAAGTAACATTTGATTTCTTTGGAATTGCTCCCTTTAGCTTTCATGGGAGTTTTTTCTTTGTTCCTTTTGCTTGTGTGGCTTTTATTGCTACTAACCCATACCGTAGTCTTTTCAGTAGCCATGAGGTTCACCGAGTATTCTTTTATTTTTTTTAATCTTACTTCTTATTGAATGAGCATAGCTTTTAATTCCATGAAACTCCACATAGCCTTTATTGTGTTGTAGTTCACTTGGAATTGTCCAAATTCAATAAGAAGAGAGTTTATGATAAACTGTACTAAGAACGTCTTGTTGACATCCATCCCCATGGTTTTCAGTTTCTCTGCGAGATTAGATATTTCAGTTACATGATCCATCATCGAGTTGGACCGGTTGAATTTCTTCATGGTCAACTCGCTCATTAAAGTCCCGACAATGGACTTATCAGCTATATCAGATTGGGAATACTCCTTAATTTTTTCATAAATTCCTTAGCATTATTTGTCCTAGGCATTGACGGTTTGACGTTTTCCTCCATTGGGATTTTCATCAAGCTCAAGCAGAGTCTATTCGATCTTACCCAAGCCTCATAATACAACCTTTCATCGTCAGTGTTATTTTATGTAATGGCTTGTGGTTTTTGATCTTCAACTAATGCATGATCTAAATTCATCACTCCTAAATGGAAGAGGACATGTTCTGACCAATTTGCGTAGTTGAGTTCGTTGAACCTGACCATAGGGCACGTTTGGTTGGGGGTGTGACCCGGGTCGCACGGGGTCACCCACCCCCAACCCCCCCCCCCCCACCCGCGACACCGCGTACCCAGAGCTTTGGAAGGGTTCGTTTGGTTTTGGAAGAGTTGCGAATGACCCCCGCCCCTGGTGTCCTGTCGCATCAAATGTCAGGATTCTTTATTGGGG
The DNA here is from genome assembly GCA_037367405.1 of Ottelia alismoides. NCBI lineage: Eukaryota > Viridiplantae > Streptophyta > Magnoliopsida > Alismatales > Hydrocharitaceae > Ottelia > Ottelia alismoides. The sequence goes on from JAZKJV010005430.1 coordinate 36,977, forward strand.
TTGCCGTCCGTCTCCTTCCTTCTCCCCCAATTCGCGATGGGTGTTCCCCCACTCGTCTACACCGGGCGCTGTTGTCTAGCTTTTGCAGGTCTTGAAACGCGTTGAAGTAGACAGGTCGAAGCTGGAACCCCTCTTCCCCGTGATGCTGCGACCACGCGCTCTCCCATTTCAACCGTGCCTCCATCGATCAGTCCCGTCATTCCTACCTTTGCCGCCTGAAGATGGAGAAAGGAGCGTCGGACTGTGAATCTACAGCCCCCTCCGTGTCCCCTCTACCACTGAGGGGTGGGAGGCAAACAAGGCAGCAGGGGGCGGAGGACCCGTGCCACTATAAAATTGCAACAACACTCGTCTGGGCGTTGGGGTTTGCCGGAGTTCCGTTTGAGCTGGTGGACTTGCAGCCGGTGGTGGCAATACTCGCATATCTCCTTTCCAGGTACATGATCCCATCCCCCCTATTTTCCTTTTCTTCCGACATGTAATCTTGAAGCCAGTGGTGGGTATAGCGTGAATTCCTACTCCTGATCCCTGTTCTAAGATGCACCCCCGATGTGTTACTTGCATCTTCTTCCTTCTATTGTTGTATTAGACGAGTGTTGTTCAAAATGCCAACATGAGCGTTGTTGGGTTGGGTTGTATTAGACGAATGTTCTGACCTGTTTAGTTGGGCTGGGTTGGGTGTGCAGTGGTATATTATGTAGTTTGACGGTTTAAACAAATTGTCTTGCTATAAGCAAGTGTAATTGTTTCTAAAAACACATTTGCGGATCTGTGAAATAAGCATGTCTTTCTGTCAGATGCGATGGTTTCTAACAGATGGAAAAAAGACATTTGTGTTTCTGTCAAATAAGCTATAGTAACAACGTTCTTGAACTAGCCATGTAATTGATGGAAGGTCACAAGTAGGAAAGAATTACAAGCTGAAAAAATAACGTGTTTTAAGATAGAGTTATTCGATGATAGAGGTATCCCTGTTGTTGTGGGTTTACCGTGTAGTAATACTCATGATCCATGTTGTCAGTTCGTTCTTGAAGTAGCCATGTAATTGATGGAAGGTCACAAGTAGAAAGTAATTATGTTGTGCAGTAGAACGTTCTCCATCTTTTGAGGCTCCAGTGGTGCAGTGATGAACCTAGATATGTTGTGTTGATCGTGATTGTTGTTATACATTGGGTGTTGGAGATATGTTGATTTACCTACAAAGGCCATGAAGCTTTAGCAAGGTGCTCTTCTACAGGTTATATAAAGGGAAACGAGGGGGTATATATGTTGATGGTGATGGAGGGAGCGAAGCCTCAACCACGATGTGGGTCAGGGGTGATATCATTTGCGAGGTAAATTGGAAACAAAGAAGAATATTGTGAGGGTGATTTTGATTTGGGTTTGTATCTAGAGAGTAACATAATGTAGAGGAAAATGGATAATCAAAAAGCAAAGAAACAGAGGAAGGATGAGAAAGATTTTGAGAGGGAAGAAGGAGATGAGGAAGGGGAAGAGGGTTTAGGGCTCTATGAAGTGGGTATCTCCCATAACTTATTAGAGCTCAAAGCTCCCGACGGTCACCTCCAAGATTTGTGGCGAGGCACCTCAAAGCTCAGTAGATGCTCGTAATAATTTCTACAATGGGTTGGGGTGTTCCTGTCTTCAAGATAGAGTTATTCGCTGATAGATGTATCCCTGTTGTCAGTTGTCGGTATACCGTCTTGTATTACTCCTGATCCCTGTTGTAAGATGCATCCCCGATGTGTTACTTGCATCTTCTCCCATCTTATGCAGTATTAGACGAGTGTTTTTCAGTTTGAAATTTGTGCGTTGTATTACACGAATGTTCTGACCTGTTTACTTGGGTTGGGTAGGATGTTTAGTGGTATATTATGTAGTCTCACTGTTTAAGTAAATTAAGTTGATACCAGCATGAGTGATGGTTTGTAAATGGGGGAGATTCCCCTCAGTAACAGATGGGAAAAAAACATTTGTGTTCCTGTCAAATAAGCTATAGTAACATCGTTCTTGAACTAGCCATGTAATTGATGGGATGTCACAAGATGAAAGGAAGTTACAATAAGCTTAGTTTCGTTTTTAACAATACCTGTTCAGGGAATTAACGTCTACATAATGTTGGATACTTGTTATGTTGGGAAGTCACTTAACTAAATTCAAGTGACAAACATAGAACATGCAGGTGATATCATTTGCTACAAGTCCGCAGTTTCGTTTGTTACGATCCCTGTTTAGATTTTAAAAACTCCAACTGTAAAATTAACAATTCAAAGGAAATGTTGGGACTTGTTTACTTGTATTTGTTGGGTGTTCAGTAGTATAGCGTCTAGTGGGTGGTCTGGTTTTGGCACTGTTCTTTCTAGAATCCTCAACACAGGACATGGAAGCGAGTGTTTGCTTATCTTCTGTCGATGTGGATGTTCAATGTCATTTATGCCTTCGAAAAATTTATAATTTACTTTAAGGTTAAAGACATAGTTGAACAGCTGCACCTATGGATAGTTTCAGATGGTTATATGCCTATAATCGAGGTTATAATCCCGATTGGTCGTACTGGTTTGTATTATGATATGTTACACGTTTTCAATTGATTATTGATGTTCTGAACTTTATTTAAGCATTATGTCTACGAGACTCCCATCCGAATCAAGAGAATGCACGGAGAGGGTCATCGGCGAGAATGCACATTGGAATGCAGGGTTGGACCGGATATTTATAGACGCGATGCTAGAACATGAGTCTTGCTAGGCCGGAAGCACATTCACGGTACCGGGGTGGCAGATGATTCTGACACGGTTCAACCAAGTCAGTTGTGCCAAATATACGAAGGCACAACTACTGTATAGGTGGAAAAACTTGAAGAAGGACTACGCAGCTTACGTATACCTTCACAACAAGTCAGGTTGGGGCTGGGACGGTATATACAACAGACCGATTCCCCCGTCGGACTCCGCTTGGTTTGAGGTAACCGCCACTACCACCAATTCCATTAGTAACGTCAACATAGCTTCCGTTTTTCTCTCATACAAATTTTGTCAATTACAGCTCGCTGATAAGTACCGGAAATATCGAAACAAGCCCTTCCTCTACTTCGGAGACATACAGCGATTTCTGTGCAAGGACATTGCAACAGGCGTGCACGCAATGTCGTCTAGACCCCCCAGGGATACACCCGGCTTTGTGGCGTCAACGTCGTTTTCACCTCCTAGCCAGCGAGAGCTAAATTTCGACTAGGACCTGGACGAATGTATGGCAGAACCTGCGGATGACATCGAAGGTAGTGGGATGTCACCCCAACTCCGTCAAGAAAGAGACACTCGAGCGGTGGACGTGTCACTAGCAAGAAATCGAAGAGCGGACCGTCACAGCCAGGACCCACGCAGCAGGTACTTCAGGACTTCCTGTCTTCACTGTCAGAGAAGATTACTTCAAGCAAGAACAGTCCTGAAGATGTAGCTCTTGCTGCATGCATGGAAATAGGAGTGATGCGTCCTGATCTTGATGTCGAAGACATTGACAAAATAGCGGAGAGGTTGGCAACGCCGGTGGGGAGGAATGCGTACATGATCGCCCGCGCTGACCCGCAGAAGCTCAAGGCATGGATAGACAGGATTCTCTCGCGTTGAAGAACCGGGATTAATGCAGTTTAATGTCATGTGTCGACGAACATTTTTAGCAGTTTGACATTGGCCAAGTAGTCGTAGGAACACCTACAACATTATTTCCTCGTCAATCGTAGTTTTGAACTTTCGGTGAATGTCTTTCGACTGCATGTGACCATTAGAACTAACCCTCTCTATTGCAGGTCATTGCCACCTTATGCAAACAGATTTTTATATCTCAAATTATAATCACAGGTCACGTAAAGGTATGCCAAGGGGATGAGTATCATCCGACATCAACTGCTAACATGTTTGAAGTGCAGGACAATCGCTATTCTTTAAACTGCTATATATGCCTTCATTTTCAGACTATTTGCAGGACATGTGTCTGTGTTACAGGGATGAATAATCTGAATTACGAAGTGGTCGTGAGGGCAATTTAATTAAAATGTTACAGTATTTATATTGTTAGTAGAATGCAGGATAGTGCACGCAATTCATATTCACAGGTCCTTAGCTTCGTTTACGTTGACGAGTATAAATTCTATCCTCAATGACAGGATCTAATCCCCTGTGATTTTGTGCTTGATTTTTTATATACGCACGTGTTTCTAATATTCTTAATTTGACGCCTCCTATTGCCCATTGATTCCTATTACCTCTTCCGTAGGCATGGCTACTCGGTCCTACAATCCGTTTGCGGATGTTGGAGACACAATCCTTGTAGCGTGTGTTGGGATAGTTGGAGCAATCGCAGTAGAGGAGTGGGAAGCGAATGCACGACGAATCCTCAGGCCACTTCACACACGGCCACTGACTGGGGGAGAATGGATAAGGGAGATGCTTGCGGTTCATGACGATCGTGCGTATCAAAATTTCCGCATGAAGCCTGCTATGCTCAGACGATTTGCTAGGGTCCTTACAGAGCATGGATTAGCACCGACAAGACACATGGATGTAGAGGAGCAGGTCTGCATATTCCTCTATGCATTCGCTAATGCACACTCAAACAGAGTGATCCAGGAGGCCTTCCAACACAACGCCGAGACGATATCGAGGCACATAAGAAATGTTCTTTCAAAAATTCTAACCTTGGAAGGGGAGTACATAAGACTGGCACCCCCGGTGACGCCTGACATAATCACTTCGAACCCACGCTACTTCCCATACTTTAAAGTAAGTTCCTATATACGTTCTTGAAATATATTTACGGTCGATGTACAGGACATAAATGACCGTGTATCCACAGGGTGTTATAGGTGCCATTGACGGGACGTACATTCCAGCTCAGGTAGCTCCAGAGGAACAAGGAACGTATCGATGCAGGAAGTTATTCACGGCTCAGAATGTTATGGCCGTTGTGGACTTCAACCTATGTTTTACGTATGTCATCACTGGCTGGGAGGGTTCCTGTGCTGATATGACGGTACTTAGAAATGCTGTGGAGACCGGTTCCTTTGTCGTCCCAGAAGGATGCAAGTATTTGGTTGACTGTGGTTACGCAAACACCGACACATTCCTGGCTCCATATAGAGGTTCCCTTTATCATCTTCCTGCATGGAGGGCTCACGGGTGTTTGTACGAAAACCACAAGGACCTCTACAACCATCGCCATGCGTGTCTCCGCAATGTTGTGGAGCGTACGTTTGGTGTTTGGAAGAGAAGATTTCGTTGCCTGCGTGATATGCCTGCATACCCTTTAAACATACAAAGAGATGTCGTTAGGGCTACCTGCATTATACACAACTTCATACAGCTAAATGGGGGAGATTCGGCATCCGACGATGACGAGGAGGAGGTATTGCCTCAGGAGCCCATTGAGGAGCATCATCGTGTTGTAGGCATACTGCGTGACGACATTAGGCGCGGACAGCTGTTGCGGGATAGAATTGCTACTGCAATGTGGAACAATAGAAGAGCTCCGCAATCATAGTGCAGTTGTTAGTGTAGATGTTTGTAATGATGATGTCTAGTAAATTATCGTTGTCTACTTGAATGTCTTGGATAATTACCTTCGCATTCCAATCAGCTATATGTCTTCAATAGTTCCTTAATTTATTATTTGCCTCTCAGTTACATCTTCGTCTCTAATTATAGGTGCAAACAGATGGATACGGCAGCGGATAAATGCAGATGTGGCCATCCGTTGATTCTCAGATACGAGGAGGGCTCCCTACATCCATGTCGACGTCTATTCTACATATGTTCCACCGGTCGATGCGACACACGGATTAAGTACACGCGCACTACTCGGACTTTGCAGAAAGTAGCGGATGAATTTTTCTTGATGGCTGACCGTCTTTGGGAACAAGAAAAATTAAACAGGGATCTTTCTGCTACGATGGATGCTTGCAGGAAGGAACTGGAGGAAAAAGAGCTAGAACTGAGTTTCATGTACTCTGAGTTGGATGAGGAAAGTGGACGCACCTCCGCGATGAAGGAAACGATTGACACACTTCGACTTCAGTTGCACGATGCAGGAATCTCCACCGTTGACGACGTCGTTGTCGACAAACACGTCGTTGAATGATAGAAATTATAATGCGCGGAAAAGAAAGCAGGACCAACAAATTGTAACCGTATCGTATGCAGGGAAACCCACCTGTTAAATAATTAAGCTCGTAGATGTCAAGCTTATCGCACTATCTAATACAATATATTGTAGGTTAAAATTTGCAAATACGCCTCTACATGTGAATAATATCACACTCACACAAATTCAAGATTTCTTTTTTTATTTGAAATCATATACAATCATAACCCAATCATAAAACACCCACTCCAATCCATCAATACATCACATCCTGTCACATCCAACTCTAACCCAACCCTCTCCTTATCCAAATACCTACTATTACAACTGGGCTATCCACCCTACTGATGAATCTCGTATTCATCATGCTAAGAACTCCGTATTAAAATCCCTGCTTAAACAAACCAATAAAAATCACCTCTAAAACTCTATTTTTATCATGTATTATATTGTCTATTATTGTGTATTTAATTGCCCTTATTTTTCTGTAAATATTTTATCACTCAAAAACCCCTAAAAATTAGGTAGATAAGTTGTCTATAATTCACTGACCTTTAAAACCACTAAAAAATACGAAAACAACTCAAAACCACAAAATCGGTGTTTTTATCCCCTTAAAAATACCCCCAAAAATAGCTTTTGTACAAATGACCTCTTTTGGCTTTTTGACCAACATGAAAGTTGTAGATCTCATCGAGACGAACAACTTTCATGTTTTGACTTTTTCCAAATTCGGTCTCTAACTATTTATTTTGTATTTATCTTTGTTTTAATATTTTCTGAATTTTTTTGATGCAGCCACGTGGCGCTCTCTGGAGCCGCCACGCGGCCGCCCCTCATTCCTCCACGCGACCACTCTTCCTGGCCGTCAGATCCACTCCAACCTGCCTCCATCTCATCCATCCACTCCTGCGTCATTTCCAGCCGTTTGATCTGATCTCAGATCAGATCCTCACCGCTCCCTAGCGCCTTCCTCTCAACCGCTGGATCTCCACCCTCATCCAATGCCTGACAATCGTCCACGTCATCCCCTCAGTTCTCACCGTAGGATGAAACGCCATGTTGCATCCTAGCCATTCGCTACTTCCCATTCCTCCACCGCTTGATCAGATTCCAAGGATCTGATCTCCACCATCCCTTCGCGCCATCATCCAGCCGTTGGATCGTCAGATCCAACGGTCCTCTGTCGTCTCCTTCCTCCGGCCGCACCCCCCTCCAGACGTTACGATACGTAAACCTATCACCCCCTTCCATTTTTAGCCGACGCCTCAACCACCACCCCCTCGACGTAACGCCACCAATCCCTCCTCCGTTCGTCCACCATCCTCGCGCAGCAACCACCATGCACTGACATAACCTCCATCGCCATTAAACCCCCACGTGAAACCTCCCTCCTACCCACGTAACCGTCAAACTCTTCCACCTATAAATCGCCCTCCACAGCCACCGGAGCCACTCGTCCACCATTTTGGCTTAAACCCTAGCTTCCTCCGCCCCTCCGGTGACAGCGGAGGGGCGGAACGTCGAGGCGATCATGGCTTTTTGCCGGTGTCGACCCTCGGCATCTCCGCCGTGTATCGGTGGCTCTCCGACCACCCCTGAGCTCCATGTCAAGATCGGGCATGCTGGGCAAAGACCCCCGAGCTCCATTGGAGCTCAAGCATAGGTCACCTCCTCCGCAAATACCTCGCTCCGGCGAGGTGGTTTTTTTTGTTCAATTTCTTCGATTTTTACTTCCTTTTGTCTTCACTGCCACCCCATCTGATCACCTCGCAACCTTCATCACCTCACCAGGACCCTCGCCGACCCCTTCCCGTTCTCCAGAACCTCCCCGCTCCGACTCGCCTCTTCTCCCGCTCCGCCGGAGAAGACGACCCTTGGGCCTCCATTCCCGACACCCCACAGGCCCCCACTCACTTCTCCCCACTCACGCACCTTCCGCACGCACGCTTCGGCTAATCTAACTATTGCAGGATCTCAATGGCCGGAGTATGCGTCGGCGCATCTTCAAGCTTTCCTCCTCCGGCGATGCTCCACCATCCGACACCTCCGACATGCCTCGGAGCATCGCTGGAGTCCCATCGTCTTCGCGGCGTCTCCAGATCTCTTCTCTGACCATCACCAGACCTCGCAAGGCTCGGCGGAGCTCGATCGTGTCCATCGGAGACCCGCCTTCTCCGGCGGGCCAAGGAGGAGGATGAAGGTACAGGCACCGTCCGATCCTCCTGATCGGACGGTCCTGATGAAGACACGTAGAGGACCCGAGCCTCTTCCCCAACCTATAGGCTCGGGTCATCTGAGCCTCCTGACAGACCTCTAGAAGATGCCACGTTTCCCGAAGCAGCGGCTCTGACCCGAGCCTGAGTCCTCACGTGTAGCGCACGTGAGGGCTTGGGTAAATTGCAAGGAAAGACCCGAAGTTTCAAGTATTTACGTTTTGGTCCCCAGGCACGTGCTTCATGCGTGTGCCTGGGTATTTTACAGGGAGACCCTCCAAGTTTTGAAGATTTGCAAAAAGGCCCCTGCGCGCACATGGAGAATTTACATCTGGGCCCAGGCGGTTTTCTCTATTTGCATTTAGGTCCCTCCAGGGACCTAAATGCAATATTTATCCTTTATTTTTCTTGCATTTTTATTACATTTATGCCCTTGCACTGTTTTTAGCATAACTTGAGCACCGTAGGTCCAAATTGCATGATTTTAGTGTCGTTTTGATCCTTGTTCTGTCCTCTACAATCTAGCATACTAATTTGTCTCATTAGACACTGTTTTAAATTAAGTGAATTTTTATGTTAAAATGGGACCTAGCTCTACTTGTTTTGCTTGATTTCATGACCGATTTTTAATCATGTGTTCAAAATGGCTCTAACTTCATTCTATATTATGTTGCTCTTATTTTAGGGTATAATTGTAGCATTTGAATCATCATGCATGTTCCCTTGCATTAATTGCCCATGCATCCCTTTAATTTGCATAAAAACCAATAAAAATACATGCATCATAGCATCACTTAGCTTAGTGCTTCATAAATTGCATATGGACCTGAAATGGAGATTAATTGACATTGAACTTCAAGAATCAAAATTCAAAAGCCATAATTAAGCAGCTGTATCCTTGTGTTCGACCTTGGTACACTTACCAAGTATAAATATTCCACAGCATTCAAAGACTGTGGTTTTTGCTGAACAAAATTCGCCTCCTGTACTACGACTCAATTCCATATTATTAAAGAGGCGAATTTTACGTTCATCAAATGGCGCCGTTGCCGGGGATACGGCTTTGCTTAATTTTTGAAATTTTATTTTTTTAATTAATTCAATAATTTCTTGGTCCTAATTTCATGCATCATTTCTTTGCATTATTTTGCTGATTTAATTTCTCAGAGTTCTAACTTTTCTCTTTTGTGGCAGGGCCCATGAAAATCGGGGACGCCTGATCGTCATGGAGGCGCGAAGTTGGGAGCTTCAGCTGAAGAGGCCGCAAAAGAAGCCGTGAAGATTTCTAAGATTTTTATCAGTCAAATTTTGCATTGCATATTGTAAAAAAAAAAATATATTGCATCTGCATATTTATTTCCAGTATTGCATTTTGTAAAAAAAAAAAATCCCCCCCCCGCACACACACACACACACACCTACACTGCACATATTCACCCCCACCCACCCCCTGTATATTTCTCTCTCTCTCTCTGTCTCTCTCTCTCTCTCTGTGTATATCTATTCTCCACTATCCCCTCCCCTCCCCCTCACCCTTGTATCATAGAACCCCCCCCCCCCTAACGCAGACCTTACTTAGGCTATTTGTAGCCTAAGTATAGGGGGGACCTGCCTGCTCTTCCTTCCCTCGTCCCGTCTTCTTGTACTTAGGCCAATTTTGGCCTAAGTATAGGGGGACTCTCCTCCTCAGTTCCGCTATATCTCCCTGTACTTGAACCGAGCCTTGGCTTCATGGCACTTGTGCTATGAGGACATAGCAAATTTTAAGTATAGGGGGGTATACCGTATATTATTGTTTATTACTTTAGCCTTAGCTCGCGTTTTTAAAACTTTTTAAATTTTATTTTTCGGGCTGGGTTTTGGGTAAACTAGTGAACTGAGTAAAAACCTGTAAAAATTAAAATTTTGAGGGATTAATCTTTGTAAATAACTCTTTTTTCAAAAAGAAAAAAAAATGAAAAATTAAAAATGTTTTTCGGAATTTGGCTCTGACTACTAGGCTTAGTAAACATTTTCAGTGAGGGAACCTCGGTCTCCCTTAGCAGAGTGGGTGGTTTAAAGGACACCGCATATGGCACCGTCCTTAAGGATCACGGGTCTCGACCCGCACTTACACCCATACTGGCTGAGAGTGGATACTTTTATTTATTTGAGCCTGGGTCAGTCATTGTCTCTCCGACAACAAAAAAAAAACTATAAAACCCATAAAAATTTGCAAAAGATAAAAATCACACAAAAATTCACTAACCCGTGGAGTTGGTGTATTCCTGACACAATCACACTCACGCAAGGCTTGAGGATTTTTGAGGACACTGGATCTCTGGGATCTAGAGAGTCTGAGTTAACATACCTTAGTCATTAGGGTTTTCATGACTTAAATATCCATACTCCTCTGGTTTGAAAGATTTGAGTGCTATATTGCACTCTTAATCTCTACCTTCAAGAAAATATGATCAGCACAGTCACTTCCACAACTGCATGATTGATGAGCTGAGATGAGATATCACTTGAGGAACTAGGACCATGGATTTAAGTTTAGACCTGATCTGATGATATTCGAGGATGGGATAAAGTTAATGAAGGCTTCAGAAAACCTGAGTGTCAGCAAAAACCCTAGCCAGTATGTGAACAAGATTCATATGCTATCTCTTGATATTTACCTAAAAGTGCCAGGGTGTGATGAAACTTAAAGAAACTTGTTGATCAGTGTGCGCCAATCTCTTGGTAAAAGCAGTGGAGCTAGCCAACAAAAGAAATGAAATGTCAAAGAAAAGCTCTAAAATCAAAGTCAATTCCAAATGAGCTTCCACCAATGGCGAGCGCTCCCAACCATTTTTAAAGTGTCCACTTGGACCAAGCGCTAATTAGGACCAAGGAGTCGGGCTGACACCACAAAAAGGGCCCTGCATCGTAAGCGATACAAGTCTGGGTGTCGAAGGTATCTTAGATACTCAGAAAAGACACACCCCGGTGTATTCCCAGAAAAACAAGTGCAGACGACTCCAACTCTCTTGACGGACACATTGATCAACAAAATAATAGTAAATTACATGTGTTGAGTAAAAGGCACTCGAGAGGTCCCTTGTTCCAATGTGAGGGTGAGAAAAATATACACAATCCCATGTACCTCCATCAACTGGCCGTCCATCTACATTTTAAAGTCTGACAAACTAAAGAGATGGTTGACTGAAGCAAGAGTAGACTTCTTCCCTAGTATTGAGGATTAGGTCTAGAGGAGAGTCTTTGGGACTGGAACTTTGGGTGATGCTTCGACTCGGCTCTCATGAAATGCAGTACACTAAATGTCATATCCTTATGTTATATGTACAAAAAGAGAGTCTGATAATCAGAGAAGTTGGATTCCTTCTGACTAAGGCTTGGATAAACCCAGAATTTTAGGATCACTTAGGTCAAGGGTCTTCGAGAGATCAAGCCTTGTATTTTTCACGCGCACTGTCAGGAATCAATCCGACTCCTTCATTCTTTAGATGCTCGAGGACGAGCATGGTTTAAGTATAGGGGTATGATGAATCTCGTATTCATCATGCTAAGAACTCCGTATTAAAATCCCTGCTTAAACAAACCAATAAAAATCACCTCTAAAACTCTATTTTTATCATGTATTATATTGTCTATTATTGTGTATTTAATTGCCCTTATTTTTCTGTAAATATTTTATCACTCAAAAACCCCTAAAAATTAGGTAGATAAGTTGTCTATAATTCACTGACCTTTAAAACCACTAAAAAATACGAAAACAACTCAAAACCACAAAATCGGTGTTTTTATCCCCTTAAAAATACCCCCAAAAATAGCTTTTGTACAAATGACCTCTTTTGGCTTTTTGACCAACATGAAAGTTGTAGATCTCATCGAGACGAACAACTTTCATGTTTTGACTTTTTCCAAATTCGGTCTCTAACTATTTATTTTGTATTTATCTTTGTTTTAATATTTTCTGAATTTTTTTTGATGCAGCCACGTGGCGCTCTCTGGAGCCGCCACGCGGCCGCCCCTCATTCCTCCACCCGACCCCTCTTCCTGGCCGTCAGATCCACTCCAACCCGCCTCCATCTCATCCATCCACTCCTGCGTCATTTCCAGCCGTTTGATCTGATCTCAGATCAGATCCTCACCGCTCCCTAGCGCCTTCCTCTCAACCGCTGGATCTCCACCCTCATCCAATGCCTGACAATCGTCCACGTCATCCCCTCAGTTCTCACCGTAGGATGAAACGCCATGTTGCATCCTAGCCATTCGCTACTTCCCATTCCTCCACCGCTTGATCAGATTCCAAGGATCTGATCTCCACCATCCCTTCGCGCCATCATCCAGCCGTTGGATCGTCAGATCCAACGGTCCTCCGTCGTCTCCTTCCTCCGGCCGCACCCCCCTCCAGACATTACGATACGTAAACCCATCACCCCCTTCCATTTTTAGCCGACGCCTCAACCACCACCCCCTCGACGTAACGCCACCAATCCCTCCTCCGTTCGTCCACCATCCTCGCGCAGCAACCACCATGCACTGACATAACCTCCATCGCCATTAAACCCCCACGTGAAACCTCCCTCCTACCCACGTAACCGTCAAACTCTTCCACCTATAAATCGCCCTCCACAGCCACCGGAGCCACTCGTCCACCATTTTGGCTTAAACCCTAGCTTCCTCCGCCCCTCCGGTGACAGCGGAGGGGCGGAACGTCGAGGCGATCATGGCTTTTTGCCGGTGTCGACCCTCGGCATCTCCGCCGTGTATCGGTGGCTCTCCGACCACCCCTGAGCTCCATGTCAAGATCGGGCATGCTGGGCAAAGACCCCCGAGCTCCATTGGAGCTCAAGCATAGGTCACCTCCTCCGCAAATACCTCGCTCCGGCGAGGTGGTTTTTTTTGTTCAATTTCTTCGATTTTTACTTCCTTCTGTCTTCACTGCCACCCCCATCTGATCACCTCGCAACCTTCATCACCTCACCAGGACCCTCGCCGACCCCTTCCCGTTCTCCAGAACCTCCCCGCTCCGACTCGCCTCTTCTCCCGCTCCGCCGGAGAAGACGACCCTTGGGCCTCCATTCCCGACACCCCACAGGCCCCCACTCACTTCTCCCCACTCACGCACCTTCCGCACGCACGCTTCGGCTAATCTAACTATTGCAGGATCTCAATGGCCGGAGTATGCGTCGGCGCATCTTCAAGCTTTCCTCCTCCGGCGATGCTCCACCATCCGACACCTCCGACATGCCTCGGAGCATCGCTGGAGTCCCATCGTCTTCGCGGCGTCTCCAGATCTCTTCTCTGACCATCACCAGACCTCGCAAGGCTCGGCGGAGCTCGATCGTGTCCACCGGAGACCCGCCTTCTCCGGCGGGCCAAGGAGGAGGATGAAGGTACAGGCACCGTCCGATCCTCCTGATCGGACGGTCCTGATGAAGACACGTAGAGGACCCGAGCCTCTTCCCCAACCTATAGGCTCGGGTCATCTGAGCCTCCTGACAGACCTCTAGAAGATGCCACGTTTCCCGAAGCAGCGGCTCTGACCCGAGCCTGAGTCCTCACGTGTAGCGCACGTGAGGGCTTGGGTAAATTGCAAGGAAAGACCCGAAGTTTCAAGTATTTACGTTTTGGTCCCCAGGCACGTGCTTCATGCGTGTGCCTGGGTATTTTACAGGGAGACCCTCCAAGTTTTGAAGATTTGCAAAAAGGCCCCTGCGCGCACATGGAGAATTTACATCTGGGCCCAGGCGGTTTTCTCTATTTGCATTTAGGTCCCTCCAGGGACCTAAATGCAATATTTATCCTTTATTTTTCTTGCATTTTTATTACATTTATGCCCTTGCACTGTTTTTAGCATAACTTGAGCACCGTAGGTCCAAATTGCATGATTTTAGTGTCGTTTTGATCCTTGTTCTGTCCTCTACAATCTAGCATACTAATTTGTCTCATTAGACACTGTTTTAAATTAAGTGAATTTTTATGTTAAAATGGGACCTAGCTCTACTTGTTTTGCTTGATTTCATGACCGATTTTTAATCATGTGTTCAAAATGGCTCTAACTTCATTCTATATTATGTTGCTCTTATTTTAGGGTATAATTGTAGCATTTGAATCATCATGCATGTTCCCTTGCATTAATTGCCCATGTATCCCTTTAATTTGCATAAAAACCAATAAAAATACATGCATCATAGCATCACTTAGCTTAGTGCTTCATAAATTGCATATGGACCTGAAATGGAGATTAATTGACATTGAACTTCAAGAATCAAAATTCAAAAGCCATAATTAAGCAGCTGTATCCTTGTGTTCGACCTTGGTACACTTACCAAGTATAAATATTCCACAGCATTCAAAGACTGTGGTTTTTGCTGAACAAAATTCGCCTCCTGTACTACGACTCAATTCCATATTATTAAAGAGGCGAATTTTACGTTCATCACCTACCAACCCACCCTAACAGGGTTTCCCCAACCCAACCCATACCCCTAACCAAACGTGCCCATAGAGTTGCCTAATGCAAACAAGTTCATAGCTGCTGAAACTGTAAACAATAATACATATGCTCATAATAATACTTTGAGAAATAAATTAATAATCTATATACATGGAATACATATTGAAATTTCTTTCATAATATGTTAATAATCACCTTTGGGCAGAATATTAACATAACAATAAATGCATAAGTGATGCAATTAGATATAATTTAATAGGTAATTGAATAAATCATATATAATTCATGTTTTCCATCTTTGGATGTACAACTCATGATTCATTAATTAACCTCTTAATTTGCATAATTATAGATAATGATCCACCTTTGGGTGATCTCCTTGTTCGTGATTATACTATTCTGATTATCAGAATAATATTATCTCATTAAATTTAATTTGCATCAAAACATGATGATCAGAATATGTGTTAACTCCATACATGGTTAGATCACTTTGGTGACTAACCACTAATTGAACACTTTAATTTCATTTATCAACTAAAATATGCACTTTACATAATTATGGGGACTAACCCCAATAAGTAACATATATGGTTAATTAGAACCAAAAATATTTCGATGACGTCATAAGGATCATGCCATGAGATTCAAAAAGAACTCATGAATCTGCACATTATATGAATGACTAAACAATAACAAGGGTTAAAGGTAAAACCACCTTAGACCCGTCATCCCTAATGCCTATCTAATTATAGAAAAGTTACTTTGATAATAACATTAAAAATTTCTGAGTTAATTAAGAAATGGATCCATAATAAGATAATTATTTATCTTGCTCTCTTTAATAATTGCAAATAACGTGAGTAAAGATACAAAACTTTATTGTAAAACATAAGTAAGAGGTGCGTCAAACATGATCGGGTTTAAAGATAACTTTCCGTCAAGATAATCATGATATTTTACATTTTTTATATCTGTACAATAATCAGATTCTACTAATATGGATACAATGATAGAAGATACGAATAACATCATGAAATCAAATAAATCAACACATTTGGCGATAAGAAAATTTATTGTCAAAATAATAATGTGATTTTTAACAAAACCAACTAATTTCTAAACCTGACTCTGATACTAGATTGCTAGAAACTTTAGGTGCAGAATAAACGAATCGACAAAATTAATGATTCACGAGTTATCTCTTTCCATCGCTAATCAAATAGAAACTTTTGACCGAGATGATGAAGAAATTGACGGTGATCTTTTCTTCCTCCTTTTCTCCTTCCCTTGACCCAATCTTCGTTAAGACTCTCTCAGACGGTGGAGAGATTCGATGGTGGCTCTCTTAATCTCTTGATTCGGTGTATTGCATAATGAGCCATCACTTCTCTTTTATAGGGGTAAAGTTGGAGGGTTCAAAAGGATAACAGACCCTATCGCAACCGACTCTTGATGATCCACTAACCATCAACGTGGATCAAGATAATGTTGTTATGTTTTATCATCTCATAAATATTTTATATAGACCACATACGAGATAAATTCCAACATTATGGACATAGGTTAACATTCATAAGAAATCCTGGAGACTACATGTCATAAAAAAAGAAATTAGTAATTATTCCATTTTCTATATATGGAGGAATATTATAAGATTTGCTTTGATTTCTAAATTATATATTTGTAAGAGATGTGAAAATCAGAGCATATATGATACTCGTTTATGCATGATGAAATTAATCATTAATGTTTGATCTTACTTATATTTATATTTTAAATATAATATTATTTTTATTTAATAAATTTGGACATTTCCATGGAATTCAATGTTAACTAACATAAGTGTTGTTACTAGTAATAGTAAATACAAATCGTTTTATTAGCACATTTTCACCTTCATTCTATGTGGATGCACATTTGCATTATATGATTAATTTGTAATTTGGGATATGATTTGAACCGGTTTTAACAATCAGGTGATATTGTTAGTTAGTTCACAAGCAAAATTAACATTAATAATAAAAATAATCCAACTTGCAAAATTAATCTATATTCATACTAATTTGTTAGGATCATAATCAACATAGTATCCCTCATTAACAATATAAATACAATCATGGCAATCTTGATTAAATAAACACAAACTATAGACAATAACGCAAACATCCAACAAAAGGAATACAAAAAATTGTCACTTGGAATATTAAAAAATATTTGGACTGACTACAAATCAAACCAACCAATTTATAGAAAAACACAAAGCAGTTTGTAGTCAAATATACAAGATCTCATATTTGAATTAACTCTCTTGAGTTCGAGCCCGAGCCGAGTGCATGTGTACAAGCATGTGTGAGATCTTTCCAGCCTTCTTTTGTCATTTTGCTACAAGAAATTAGGGAAGGGTACTTATGTAAGTCCACCAAAACGTTAACAATAATAAGCATGGCACTATGACTTTCCTCTTATTCTCGCCAATGCTTCACATCAAGAATTTTCGATATTCAATTTAGCATATTAGTCAGCGCTCTGTACTTATTGTAAAATTCAATGTGAAAAAGAACATATTTGTTAACTACTTTATTCTCCACATGAAAGAGGTGAACTTTGTCTTGAACTTCAGACCTTAATATGAAAGTTCCCAACAACAATAACAATAAAAGGAAGTTGTTGATGACAATCTTTAGGATTGATATTTTTAAAGCTCATTCCTTTATGTTATTTAACGAGCGTCTTCAAAGGGACCATCTTCCTTTAATTATGATTTACGATGACACTCACTTAAGTGGCATTATCTAATGATGTATTGTCGATGTCCTAGCATAAGACTTGAACCCATTCAAAGTATGCATTCTCCATTTACGTGTAGGTTAGATGCACCTAGGATTTCTAGGATTAGATACTTCTGCATAAGCAAGAAATAAAAATGTTGGAATACTTCTCCAAACATCTTATTAGTACAAAGTCAAATCTACTTTGATAGGTTGGGTTACTACTATGTTTGAATTCTCCATGGATCTTAGTCCAATCCCAAGTCTCAAACTTTAATACTAACGATCTATCAAGTTCGTTATTTAATGGATCAACTAAGTTATCTTTAGATTGAATGAAATCCACAACCATCAAATCTCGAGACGGTAGATCCCTTAAGATCTTATGCTGGATTAACACGTCTACTTATTTTCTCATCAAACTCAAAATTTTTAATCTTGACCATTGTAGGTATATAGTTATAATGCATTTAGATTGTGGGAACATGCTTGTTCACCAAGAACGTTGTAGGGAAAAAAATTCTTATATTCATTAAATCAATTGCAATAGCGACCAAGTGGACAACTAAATATTAAAAATACATTGATGTAGAATAAATGATATAGATTTCAACTAGATTGCATTGCCTCCTAGGGTAAATATGTAACCAAGTGGACAAATCAATATTAAAAGTAGATTGATGTAGAATAAATGATACTTATATTCATTAAATCAATTGCAATAGCGACCAAGTGGACAACTAAATATTAAAAGTACATTGATGTAGAATAAATGATATAGATTTCAACTAGATTGCATTGCCTCCTAGGGTAAATATGTAACCAAGTGGACAAATCAATATTAAAAGTAGATTGATGTAGAATAAATGATAAAGATTTCAAGTAAACTACATTACATGCAAACCACTACTCACATACTCCTTTATTTTTCATAGTTAGTTTTCATAATTGTAACCCTCTGATAAATTGATGCTTATCATAATGCAAACTTAGGAAAATTATTCCCTACATATATCTGAGTACTTGATTAGGAATCTATCAATGAGTATGATAATGATATTTTGTGTATCTACTCAGTTTAGTAATCAAAAATGAAATATCAAATTTCATATAATATGCAAATTATATTAAACTTTATATAATATGTAAGTACCAAAGTCGGGACATGAGAACTCAACAATTGTTCTTGTAAAGCAATTTGGATGAATCGAAAGGAGTGATTACAATTTGTAATATTGATATCCAAATTTCTTGAGTACCTTCTTAGTATAGTGAGGTTGAGAGACTACAATCACATTAATTGGATTAGTCAATTCGAGAACTGATGAATCTACGTTTCATCATCTTTATTCTATCATTTTGGCCTTAAAACCCCTAGTAAATGCGTGTAAATAGGCCTAATTCATGCATTTTAGCATTCATGCATATGTGTGTAAAAAATGTATAAAATATTGTTTTTAATGCCAAAATTATAGAATAAAGAAAAGAAAAGAAAAAGAATAAAATATTGTAAATATTTTATGACCCGAAACCCTGAGACCTAGGCATCTTGATGAATAGGTCGACAAGGAATAAAGTAGGGGGAGATAAGGTCAGAATTACAGATAAAATACCTATACATTCTATTCATTCTTTATTCATTTTGGGACCTATTTTTGGTTCCACTTTTTATAACTCAAAATAAGAAACTTTGTACATGAAAGTTGTAGGTAATTTTATAAAGAAAAATATAAAATTGATTTCACAGAAAAAGAACGTACAGATAAAAAGTTATGGTCTGAATAAGAATCCAGAATCCCAACTTCCCAGACACGTATCTCACGAATGACAACTCCAAATGCAGTAAACTCGCCTTTAATTGTATATAGAAGAAAATAAGCTATTTAATGGCAGTCGTTTCGCATTTGGCGGAGCTACGGTTTGAAAGTTGACTTTTGGACCCTCATTGTATACTTGTACATATTAAAATATTCAATTTATTATTTATTTATTATTTTTATAATTTTATATTTTTATTATGGTGTAAATATTACTTATAATATTTATGTGCATTAAAATCAGAATAAAAACATAAATAAAACTCAAAATAAAATACTTAAATATGTGATACATAGGTATACTGCTTATACACATACCTGTACAACTACTATTTCTATTTTATTAAATATACAAATTACTTCAATAAAATAAAATAAAAATATAATTAAGTGTATAAAAGTATCTTATAATTTTAGAAAATCATAAATAAAAATAATAAAATTAAAATATACAAAATAAAAATAAAATACTAAAATACATAGGTATTATACCTATATAGGGGTATAATAGCAACTTGTAAAAATATACTTCATAAAAATAACTAAAAATCAGAATAAAATAATTTATAAAATAATAAACATTTTTCATTAAATAACCTAAAATTAATCAAATCATTTACTATTTTTAATTTAATTTACAAAAGTTTTATTTAAAATTTGTCTTTTTGCGGATGACGTGGCCCAATCAGGCCACGCCATCCGTTGACCCGGGGTCAACTCCCTGACCCCAGGTCTTAACCTCCTGGACCGTCTCGAGTACCCATTTTCTTGGGTTTTTCGCGGGCTGGCCGCTCCTCCTTTGGGGTCGATCCCTTCTCCAAAGCTGCTCTCCTATGAGCCAGCTATCTCGCCGCCCTTCTTCCTCGGGCAGAGGCGCGTCATGCAGCCTGTTCTCCCTCGATTTCTGAGCCAACTCCACCATGTTCAAAACCCACCCTGCCTTCTTCCTTTGATTTTTTGAACCACTCCACGGCCGGGCTTAGACATCCAGGGGGTACTTGCGGGTCTCCGGTGACAGGGGAGCTTACCCAGCCCCTTGTAGAGGTACGACGACGCCTGGAGTGAGATTCCAAGCCACCTCCGGCCACTTGGCCGTCGAGGTCCTTCCTTGGGCTCCCCAGCCCTTGAGGTTGTGTCTTTTTCATTTTTTTTAGTAGTTTAGTTAGCTATTGTCATTAGGTACAAATTTGTGCATTCCGTTCATGATTTGATCGACATCTCGCCACTCTCAACCCCCTCGCCGGAGCAAGCTCCGGCGAGCTCCATTTGCCCCTCATCACTCCTTCATTCACACGCTAGGACCCTGGGACCCTCTACTGTCGTGTTTGCGCTTCCCTTGCAGGTTCCAGGATCGACAGAACCCCACCTGGGTTCGTTTTTGAAGCAGGCAGCACCTCCTGGAGCTCTTTTCCTTCGTCATCGTCACGGTGGTACTCCGGTGAACTTTCCGCCATTTTGAAGCCACTGTTCTCCAGAGGAACCTTCCAGGAGACTTTTGAGGCCATCGGAGAGGAGTCGGAGGCACCGGATGAGAAGATTTTGGAGCTCACATTTCAGCTGACCCGAGTTCTTCGGGTGTTCTTCCTTCGCATCCCGGAGCCGTCCGATTGAGTCGAGTTCGTCCAGCTCTACAACAGGCATCCGATCAGGACGCCCAGCAGCCGTCCATCTCGCGCCGATCTTTTAATCCAAGCCTCCGATCGCGAAGGGGTATCGCAGGCCCCCGTGCTGACACGTGGTCAAGTGGAGCGCGCTCCACCATTCGATCGCCCGCCTGCTGGGTATTTTGCAATCTCCGCCCTGCAGATTTTTGTATTATCTATTAGAACTTAAAACTTTTATTTGCCTTTAAAAACTTTTGTATTAATTACACTTTAACCCCCGAACTTCTGTCATTTGCATCTTTGTCCTCCGCCAGCTCACCTCACGTGCCTATCCACGTGAGGTGTGCATTTTGCACGGAGGACCCTGCGGTTTGTGTTATTAATATCAAGTCCATTAAATATTTTATCACATTGTATACCTTGCGTGTAATTTACAAGAACACCCCTAAGCATTGTATTTATGCACTTTAGTCCTCCCCAAGCGCGTGCTTCGCACGCGCGTGGGTGGACTTTTTGCCAAGTAGTCCTCGCGGGTTTAGCAGTTATCATTCCGTCCAGGAAACATTATATTCAGTTGAATATTTTGTGGGAATTTTGTGAAACAGCCCCTGGAAGTTTGTGTTTTTGCATATAAAACCCTGCCAGGCTGTTTATTGTTTGGATGCTTGTTTTAATTATTTAGTTTGCCATTTTGCCTCCAAAAATTCCCAAATTTTGAACTTAAGCTTCTGGACATGTGTTCTTCCATGCCAACATTTTAGTTTTTAATTTTATTTTATTTTTATATTTATTAAAAATCAAAAACTTGCTTTTTGTGCACTGTCTAGCTTATAAAATATTAAAAAAATAGAAAAACGCTCCAGAAAAATCCTAAAAAAATATATTTTGTCTATTCTAGTTTGTTTTAGCTCCCAGCCAAAAATCATTAAAAAATATAAAACCAATCTCCTAAAAATCACAAAACGCTAAATACCTTCATAAAAATTTATAAAATTCATAAAAAAATCCAAAAATCGTGTTTTCTTTTCCTGAATTTTCTTTGTTTTGTTACCTTTCATTTAAAATTAATTTGGGAAATTTTTGATACTGTTTGCTATTTTTCATTCCCATTTTAGTTTCAGCCTTGCATTTTATTCACTGTTTGCTTTATTTTGTTAATTAAAAATACCAAAAACATTCTAAAAATTCCCCAAAAATCAAAAAAACAGTAGAAAAATATAAAAAGACCAAAAAGACTTTATTTGCTAATTTTTGAACATTTTGATCTATTTTTATAAATATCTCTTTCTCCCTTTTATTACATTGCCTTTATTTTCCAATATTGAAAAAGAAAATAAAAAAAAATAAAATATAAAAATAAAATATAAAATCAGAAATTATAAAATCAAAATACAAAAATACAAAATTAAAAATTAAATTAAAATAAAAAAAATTAAAAATTAAAAACCCACAAAAACATCTTTGCTTGCTTGCTTAGTGTAGACACATCACACACACTCACTGGTGCATCAATTTTTGAACTACCCTGCTTGCTCCCTGTGTTCGAACTCTCTGCATACTTGCCCTTTACATCATTTGTGCAGAGTTAAAAATAAATTTTAACTCCACATTATTTCTAATTTATTGATCTTTAGTGTGGGTTAATTGTTGATTAAATACGAGATTCACTTGTGAGTCGCCACAGCGACGGTCGTCTCCGCCTTGTGTGAGACACCAATTTTGACCACATCGAATTCCGTGTTTATCAAATGGCGCCGTTGCCGGGGAGCAACAGCGCGTAGTTCGGGTCTTGTTTGTATTTGTGATTTATTGTCTATTTCGCGGCTTTCATTTTTTGCTATTTTATTTTCTCTATTTTTGATATATCTATTGAGCTGTCTAACCTTCTCTTTTGTTGACTTTGTGCGAGGAACCGCGGATCGAGGGAGGCGCTCCACCCTAGGCGCCTACGCACCCACGTGAAGCCGGCATCTGCCAGCCGAGCACCGAGGAGACGAAGGGGATTTTTGTAGACCGAGCTCCACCGTGGTTGTTGCATTTATTTCCTTGTGTTGTTTTTGTAATTTAAGTGAGAGAGCAACCTATATTTGTAATAATACAGGTACCCTCGGACACTTGGACATTCGAGCCTAATTTCCAAGTGATTGTTCACTTGGGGGCTCGCCGTGCTTTTCGCGGTTTTTTCGTGTTTTCTCACATTCTTTTTATTTTGTTTTGTTTTTCGATTTTATTTATTTTGTGTGATGGAGCCCCCAGTTCTAGGATTGCTTGCGATAGACTAAGGCCAAACACCTAATACTTTGCATGCACCTATAGTCTCGTTTGGACTTAGTCAAATCTTAAACAGTTGATCATTTAGCTTTTGATCCACGCGCCGCGAGCTCATTCCCACACAAGCGCTTTCTCCTAACTCAAATGTGTTGAGCAGAGGAGGGGTGAGCCTAGACCGGACATTAGGATTGAGGGTTGGTGGTCAGCTTGTGGTTCTTCACGATAATAGCAATTTCTGAAACTTAGGGCGATTTCATCGGCTTTTGCATTTGCATATAGATAGGTTTCAATTCTGTTGAGCATCCTTGCATGTAGAGTGCTGGAGGCAAGGTGAGCATTTACGCTTTAGCATCCATCATCGTTTTGATCGCTTGCATTGCTTTCCCTCCTCTCTACCTCTGATTTTGCCAACCTAGGATCATAAAGGAATTGAATCCTCGTTAGGCGCGTGCATTTCTTATTAAAAATCCAAAAAAGTGATAATCAATAAAATTGGGACTGCTAATTTTACTTGACCCTAAAACCGATCAAAAGGAAAATCTTGTATTGGGGCGAGTAATCCCCTCATTGTCTTCGCTTTTATTTGCTCGCGCACACCTTAAGGATTAGTGCCCAAATCCCATCAAGCCCCCTAAGTGTGTGTGAAATTCTTTGACTTCTCACCTAACTCTAAAACAGACAAGATTAAAAGACCGCATTTTACGGTCTCTACCGAGTTGAGTAGGTGAATTGAGGGTTTGTCTTATTTTCATTTCTGTCTGTGATTGTTTTTGTGTGTCCTAGATCTCCTCTGTGCATTTGCGCCTTTTTCTTCACTCTCTTGACTTGACCTTCGTGCTCCCCCGAATCACTTCCTTTTGTTTTCGAGATGGACCCCTGGAGTGTATTTTATTCGGACTTTGCGGACCCCTCGCTTGCTCCAGCCGGTCCACCTCCCTTTTATCAGGAGGATCCTCCTCCTATTTTTTCTGATTTTTGTACATACCCACCTCAGCCACAATATCACGACTCGGACTTCTACCCACATCCACCCCCACCTGTGTATTATCCATCTCCACCTTCACATCCACCCGAGTCTGACCTGATGGAGTCACCTCCCTCGATCTCTATGAGTGATATCTTGAATCGGATGACAAAGCGCATTGATTTGATGAATGATGATATTGCTTTCTTGAGGAAGAATCAGATTAATGCTCCTTTCGTCGGGAATACGGCTTCACTTGTAGGTGATCATGGGAGCTTGCAATCGCCCAAAATACAAAAAAATGAGAAAAATTTAAAAATCCAAAAAGAGTTCGGGAGACACTTGGTTGATCAATATTTTGAGGAGAGAGTCCACTTGCCAGAACCTTGGACCACACATGCATTCACACCTAGTCCCACCTTTGACCCCGAGGATGTCGCTGTACAGACTGCTCTTGGCATGCCTCGTGTATATGATGATTCCGACTTCCTCCCTTGTATGAAGGAAGTCCAAAAATTCAAAAAAATGTTGACTGAACCCGAAGTGGTGGCTACTATTCATGAGATTATCCGTGCCCCACTTCAGCAGGCCATGACCCAATTATCTGCTCCTCTTCCCAAGAAGAGAAAGCGGAGGAGCAGATCTGAGCGTCGCATTCTGACCATGGCCACTGCCCTCGCCATCACACACCGTCCCATTCCCAAGAGGAAGAACACAGCTACACCTTTCATCACTTGCACCATCTCTGACTATACATGTGATCGCACTCTCCTGGACGGTGGTGCTTCGATTAGCATATTACCCTTCTCGCTGGTACAGTCTCTTCACTTAGGGCCTCTCAAGAAGACCAGGATGATCGTTCAGTTTGCTGATGGATCTATCAAGAGGCCAAAGGGTATCCTTGAAAACACCGTCATTTCTATTCAGGGCACGAGCCACAATGTTGATTTTGTCGTGTTGCCCATGGAGAACTCCACAGGGGAGCCATCTCCAATCATCCTGGGACGACCATTCCTCGCCTCTGCGAGGGTCGTTATTGACTATGGATCAGGAGAGGTTCGCTTCCGTCCTGTTGACGAAAGCGAAGTGATGATCGCCGCACCCACAGATGACCGGAGACCTGCACCTGATGCACCTTCACCGATTATAGCTGACTCTGAGGCCTGTGACCTACCTGATGCTACTATAGATATTCCTTAGCGATCCCTGATGAGCCCCGACGGATCCCCCGAAAAGGGAGGAAGTCGGAAAGCATGGACCTCACTAATCCTCCTCCTGGTGTGTGGCGATGTGTTGATGAAATCCAGAGTATTTATGTGATTGAACCATTTGAGCGGGGGGCAGATGATAAGATAATTGAGGATGTTTATGATGTTGCCCATTACTTTGAGAGACCTCATAAGGCAACAAATGACCCAGGTAAGACTAGACAGGACGGACCTAGTTTGACTACTTCCACTGATAAATCCGTTCCTGGCCATTCACAAGTGAAGATGATTGAGGTCGGTTATGATGCTGCCATTTATTTTGACAAATTCAGACCTCCTATTGAAGACAAGGATTCAGGTGAGAGTCTTGAGGACGGACAGAGTTCGTATACTTCCACTGATGATTTCGTGCCTTTTGACTTTGACCTGGACGAGCCCTCGCAGGACGACTCCGATTACACTTCTTCCGAGGATGATGAGTTTGTCCCATTCCACTTCGATATCTGCGAGACTTCCAAGGCCGGACCTAGTCGTACTTTTTCCACTCACCAGTCTGCGCCTTCACACCATAGGACCACCAAGGGAGAACCCAGCCATACTGCTTCCATTGATCAGTTCGTCCCTTTTCATTTTGATTCCACTGAGGGCCTTCACCGTGTCGACCCTGATCTTCATCCGTCCACTGCGGACCCCGATGTCGACATCCACCACACCAGATCTATCCCGCAGCGGTCTCGCAAGAAGGTATGCTTTCCACCTTCTTGATCATATGTACATCCACCTCTGTTGTACATCCTCCTTTGTTCATCTCTTTCTATCTCCCGTTTTTACTCGTCCACCCATTCTCGTGTCTGCCTTGCTTAGGACGTACTTTATCCTAAGTATAGGGGGGTGGACGAGTCGAGTGTTCATTCATCGTTCCGTGTCATCACTCCTGTTGTTGCCTATACTTAGGGCTTCTTTCACCCTAAGTATAGGGGGAGTGGTGTGTACATTCTCACGATCTTTCCTTCCATCTTCAGATCTCTTTTCTTCTTTTCTTCTTTTCATTTTCTATCTTCTTCATCTACCGAAAAGGTGACGCCCTTTTTGTCAGTTTTCCATACTTAGGACGTACTCTGTCCTAAGTATAGGGGGGTGTGCACCTCGAGTATTTCCATTCTTTGATCCTCTCCATTGTCTCCTCTTCTTGTCTATACTTAGGGATATCTTACCCTAAGTATAGGGGGAGACAATCTGAGTACGATCTGTCCATTCCCACCCTTGACCCTCCCTGCGTTGTGTACAGTCTGCTATACTTAGGATTATTTGATCCTAAGTATAGGGGGGACGGTCAACTTCTCATTCATTGATTCATTCATTTATTTCTTTATTCTTTAGGCTTGCCTATACTTAGTACGAGTTATGTCTTCTCTTTTCTCTCTGATCTATGAGGACATAGCTCAAGCTAAGTATAGGGGGGTCGTATATACTACGTATATACTTTAGCCATAACTCGTACTTTCGTATTTTCTTAATAAATATGGCTAATTATTCATTAAAATTCATTAAAATCATTAATAAAAAGGTGTTTTGTTCCTCAAATTCTTTTTGTATTTACTGATTAATAAATCATGTGAAAATGTTTTTTGCAAAATGTTTGAAAAATAGTTTGAAAATCTTTGTGAACATTTATTGAAAACTATTTTGAAAATATTTTGTTACATGTTTTCAACCTGTGTAAAAATATGTGGTTTGCAAAATTTATTTTCTTTGTGTGAAATAAAATGTTTGAAAAATGATTTGCAAATGGTTTGAAAAATGGTTGCAAAAATATTTGAAAAACCTATATATACTGTTTTGAAAGCCTTTGCAAAATGATTTTCAAAATGTTTGTAAAAATTATTTTGGACTATAGTTTTCAAAAATTGTGTGAAAAGCTTGTGTCAAATAAGTTTGAGGAATACATACATCACACCAAAATCAACTATATGTATATATGTATAAAATGAACCACTTACCCTTGTAAATCCTTAAAATCCACTTCTTATATATATATAAGAAGCACTCCCGTGTACATAGTTGTAACCTAGATTTTAGCCAAAACCTTTTCTTTTCAAAAATCCCAAAAACATTTGCAAAATTAAAATCCAAAAACATTTGAAAAATCTTTTTGAAAAATACAAAAAATGCATCTGCATATTGATGAATACCCATTCATCACTCTTTATTCTTATATTTTAGCTACAAAAACCTTTGCAAATGCATGTAGATATGTGTAAATAGGAATAATTACCAAAAGCATGCATTGTGTAAAAACCTATAATTAGCATGTTTTTGTGCAAAAATAAAAGAATAAAGATGAAAAAGAAAAAGAGGGAAATATTTAGAATAAATATTGAGCAACCTAACCCAAGGGAGGGCTCAGCATGGGCCTGACCGCATAAAAGCCAAAGTAGAGGGAGATAGGGGCTCATGTGTAAATATTTATGTAAATAAATAATACTATATTTTCCTCACCCAAAAATATGCTTGTAAATACTTGTATATATTTTTATAAATATAAAAACAAAATAAAAAGTTAAAAATCAAAAAGATCAAAAATACCTCCTTTCATCATGTACATACACCACATCTATGTATTTATTTAATTATGTAAATTATTTTCCAAACTTTTTGTAAATATTCTATGTTATATATTGTAGATAAATAAAATAAAAACAATTAAAAATCAAAACAAAATAAAAATAGAAAAATTAAAAATACAAAGATACCTTGTACATATACCATGTATATAGATGTATATATATATATTTATTTTACCTATGTACATAAATAATAAAAATAAAATACCTTTTTATTCCTTATTTTATTCTATAAATAAATAAAATATAAAATAGGAATAAATTTGTATAAAAATAATAATTAAAAAATCAAAAATCAAAACCCTATACATTGTATATATACCTATATATAGGACACACTATGTAAATAGCTTATTTTTATTTCCAAAAATTAATTAAAAATCACCAAAAAATAGAAAAAAATAAAAGAAAAATATTTCATGTTTTGAGTTTTTGCAGATTCGGCCCCTAGCTACCTATATTTGTCACTTCAAGATCCAGCCACGTGGCCGAATCCCATTGGGTCCTGGGGATGTTGACCGCCCGGTCAACTAGCCCCCCCAGGACCACTTCCCACGGGTCCGGGCTCCGGACCCGACTTCTCCTAATTCTACCCGCTCGACCCGACACCCAATTCGCCAAACCCTGGCTCCGTTTTGACCCTCACACATCCGACACCTTCGCCGGGCATCCACCTTGGGATCCGCGCGCTTCCACGACCCTACCCGAGCCGTTCTTCTCGGACCCTTCCACTGTATATAGCTGCAGCTCCGCCACCTTCCCACGCTGTCTTTGGTCATTCGCCTCCTTCCCTGTGAGCTCCAGAGAGACCGCGAGAGTGACAGCGAGCGATTCCCCCTGTTGCAGCGAGGAGAGGAGGAGTAATCCACTGATCCGGCGACGTAGCCGCCGCAGCTCCGCCACCTGAGCGAGCTTCGAGCCTCGGGCCGAGACGACCCTAGAGGCGACGACCAGGAGCACCCCCTGCTCTTCCCTAGTCTCTCTGTTCATCCAGGTAACCCCGTAGCTCCGCCATTTCATCTAATTTCAGTTTTCCCCCAAATCGCTTCGCCGTCGTCCTTTTTCGATTCATCCCGGTTCCGACCACCATCCGATCATCGGACCCGACCTTCACGTTCGCCTATCTCCGCCGCACGTTCTGCACCCACTCACTCAACCCAGCTCGCACAGGAGTTGGGAACCGGGCTCCTCCGTCCACCACCTTCGCCGGAACCCGCCACTCCGATGCACCAGTCACCGCCACCTCGCCTAACTGGGTCGAGGCACTTTGCCCTCGACCCGCGAGTCTTTTGGTCCACTTTGCAGGTGCAACCGAGCCCATCTGGGGGCTTCGGTCATTCCGGCCAGGAGACCCAGCTCTGCCGACCTCGCCAGAGCTCCTCGGAGCTCGGCTCGGTCATCGGAGCCCACCGGCAGACGCGGGGACCTTCTACGATTCTTCTCCGACCTTCAGAAGGCTCCTCGGAGGACCCCAGTGCACGCACGAGCCCGGCGAAGCTCGCCGGGGACCTGTTCTTCCAGGACCTCCAGTCGCCGTCGATTGCCTCCCCCTCGCTCCAGTTCAGATCTTGGCCGTCCATCCTTGGAGCTACCAGTACCGTCCGATCAGAGGAGGAGCGATCAGGAGCGCCCAGCAGCTGCAGCCGTTCGATCTACACGTGGCGCGCATCCAACGCCCCCGCTTAATAAAGGGTAATTTACCCTTAGGCCCATGTCTTTCTTTTATTTCGTTCTAGTCCTGTAAATAGTTGAATCAGTTGTTTAGTTCTAGGGTAATTTGCATCTTGGACCTTGAGCTTAGTTTATTTGCACTTATACCCCTGCCTGTTGTGAGCCACGTGCTTCGTCACGTGTTATTTTGGTGTATTTGCAATTAAGGCCCCTGTAGTTCTGGATGTTCTGAAATGAATGAAAGTTTTTAGATAATTACAGTTATACCCCTATGCGTGTTTTATTTCCGCATGTGCGTTTTATTTTGGGTAATTTGCAGGTGAGGCCCCTGGACTTTTGGTACGTGTTACCAATAAGCCCTCGGGACTTATTTTTGTTACATTTAGGTCCCTGAGTGCCCCAGGCACACGCTTGGCGCGTGTTTTGCTGGGTTAATTGCACCGGGACCCCCAGAACTTTGGGTATTTGCATTTCAGTCCCTGTGCACAGTACCCTCTTTTTATTTTTGAATAAAATATCAAATCACCTCCAATTCCAATGAGAATTTGACACATGGCTCTTGCCATGGTGTAGGATTTTCACGGATTTTTGAGGATATTTTTGATTTTGTTTGCTATTTTTTAAAAATTCAAAAACTTGTATTTTCGTTACTGTCTAGTTTGAAAAATCACAAAAAAATATAAAAACTCCCCTAAAAATTCTATAAAAATTGTCTACTATTTAGTTTAGTGTGTTTGATTTTCCAGCCAATTTTGGCTATTTTTCACCACTGGAAAACACTAAAAACTTAAAAAACACCAAAAAGCCTATAAAAATTCTAGTAAATAAATTAAAAACCCAAAAATAATAAAATTGGTATCTGAATTTTCCTTGTTTCATCTACTTCATAGGAAAATTACCTCCAGGCCATTTTGAGGCTTAGATATTTTATCTAGGGACTTTTGGCTCGGCTGGACAGTACCCCTTATTTTCGCCACTGTTTGATTTTTAGAAAATAAAATAAATATCAGAAAATTATCAAAAATTCACCAAAAACACTAAAAAATATAAAACACATAAAAATATTTTTGTTTTGATTTTTGGTTGATTTTTGGTGCTTGAAATAATTTGTTGAAGTGTGTTTGTATTTGCTTTTCTTAATTTCTTAATCATTTAAAAATCCAAAAAAAATAAAAATATATAAAAACCACTAAAAATATTTTGCTCTTTTATTTTCTTTATTTTTACTACTTCGTAGGCCTTCGGCCAATCCGTGCTCATTGAGTTCGACCCTGGGTGCTATACCAGGTTAATCACATAGCAGGACCGCTATTCGTGCTTAATTGATTTTTGATTTATTTAGTGGTTCGATTTTTCTTGATTGACACCGCTAGGTGATCTAGGTCGCAACGACCATCTAGACACCTTTACCTTGATCATTTGGCGCGTCACCACAATGGCGCCGTTGCCGGGGAGCACGGCTTAGTAGTTTTATTTTTCCTTTAGTTTTTATTTTCGCGGCTTTTGTTCATATTTCGTTTTGTTTTATTTTGCTTTAATTTCTTTTTCTTTTATTTTTGTTTTTGTTTTCTTTTGTGTGTTTATTTTATTTTGCTTTTTGTACATATACCCTTATTTTTCATATCCCTTTACTTTTCTGTATTATTATTTGATTATTGGTTATGACCACTTTGTTTTCTCTTGCGAGGGCCCGAGGACCGAGGCGGCTACTCTCGAGAAGCCGGCGCAACCGCGGGATTCGGAGGCGGCTCCTTTCTTCGTGGAGTCGCATGAGAGAGTGAGAGAGAGAGCTGAGTGGGTGAGGATTAGGATAGACTTCTATTTTTATTCATTATTATTATAATAATACAGGACATTCTCAGATACTTGGACTCTGCCGTAGCGGGTCTGTTTCGCCGAGCACCGGTGTGCTTGGGGAACCCTTAGGACCTTAGCAGTTTTTCACGGTTTATCGCGGTTTTATTTTATTTTCTTTCTGCCTTTTCCGGTGTTTACGCGGTTTTTGCTCGAGCCCCTAGACTTAGGAATTTCTGGTGATTGTGCCGTAATTAGTAGGATCCACACACCTAACTGATTATCTGTTCCTATAGAACGTTAATTGGACCTACTAAAAATCATTAAAAAAATAACTGACTCATTTGCCTTCGTAGCCTACGTGCCGCAGCCCGTCCTGTAAAGCGCTTTCTCCTACCCCCGATTTGTCGGACAGAGGAGGGACGGGCCAAGACCGGACTCTTTGGCTTGGAGGTCGGTGACCAGTTAGACGGTTCTTCGCTAGAATTGCTCATCTAGGACTCGGCTTTCCCGTTGCATCATATAGGTAGTTTCCTTTCTGTCTTTACATTTATGCGCGGATCATATTGCATGTAGAGTGCTGGAGACAAGGTACGCATTTCTGACTTTGCATGCATCATTGATTTCATCGCGCATCGGCTTTTTCGTCTTCTCCCCCTGTTTTGGACTTAATAATCAGGAGAACCGAAAAATTCGTTAGGACATTTGTTTTTATTGAAAAAGACTAAAAAGAGAAACCATAAAATTGGGACTGGCTAAGACTATTGATCTTAAAAACCGCTCACCCTAAAAAAATTTTGTCTTGGGGAGAGCAACCCCCTCATTGTATGGTTTGGATGCGCGAGAGAGTCACCTGCACCCTAGGTAGAGCCCCCCGTTGCTAGTCCTGACTGATTACCGACTCTTCCGTGTGGGCCAGTCGGTTGGGATAACATCAGATATCCTAACAGGTCACGTAAGCGCTCTGATATTTTGTGTGTTCACCAAATAAAATTGACAAGATAATTTGACCGAACTTTCACGGTCTTCAGCTCGCGTTGCGTTGGTGAACCGGGGGTTTGTTTGTGATCATAGTTTCTCCAGATCTCATCCGCACTACTCGCCAGATCGAGATGATGGGCAGACGGTCTCTTAGGCAGCCTCTGGCTGCACCGCTTTCGGGCACGTCTACCTCATCATCTAGGTTGGCCCGTGAGAGCCAAGACCAGCTCTCCGAGCCCGAGTACGATTCCACCCTGTTCCCCCTCGACCCCCTTTCTGTCCGACCTGAGAGATACGAGCCCGAGGAGAGATTGATTGATTTGACAGCACCTGAGTTGGGCTCGTTTGGTTTTGCAGACGTCATGGCCGGAGCCGGCAGTTCAGATGATCACTCCCGACAGCCCGAGCATTTTGTACTAGACCAGGGAGCGATCAACTCCACCCTGATCGCATCAATTGAGACAGTCCAGCAGCAGTTACGCGATCAGGGGGCATTCATGATAGAGATGAGGCGAGAGTTGGAGAGGCTCAGAGCAGAGCGAGACCAGCAGAGCGAGCCTGAGGAGATACCTGATGCAGAGGCACAAGCCGCAGCAGCCGCAGCAGCAGCCGCCGCCGCGGCGGCAGGCGCCGCGGCAGGAGGACCACCACGACCGATGCGGGAGTTGCACAACCTCGGATCGACACTCATGCATCATTGGGTAGTATTTCTAGCGATCGTGGGGGACTTCAAGTTCCCCCCGAACACCTTGTAGTTACTACCCCGTTTCCACGGACTTGCCACTGAGGAGCCCCACCTCCACCTCCAGGAGTTCCTGATGATCTACAGCACTGTCCATGATCGCCATGTGGACCAGGACACGATCCGGATGATAGCCTTCCCTTTTTCACTGGCAGATAGAGCAGCCACCTGGCTGAAGCATCTAGGGAGGTTTATCTACACCTGGGAGCAGCTCCGCACCGAGTACTTGAACAAGTACTATCCACTCGGGCGGACGAATGCAGCAAGGGCCCTGATCAGCAACTTCTCCATGTTCCCCAACGAGCAGTTTCACGAGGCATGGGAGAGGTTTCGAGAGCTCCTAGACCGATGCCCGCACCACGACATCTCCAAGCCGAACCTAGTTCAGAGCTTTTTCAGCGGGTTGACGCCAGAGCTTCAGGGTCTGGTGAACACTTCTTGCGGCGGGTCCTACTTCGCCAAGGACCACGACCAGGTCTGGGCCATCTACGAGGAGATGGCCGAAAACTACATTGTGATGTCCCAGACCAGGTTGTATACTCAGAGACCCCAGCCACAGCAGCCAGGACCCGTGCAGTACCAGCGGATAGCACGGGTAGATGCAGGTCCATCTAGTACGTCCGCAGTCGCAGCAGCACAGGCAGAGTCGTCCGCTGCGGACATGGGCATTATCAGCGAGAAGTTGGACCGCATGGAGCTGATTGAGAAGAAGCAGTGCCAGAGCATCACTCAGATGGAACAGATGGCACAGGTTCTGAGCGACATGAAGACCCAGCTCATGTGTCTTCAAGAGGCACAGACGGCTCCTCAGCCCCGTCTTCAGTCGCGAGGCGACTCCGGCAGCAGCAGCAGCTCGTCCCAGCGCTCCAGCACCCTTGTGTAGCCTAGACAGGTTCACCTTGTACAAGCGGAGCCGTACCAGCAGCCGCAACCCACCTATCAGTCCCCACCATCTCCAGAGATGCAGATGGTGGTCTACCAGCCGGACCAGCCTCTGGCAGTACTCCCGCCAGCCCCCTACGATGCCGAGCCGTTGATGGATGTCAACGGGATTTGGTATGACCGCCCCCAGCCTGGGATCCGATGAGACCATCCCGGATTCAGGTGGGGGAGTGGTGGTGCCCAGCCCCAGCAGCAACCGTCAGGTCAGGGAGGGCAGTACTCCCAGCAGAGAGATCACCAGCAGTCGCAGCAGCAGCCCCCAGCATACCAGCAGCACCAGCCATCATCCTTCGGTCCTCGTCCCTATCAGCAGCAGGGACAGTCGTGGAGACGTGAGCAGCAGGCTCACCCAGTTCAGCAGCAGCACCCTTCCTCACACCCCTCTTACCACCAGCAGTAGTTCCAGCAGCCTCACCCCCAGAGAGGCTACACGTCGGGCTCCCACGAGAGCCCCGCTTTGGATGACATTGCCTGCCTCCTCACAGACCAGCAGGCCACATTCAGACGGGAGATGGACGAGTTCCGCCAGGAGATGCGGGACTTGGTGAGAGGGAAGGCCGCCATTCCAGCTCAGATCGAGCCGAATCCGAATAACCTCAAGAGGAAATCTGAGCAGGTAGTACACACTGAGTTTGCCACTCCTAGTGACCCATTTGTTGATACTTCTTCGGATCTATTTGATGCTGATTTTGTCACACTTAGGAGCGGTAGGACCCCAGCAGGCGGCGACGCCTCATCTGAGCTTCACCACGAGGACACTTCAGAGGCGCCACATGAGGAGGAGGAGAGCAGTACTGAGGTCGCTCCAGATGATGACGGTGGCACTGAGGCCACCAAGGATGCTGATCCCACCGGCGGTACTAAGGCCACCGCTTCACCAGTTCGAGGAGGTGGTACTGACGCCACCAGGATAGCCGAGCCAGCCCACGGTACTGATGCCGCGAGACGTCCAGTAGCAGCAGCAGCAGAGCCAGCCAGAGGTGGTACTGAGGCCACCGGTGTTTGTGTTGAGAGAGATGTTGTCTTTCCTCGCCTTGATGTATCTCAGAACTTTGGTTTGAATAAAGGAAAAGGTTTAGTTTCTTCTGGTCCTACTGTGGTGCATGATGTATGTGTGGATACGGTTATCGAACCGTCTAGGCCTTTTCCTAGACCTTCTTCTGAGAAGGACCCTGTGATCCCCTTCCCTAGAGCCCTTCAGATGGGGAAGGGGAAGAAAAAAGAAAGAGATCCAAAAAAGAGAGAGCTTGAGGATTTCAGCCAAAACATGATAGACCGATTTCACATCCAGCTGACCCTCTAGGAGGCTTTGCAGCACATCCCCCTTCTCCAGCGTTCTTTGAGAGACAGGACTACAGTCAGGAGGAGGAGGAGGAACCACACTTCAGAGATCCATGTGCTGACGAAAGCCACGTGTTTCGCGATCCAGAACCGACTGCCAGCCAAGAGGCCAGATTCAGGGGCCCCGTATGTCAGATGCCAGATCAGTGAGCAGAGGTTCGACCGTACTCTTCTAGATAGCGGATCGTCGATCAACCTTCTTCCGGCAGCCCTTCTCGACCACTTCGAGTTGGGCACTCTTCGACAGAGCAGGACAGTCCTTCAGTTCGCTGATCGATCTGTCAAGAGGCCGAAGGGGTTGTTACGAGACGTTATCGTCACGATTCAGGGCCTGAAATTCCCCGTGGACTTCGTAGTGTTGGACATGGAGATCCCTGACTCAGTGACCGATACCCCCATCATCCTCGGTCGTCCGTTCTTGGCCACAGCCAAAGTGGTGACTGATCATGATAGCGGGAAGGTGTACTTTCGCGTCGAGGGCGAGAGTATACAAATAGAGATGGTCGAGGACTACAGAGCTAGAGAGAGCCCGCTCAGATATGAGTACAGATTCAGAGCAGCTGACAGACGCAGAGCCAGACATCCACCGGGACTGTGATTTTGTGATCACAGACGATGAGGCAGCTTGGGCAGATCCCGCAGCACAGACCATCCTCTCATTTTCAGACATAGCTGATGCCGAGATGATAGCAGAGGAGGGTCTGGAGAGCACAGTCCTGGTTCAGGATACCACAGAGGCAACAGAGCTGGTCCTCGATCGCGACACGATGTTCAGTGATGGTGGTGCTGAGGCCACCTTGCTTTACGGTGGTACTGATGCCACTACAGTGGATACAGATCCCTCGGATTCAGAGTCTGATTGGGCCGATTGTGATGATCAGATGCCAGACCTGATTCCACCTGAGCCTACAGATGAGGAGGAGGCAGATGCAGAGCAGACCAGAGACAGTGCAGTTGAGCAGCCTTCCCCCGATCCAGTTTGCGAGAGTGCGCTTTCTTTCTCCCAGGCAGATTTGGTAGACTTAGCAGCATTCACTCACTTTCTTCCGCAGCCAGATTTGCCAGCACCCAGCATTCCAGAGCTGAAGCCGCTCCCAACTTCGCTGAAGTATCGGTTCCTTGCGGGCGAGCCAGAGATGTACCCAGTCATCATCTCCACCGAGTTGACTGGAGAGCAGGAATCCCGTCTGATGGGGGTTCTTGAAAAGAACCGCAAGGCGATCGGATGGAGCGTAGCAGATCTCCATGGGATTAGTCCATCAGTGTGCTCCCACCATATCTATCTCGAGGAGGGGGCGAAGCCGTCGCGTGAGTTCCAGCGGCGACTGAACCCCAACCTGAGAGAGGTTGTGATGAAGGAAATATCAAAATGGTGGAGTGCATATTTTATTTATCCCATTTCCGACTCCAAGTGGGTCAGCCCCTTGCATGTGGTGCCCAAGAAGACGGGCATCACTACTGTGATCAGTGAGTCGGGAGAGGAGATTGCTACACAAGTACCCACCTCTTGGAGGGTCTGTGTTGACTACAGGAGACTCAACCAGGCCACCAAGAAGGACCATTTCCCCCTGCCTTTTATTGACCAGATCATTGAGAGACTGGCAGGGAAGAGCCATTATTGCTTCCTGGATGGGTACTCGGGTTACAACCAAGTGGCCGTCGCTCCTGAGGATCAGGAGGAGACCACCTTTACCTGTCCCTTCGGCACATATGCTTTTCGACGCATGCCATTTGGGCTATGCAATGCCCCTGCGAATTTTCAGAGGTGCATGCTGTCGATCTTTTCGGACATGGTAGGGGAGTGTTTGGAGGTCTTCATGGACGATTTCTCGGTCTACGGAGACGGATTCGATTCCTGTCTTGACTGCCTAGACCGGGTACTCCAGCAATGTATTGAGTATCATTTGGTTCTATCTTGGGAGAAGAGTCACTTCATGGTGACTCAAGGGATGGTGCTTGGCCACATCATCTCCAACAGGAGCATGGAGGTTGATCCGGCCAAGGTTGATGTCATTAGGAAACTCGCACCGCCGTCCAATCTGAAGCAGCTACGGTCATTCCTGGGGCACGTTGGATTTTATAGGAGATTTATTCAGGATTTCAGCAGGATTGCCCGGCCGTTGACTGACCTCTTGACGAAAGACATCGAGTTCCTTGTCGATGACAAGTGTCTTTCGTCCTTCGCGACTCTCCAGCAGTGTGTCATTGAGGCTCCTGTCCTCCAGCCGCCTGATTGGTCTCTTCCATTTGAGATCATGATGGATGCCTCCGATTTTGCCGTAGGGGCAGTGCTGGGACAGAGGAGGGATGGAGTTCCATTTGCCATACACTATGCTAGCCGCACATTGGATTCCGCCCAGCGGAATTACACGGTCACAGAGAAGGAGATGCTAGCCGTAGTGTTTGCCCTAGATAAG
This sequence comes from Ottelia alismoides, assembly GCA_037367405.1. Taxonomy (NCBI): domain Eukaryota; kingdom Viridiplantae; phylum Streptophyta; class Magnoliopsida; order Alismatales; family Hydrocharitaceae; genus Ottelia; species Ottelia alismoides. The sequence goes on from JAZKJV010005430.1 coordinate 74,923, forward strand.
TTCAAATCGTATATCATTGGATCTAGAGTGACTTTGTTTACAGATCACACCGCCATCAGGTACCTCATGGCAAAGAAGGATGCCAAGGCCAGACTGACTAGATGGATCCTTCTACTCCAGGAGTTCGACATTGAGATCAAGGATAAGCCTGGAGTCAAGAATGTGGTGGCGGATCATCTCTCCCGTTTAGAGCAGCCTGAGGAGTCTGAGCCGATTGATCCTATTAGAGATACCTTCCCAGATGAGGCGATCCTTGCTATCGCCTCACTTCCATGGTACGCCGATATTGTGAACTTTCTCGTTGCTGGGAAAGTCCCACAAGATTGGCCCAGGCAGAGGCTTGAGACCTTCCTCGCGAAGGACAAGTCCTACCATTGGGAGGATCCCATCCTTTACCACGAAGGAGGGGACATCGTCTGGCGTCGGTGTATTCCTCAGGAGGAACACCATAGCGTCCTCACTTACTGCCACAAGCTTGAGGCAGGAGGACATCATTCTGGGAGGAGAACGACACAGAAAGTGCTCCAATCCGGCTTGTGGTGGCCTACCCTCTTCAAGGACTCAGATGAGTTCGTGAAGAGGTGTACTGACTGTCAGAGGATGGGCACTTGTGGACAGCGTGATATGATGCCGATGCAGCCCATTCACTTCTGTGAGGTTTTTGACGCATGGGGCATTGATTTCATGGGTCCATTCCCTAAGAGTCAGGGATTTGAGTACATTCTATTGGCCGTGGATTATGTGAGTCGTTGGGTGGAGGCTATCCCCGCCCGAGCCGCTGATGCGAGGACAGTTTGCAGATTTTTGAGGAAGCATATCATCACGCGGTTCGGGGTTCCACGAGTTCTGATTTCTGATGGGGGATCTCACTTCATCAACGACCAGGTGAAGGCACTTGCTAGCAAGTTCGGCATAGACCATCGTGTTGCTACACCTTACCATCCACAGACGAATGGTCTAGCCGAAGTGTCGAATAGGGAGATCAAGACTATTCTGCAGAAAGTCGTCCGCCCTGACCGAAAGGATTGGTCACAGCTTTTGGACTCGGTCTTGTGGGCATATAGGACGTCTTTCAAGACACCTTTGGGCACATCTCCCTTTCGCCTCGTGTATGGCAAGCCATGCCATTTACCTGTTGAGCTGAGGCACAAGTCACTTTGGGCAGTTACAGATATTTTGATGGATCCAGATGTTATGAGAGACCAGAGGAGGGCAGAGTTAGCTGCCCTGGAGGAGCTTAGAGATGCAGCTTTCTCAAGCAGTCTACATTATAAGGAGAAAGTGAAGGAGTGGCATGATTCTCATATCAGCCACAAGCATTTTGAGATTGGACAGCGAGTATGGCTGTTTGATGCGAGGCTACGATTATTTCCAGGGAAGCTACAGAGCAAATGGAAGGGACCTTATCTGGTTAGAAAGGTACACGACAATGGTAGCATTGACATATCTGAGTTGTCTTCAGAGAGTACCTTTCGAGTGAACGGCCAGCGGCTCAAGCCATTTCTAGATCATGAGCCGCGGGTCGTTGATCTTGCCCCTATTCATTTTGCGTGAGATGTGGTCTTTGACTCACATCTAATGCATCTCACGCCTGAGTTTCGCTGATCTTCCGCTTTGTATAGATCCAGATGTCCATATCACCACATTCTTTAGTCCCACATCCCTTTCTTCATCTGGTGATTATGCTATGCTTAGGGTGCACTTTACCCTAAGTATAGGGGGGATATGAGACCTTTTGGGTATTCCTTTTGTTTCTGTTTACCCCTGTTTTTGTTGCCTATACTTAGGGATATTTCACCCTAAGTATAGGGGGGTAGGCCCTGTACATTCTCCACTCTGTTTTCCCTTAGTATACAGCCTGCTATACTTAGGATTATTTGATCCTAAGTATAGGGGGAAGACCCGAGCTCCTCTTGACTTTTCTATTTCATTCTTCCTCTTTGTATATAGCTTTTCTTTTCACTTCCCTATACCTAGCACGAGTTATGTCTTCTTCATCGCTCTTGACTCTGAGGACATCGTTCGAGCTAAGTATAGGGGGGTGTGTATATATTTCATATATACTTTAGCCATAACTCGTACTTTGTGTGAGTATATTAATAAATAAAATTGGCTAAAAATCACAAAAAATTAAAAATTTTCATGTACATAATCTTCTTTTACTTTGCACAAACATAGCTAGTGTACAAATTATTTTTGTAAAAATGATTTCAAAATTCTTTTGTGTAAAGCCTGTGTAAATATTTTCGTATCAAAATTATGTATATAGTACAAAATTTTTCCAAAATGTTTTGAAAATCAAAAGTTTGCAAAAATCTCGTGTAAATGTGTGTAAATATCTTTTTGCAAAACTTGCACTTCATGCATCATCCATACATGATTTCAAAACATTTTTCAAAAATTTTGCATGATTGTAAAATTTGTGTAAATAAGCATCTTTTTGTACATATGTATATAGTTTTTCTTGGATGACAGTTGACATTAGACTAGTCTGGAATCAAATTGAGAAATGGAGCTTGATTAAGATCTTAATCCACCTAACTTCTAAGAGGAACCTTATAGGGCTTAGGTTTAAGGCTTCTCAGGTCCATGATGACTTAATTCTTTGAGTCCACTAGGCTATGATCACATGTTATCTCAATGAGCCTAAGTAGAGCACTTAACAACAACACATGACTCATATAGATTATGGCTTTACTTGGACACCAGCACTATGCACCGAGCTCTCTACGGATGAGGTGGTGAGGAGGCAGTCTTCCTTGACTTGGGGTAGCATATGAGGGTAGTACTTCTAGGCGGAACCTCTCTTCTTCTTTTAGTGAAGGAAGTGCGTCTCAACTTGGTCTGGTTGCCATGAGGTCTAACGACGGGAGTTGTGGGTTGCAATAAAGCTTCAAAAGAGGGATAGTCTACTGGCTCAAGAGGAAAAACTCCTTGTATATATGTTGTACATGTATATGTTGTACAGATGCACTTGAAAAAAAAATGTGTGCAAAAAGAAAAGAACTCCAAAAAAATGGCGGGTCTGAGAGAAAATGATAATCCCACCGGAGTATGTATATAGAGTGCAATAAGCAAAGCTTGGTTTCATGTTCCACCTGTTGTAGCTTGCAGCAGGGAGACTTGGCTACACTGGTCAAGCTCCCAAGGGTACTTGGCTACACTGACCTTGACCCATTCTCTTCTTCCCCCTCTTCTTGAGCCGGTTGAACTTGAACTTAGAAGGGAATACCCTGCTCCTCGAGGAAAGAGTGGTCAGATTGAGGTCATAGAGTTACCTTGTTGGGGAGGGTTGTCAAGTTGCCATTTCTGAGGTGGAGAGCTTAGACTTCACATTCACAGGACAAGAAAAGATTCATGGTCTTCAGGGTTTGTGATTGATGACTTGTTCTGATCTGGAGCATTGAGGAGTCTTGATTATAGATTAGTGGAACTTAGAGGCTGTTTGGTTTTAAGCTTAAGTCTAAATAAGGTTCCGACACATTAATAATCCAAAGATCTGATCGAGCTCCATACCCCAATCTAATGAAGGCAAGTTTAATAATCAACCTTGATCCATGTACATCCTCTTTTTCTTTTTCTTTCTTTCTTTTTCACTTCTTTTTCAAATAAGTGTTTGCTAAGGGACTAGCAAAGTTAAGTATAGGGGGGGTGATGAATACCCATTCATCACTCTTTATTCTTATATTTTAGCTACAAAAACCTTTGCAAATGCATGTAGATGTGTAAATAGGAATAATTACCAAAAGCATGCATTGTGTAAAAACCTATAATTAGCATGTTTTTGTGCAAAAATAAAAAAATAAAGATGAAAAAGAAAAAGAGAGAAATATTTAGAATAAATATTGAGCAACCTAACCCAAGGGAGGGCTCAGCATGGGCCTGACCGCATAAAAGTCAAAGTAGAGGGAGATAGGGGCTCATGTGTAAATATTTATGTAAATAAATAATACTATATTTTCCTCACCCAAAAATATGCTTGTAAATACTTGTATATATTTTTATAAATATAAAAACAAAATAAAAAGTTAAAAATCAAAAAGATCAAAAATACCTCCTTTCATCATGTACATACACCACATCTATATATTTATTTAATTATGTAAATTATTTTCCAAACTTTTTGTAAATATTCTATGTTATATACTGTAGATAAATAAAATAAAAACAATTAAAAATCAAAACAAAATAAAAATAGAAAAATTAAAAATACAAAGATACCTTGTACATATACCATGTATATAGATGTATATATATATTTATTTTACCTATGTACATAAATAATAAAAATAAAATACCTTTTTATTCCTTATTTTATTCTATAAATAAATAAAATATAAAATAGGAATAAATTTGTATAAAAATAATAATTAAAAAATCAAAAATCAAAACCCTATACATTGTATATATACCTATATATAGGACATACTATGTAAATAGCTTATTTTTATTTCCAAAAATTAATTAAAAATCACCAAAAAATAGAAAAAAATAAAAGAAAAATATTTCATGTTTTGAGTTTTTGCAGATTCGGCCCCTAGCTACCTATATTTGTCACTTCAAGATCCAGCCACGTGGCCGAATCCCATTGGGTCCTGGGGATGTTGACCGCCCGGTCAACTAGCCCCCCCAGGACCACTTCCCACGGTTCCGGGCTCCGGACCCGACTTCTCCTAATTCTACCCGCTCGACCCGACACCCAATTCGCCAAACCCCGGCTCCGTTTTGACCCTCACACATCCGACACCTTCGCCGGGCATCCACCTCGGGATCCGCGCGCTTCCATGACCCTACCCGAGCCGTTCTTCTCGGACCCTTCCACCGTATATAGCTGCAGCTCCGCCACCTTCCCACGTTATCTTTGGTCATTCGCCTCCTTCCCTGTGAGCTCCAGAGAGACCGCGAGAGTGACAGCGAGCGATTCCCCCTGTTGCAGCGAGGAGAGGAGGAGGAATCCACTGATCCGGCGACGTAGCCGCCGCAGCTCCGCCACCTGAGCGAGCTTCGAGCCTCGGGCCGAGACGACCCTCGAGGCGACGACCAGGAGCACCCCCTGCTCTTCCCCAGTCTCTCTGTTCATCCAGGTAACCCCGTAGCTCCGCCATTTCATCTAATTTCAGTTTTCCCCCAAATCGCTTCGCCGTCGTCCTTTTTCGATTCATCCTGGTTCCGACCACCATCCGATCATCGGACCCGACCTTCACGTTCGTCTCTCTCCGCCGCACGTTCTGCACCCACTCACTCAACCCAGCTCGCACAGGAGCTGGGAACCGGGCTCCTCCGTCCACCACCTTCGCCGGAGCCCGCCACCCCGTCGCACCAGTCACCGCCACCTCGCCTAACTGGGTCGAGGCACTTTGCCCTCGACCCGCGAGTCTTTTGGTCCACTTTGCAGGTGCAACCGAGCCCATCTGGGGGCTTCGGTCATTTCGGCTAGGAGACCCAGCTCCGCCGACCTTGCCAGAGCTCCTCGGAGCTCGGCTCGGTCATCGGAGCCCACCGGCAGACGCGGGGACCTTCTGCGATTCTTCTCCGACCTTCAGAAGGCTCCTCGGAGGACCCCAGTGCACGCACGAGCCCGGGGAAGCTCGCCGGGGACCTGTTCTTCCAGGACCTCCAGTCGCCGTCGATTGCCTCCCCCTCGCTCCAGTTCAGATCTTGACCGTCCATCCTTGGAGCTACCAGTACCGTCCGATCAGAGGAGGAGCGATCAGGAGCGCCCACCAGCTGCAGCCGTTCGATCTACACGTGGCGCGCATCCAACGCCCCCGCTTAATAAAGGGTAATTTACCCTTAGGCCCATGTCTTTCTTTTATTTCATTCTAGTCATGTAAATAGTTGAATCAGTTGTTTAGTTCTAGGGTAATTTGCATCTTGGACCTTGAGCTTAGTTTATTTGCACTTATACCCCTGCCTGTTGTGAGCCACGTGCTTCGTCACGTGTTATTTTGGTGTATTTGCAATTAAGGCCCCTGTAGTTCTAGATGTTCTGAAATGAATGAAAGTTTTTAGATAATTGCAGTTATACCCCTGTGCGTGTTTTATTTCCGCATGTGCGTTTTATTTTGGGTAATTTGCAGGTGAGGCCCCTGGATTTTTGGTATGTGTTACCAATAAGCCCTCGGGACTTATTTTTGTTACATTTAGGTCCCTGAGTGCCCCAGGCACGCGCTTGGCGCGTGTTTTGCTGGGTTAATTGCACCGGGACCTCCAGAACTTTGGGTATTTGCATTTCAGTCCCTGTGCACATTACCCTCTTTTTATTTTTGAATAAAATATCAAATCACCTCCAATTCCAATGAGAATTTGACACATGGTTCCTGCCATGGTGTAGGATTTTCACGGATTTTTGAGGACATTTTTGATTTTGTTTGCTATTTTTTAAAAATTCAAAAACTTGTATTTTCGTTACTGTCTAGTTTGAAAAATCACAAAAAAATATAAAAACTCCCCTAAAAATTCTATAAAAATTGTCTACTATTTAATTTAGTGTGTTTGATTTTCCGGCCAGTTTTGGCTATTTTTCACCACTGGAAAACACTAAAAACTTAAAAAACACCAAAAAGCCCATAAAAATTCTAGTAAATAAATTAAAAACCCAAAAATAATAAAATTGGTATCTGAATTTTCCTTGTTTCATCTACTTCATAGGAAAATTACTTCCAGGCCATTTTGAGGCCCTTAGATATTTTATCTAGGGACTTTTGGCTCGGCTGGACAGTACCCCTTATTTTCGCCACTGTTTGATTTTTAGAAAATAAAGTAAATATCAGAAAATTATCAAAAATTCACCAAAAACACTAAAAAATATAAAACACATAAAAATATTTTTGTTTTGATTTTTGGTTGATTTTTGGTGCTTGAAATAATTTGTTGAAGTGTGTTTGTATTTACTTTTCTTAATTTCTTAATCATTTAAAAATCCAAAAAAAATATAAAAATAATTAAAAACCACTAAAAATATTTTGCTCTTTTATTTTCTTTATTTTTACTACCTCGTAGGCCTTCGGCCAATCCGTGCTCCTTGAGTTCGACCCTAGGTGCTATACCAGGTTAATCACATAGCAGGACCGCTATTCGTGCTTAATTGATTTTTGATTTATTTAGTGGTTCAATTTTTCTTGATTGACACCGCCAGGTGATCTAGGTCGCAACGACCATCTAGACACCTTTGCCTTGATCATTTGGCGCGTCCATTCATCACATATTCATCATCATCTTTTCAAAAATCCATAAAAAATTCAAAATCTTTGAAAATTGCATCATAAAAATATTTTTCTGTATTGCATTGCATAGCATTCGCATTTTTCGGATTGAGTTTGATAGTTGAACAAGTCTAAGTAAAATCTGGAGATTGGAGCTTGATTGGACCTTATAATCTACCTAATAACAGGAACCTTATAGGAACTGGGTTTGAGGTACTTCAGGTCTAGTTGACTTAATTCTTAGAGGATCACAAGACTTGGTTCAATGGATTCTTGATTGCCTAAGTAGAGTATCTCGGAGCACACGCACGACTCTTGTTGATAATGACCTAACTTGGACACCTGCACCGTTCACATGGCTCAACTCAGTTGGAGTGGTGAGGGGATTGGATTTGCCGGTATGAGACGCACACAAGTGGAAACACTTGTCCTCCTCTAGGGAGGGAAGTGCACCCCAACCCGTCCAGTGATAAGGAAGTCTAAAGACAGGAGACTGTGGGTTGCGATAAAGCTTCAAAAGAGGGATAGTCTGCTGGCTCAAGAGGAAAAACTCCTTATGTAAATGCTGCTGTATATAGTATTTCAAAAAAAAAGAGAAAAAAGAAAAAAAAGAAAAAAAAAGACAGGCTTGTACAAAAATAAAATGCCTGCAAAAGTATGTGAATATGTTGTAAAGTCAATAAGCAAGCTTGAGTTCCAAAGTCAAATATGTGAGCCTGCAGCTGGATGACTTGACTACACTTGTCTTGCATCCCAGGATAGGTAGCTACACTGGCTACCATCCATTCTTCTCTTCACCCCCTCCTCTTGAGCTGGTTGCCACTTGAACTTAGAAGGGAATACCCCGCTCCTCGAGGATGGAGTCATTGGATTGGGGAATCATTGGGTTGTCGTACTGGAGAAGTCAGTTTCTTTGTCATTCTAGTTGGGAAGAGCCACCATCACTTACACTGTACGAGTCAGATTCGTAAGGGTTTGCGTATGAATTGAGATATTTCTGACCTGGCTATTGAGGAGACTTGGGCAGAGTTTTGGGATTCTCAGGGACTGTTGGATTTCAAATTCGGTTCTCAATAAGGTTCCACCCGCACTAAAATTCCAAAGGTCCGACTTAAGCTCCAAACTTTGATTTTGTGAAGACAAGTTTGATAATTACACTTAGTCCACCTTGTTCTTTTTCTTTTCTTTATTTTTCTATTCTGCACTTATTGCATAAGTGTTTGCTAGGGACTAGCAAAGGCAAGTATAGGGGGATGATGAATCTACGTTTCATCATCTTTATTCTATCATTTTGGCCTTAAAAACCCTAGTAAATGCGTGTAAATAGGCCTAATTCATGCATTTTAGCATGCATGCATATGTGTGTAAAAAATGTATAAAATATTGTTTTTAATGCCAAAATTATAGAATAAAGAAAAGAAAAGAAAAAGAATAAAATATTGTAAATATTTTATGACCCGAAACCCCGAGACCTAGGCATCTTGATGAATAGGTCGACAAGGAATAAAGTAGGGGGAGATAAGGTCAGAATTACAGATAAAATACCTATACATTCTATTCATTCTTTATTCATTTTGGGACCTATTTTTGGTTCCACTTTTTATACCTCAAATAAAGAAACTTTGTACATGAAATTGTAGATAATTTTATAAAGAAAAATATAAAATTGATTTCACAGAAAAAGAACGTACAGATAAAAAGTTATGGTCTGAATAAGAATCCAGAATCCCAACTTCCCAGACCCGTATCTCACGAATGACAACTCCAAATGCAGCAAACTCACCTTTAATTGTATATAGAAGAAAATAAGCTATTTAATGGCGGTGGTTTCGCATTTGGTGGAGCTACGGTTTGAAAGTTGACTTTTGGACCCTCATTGTATACTTGTACATATTAAAACATTTAATTTATTATTTATTTATTATTTTTATAATTTTATATTTTTATAATGTTTTAAATATTACTTATAATATTTATGTGCATTAAAATCAGAATAAAAACATAAATAAAACTCAAAATAAAATACTTAAATATGTGATACATAGGTATACTGCTTATACACATACCTGTACAACTACTATTTCTATTTTATTAAATATACAAATTACTTCAATAAAATAAAATAAAAATATAATTAAGTGTATAAAAGTATCTTATAATTTTAGAAAATAATAAATAAAAATAATAAAATTAAAATATACAAAATAAAAATGAAATACTAAAATACATAGGTATTATACCTATATAGGGGTATAATAGCAACTTGTAAAAATATACTTCATAAAAATAATTAAAAATCAGAATAAAATAATTTATAAAATAATAAACATTTTTCATTAAATAACCTAAAATTAATTAAATCATTTACTATTTTTAATTTAATTTACAAAAGTTTTATTTAAAATTTGTCTTTTTGCGGATGACGTGGCCCAATCAGGCCACGCCATCCGTTGACCGGGGGTCAACTCCCTGACCCCAGGTCTTAACCTCCTGGACCCTCTCGAGTACCCATTTTCTTGGGTTTTTCACGGGCTGGCCGCTCCTCCTTTGGGGTCGAGCCCTTCTGCAAAGCTGCTCTCCTATGAGCCAGCTATCTCGCCGACCTTCTTCCTCGGGCAGAGGCGCGTCATGCAGCCTGTTCTCCCTCGATTTCTGAGCCAACTCCACCATGTTCAAAACCCACCCTGCCTTCTTCCTTTGATTTTTTGAACCACTCCACGGCCGGGCTTAGACATCCAGGGGGTACTTGTGGGTCTCCGGTGACAGGGGAGCTTACCCAGCCCCTTGTAGAGGTACGACGATGCCTGCAGTGAGATTCCAAGCCACCTCCGGCCACTAGGCCGTCGAGGTCCTTCCTTGGGCTCCCCAGCCCTTGAGGTTGTGTCTTTTTCATTTTTTTAGTAGTTTAGTTAGCTGTTGTCATTAGGTACAAATTCGTGCATTCCGTTCATGATTTGATCGACATCTCGCCACTCTCAACCCCCTCGCCGGAGCAAGCTCCGGCGAGCTCCATTTGCCCCTCATCACTCCTTCATTCACACGCTAGGACCCTGGGGCCCTCTACTGTCGTGTTTGCGCTTCCCTTGCAGGTTCCAGGATCGACAGAACCCCACCTGGGTTCGTTTTTGAAGCAGGCAGCACCTCCTGGAGCTCTTTTCCGTCGTCATCGTCACGGTGGTACTCCGGTGGACTTTTCGCCATTTTGAAGCAACTGTTCGCCAGAGGAACCTTCCAGGAGACTTTTGAGGCCATCGGAGAGGAGTCGGAGGCACCGGATGAGAAGATTTTGGAGCTCACATTTCAGCTGACCCGAGTTCTTCGGGTGTTCTTCCTTCGCATCCCAGAGCCATCCGATTGAGTCGAGTTCGTCCATCTCTACAGCAGGCGTCCGATCAGGACGCCCAGCAGCCGTCCATCTCGCGCCGATCTTTTAATCCAAGCCTCCGATCGCGAAGGGGTATCGCGGGCCCCCGTGCTGACACGTGGTCAAGTGGAGCGCGCTCCACCATTCAATCGCCCGCCTGCTGGGTATTTTGCAATCTCCGCCCTGCAGATTTTTGTATTATCTATTAGAACTTAAAACTTTTATTTGCCTTTAAAAACTTTTGTATTAATTACACTTCAACCCTCGACCTTCTGTCATTTGCATCTTAGTCCTCCGCCAGCTCGCCTCACGTGCCTATCCACGTGAGGTGTGCATTTTGCATGGAGGACCCTGCGGTTTGTGTTATTAATATCAAGTCCATTAAATATTTTATCACATTGTATACCTTGCGTGTAATTTACAAGAACACCCCTAAGCATTGTATTTTTGCACTTTAGTCCTCCCCAAGCACGTGCTTCGCACGCGCGTGGGTGGACTTTTTGCCAAGTAGTCCTCGCGGGTTTAGCAGTTATCATTCCGTCCAGGAAACATTTTATTCAGTTGAATATTTTGTGGGAATTTTGTGAAACAGCCCCTGGAAGTTTGTGTTTTTGCATATAAACCCCTGCCAGGCTGTTTATTGTTTGGATGCTTGTTTTAATTATTTAATTTGCCATTTTGCCTCCAAAAATCCCCAAATTTTGAACTTAAGCTTCTGGACATGTGTTCTTCCACGCCAACATTTTAGTTTTTAATTTTATTTTATTTTTATATTTATTAAAAATCAAAAACTTGCTTTTTGTGCACTGTCTAGCTTATAAAATACCCAAAAAAATAGAAAAACACTCCAGAAAAATCCTAAAAAAATATATTTTGTCTATTCTAGTTTGTTTTAGCTCCCATCCAAAAATCATTAAAAAATATAAAACCAATCTCCTAAAAATCACAAAACTCTAAAAACCTTCATAAAAATTTATAAAATTCATAAAAAAATCCAAAAATCGTGTTTTCTTTTCCTGAATTTTCTTTGTTTTGTTACCTTTCATTTAAAATTAATTTGGGAAATTTTTGATACTGTTTGCTATTTTTCATTCCCATTTTAGTTTCAGCCTTACATTTTATTCACTGTTTGCTTTATTTTGTTAATTAAAAATACCAAAAACATTCTAAAAATTCCCCAAAAATCATAAAAACAGTAGAAAAATATAAAAAGACCAAAAAGACTTTATTTGCTAATTTTTGAACATTTTGATCTATTTTTATAAATATCTCTTTCTCCCTTTTATTACATTGCCTTTATTTTCCAATATTGAAAAAGAAAATAAAAAAAATATAAAATATAAAAAGAAAATATAAAATCAGAAATTATAAAATCAAAATACAAAAATACAAAATTAAAAATTAAATTAAAATAAAAAAAATTAAAAATTAAAAACCCACAAAAACATCTTTGCTTGCTTGCTTAGTGTAGACACATCACACACACTCACTGGTGCATCAATTTTTGAACTACCCTGCTTGCTCCCTGTGTTCGAACTCTCTGCATACTTGCCCTTTACATCATTTGTGCAGAGTTAAAAATAAATTTTAACTCCACATTATTTCTAATTTATTGATCTTTAGTGTGGGTTAATTGTTGATTAAATACGAGATTCACTTGTGAGTCGCCACAGCGACGGTCGGTTCCGCCTTGTGTGAGACACCAATTTTGACCACATCGAATTCCGTGTTTATCAAGAACCAATATGATATCAACAATACAAAAGCCATATGTATCAATCGCTTGGTAAGAAAAATATTATATCATTAATAATTGACATGTTCAAAGAAGATAGTAATTGTCAAATCAATATACAAGCATAATATCATCATCATACAAGCATAGTATATATAAATATTAACATTCATCTCAAAAAAGACTCCCCTTATCATATTCATCTATTTAAAAGCTAGTCTTAAGTCATCATGTCAGACTTATTATGTCACTACTATGGAGCATGTTTTAATCCATACATGGCTTTTATAAGATCGTAAACTTAACTTAGTAATAGATGTCACAAGACTATCATCCACATAAATTTCTTCTTCAAGATCATCATGTAAAACGGTGATCATTGGCCGTATCTAGCAGATGGAGAGATTATATGCAAATGTCAATAAACATCTATATTATTGTCATTATAAACACATGGGAGCATATATCAATGTAATTAATACATTCTTTTTGCAAAAGTCATTGTCAATTACTTTATAATTTTAAATTAATTAATCAAGCATAAGCTTCTATGTAAATACCCATTTACAACATATTGTGCAATATCATTAAGGTAAATCAACCAACTTTCAAATTGTTTAAGCTAGAATAAAACCCTTCTCAAATTTTCCTTCCATTATTTACATTTATACGAAGGCATGACTTCATTGTTACTTATTGCATCACCCATGATTTAATAAACAACAAAGTCACCACAAAAAACCTTAAAAATCCTTGGTCAATTAGTCTGCTTAAGCTCCAACTTTTCTAAAGGTTCGTTTAACTAAGAATAATCGCAACCCCACAGCTGACACCTTTTCCATTATATGAGGAATATAAATGGAAATGGTGTTTTTTAATTGATCATAATTTGATGAATTTTTAACCTAATAGGGAAGGCATCTTAAAAAAGTAGCATCAACGAGTTCAATAATTGTTTTAACATCTTTGTTTGATATCTCAAACTTTATTACCAAGAATCTATCTATATAAGTTATATATCATATATCCTAAAACAATAAGCTACAAAACAATATCTTATATGTTCGAGTTGTCGAGAAGCAGGATCAAGTTTAAGATATCTTCAAGTGTTTGTTAATCTCAGTAAGGTTTAGCTTTAGAGCATAAAAGAAAGAAAGTTGTTCTTAAAAGGTTTGATGTTAAATATAACATATAACATCAAACCTTTTAAGAACAAGTTTCTTTCTTTTATGCTCTAAAGCTAAACCTTACTGAGATTAACAAACACTTGAAGATATCTTAAACTTGGTCCTGCTTCTCGACAACTCGAACATATAGTTCTCCTCATGTCTTGAAGGAGTCCTACTAAAATATTGAAAACATTATTAAGTATCTCTTCATGTCTATATTAGAAGTATATAACCTTAAGAGAGCATTGATAATATCTGTTAAGATTTTATTATTTTCATATTACGGCCATTATATTGTGGTAAATATGATGCTATAACGTTATGAATAATATTATATTTTTTACATTCCTGAAATTATTGCGCACCTTTTTTCCCATACCTTCCAAATTTTTTTATTGTATTCAAACAATTTCAATTAATTTCCAATATCTTTTTTTATGTCTTATAACATTATTAATATACTTAATTTTAATGCAAAAAGTTACAGCTAATGAACTAACGGTACTTATAAGCTGAAAGAATGTAGTAAATTAGTAAAATATTTTACGATCAAACTAAATAATGGAAACGACATATAAAAAAATCGGTGGTAGTGATGGATAGATTTCATAAATTGAAAAGCAACAATTAACAGCTAATGAACCTAAGTTCTTACTATTATCACCATAGTAAAATATAAATTAAATGAAATAATTATCCACTATGTACTAATAAATGAGAATCAAATTCTTTTCATTCTCTATATTTACCGTAAAATTTGTAGCTCCTCAAATATTTTTGTTGTACAGTTTACTTTTTGGCATCAAGTACACGCTTTATTAGGTATCAAAATAAAATAATTTGAATGAATATAATACAAAGAACTATTACATCAATATTAAATATGATAGATGAAGGTAGACACAGTATTGCTCTTTTAATTTTAAAATTACTAAGCATCACCCCAGATTTAAACATATAGCATCCTCACTGAAAAAACCTCTCTTTTAAAATTTACTGAACACCAACTAGGAGCAGACCAGTACTAAAGGCCCGTTTGGTTCCCAGGGTACTCCGGAGTAACTTGGCTTATCCTTGCATCCTTGAGTTGGAATTTCATCACAAACCAATGTGACATCACAATTCTCATTCCAACCCTCTACAATCCTCCTAACCATCAAACAACTACTATTCACAGGAGGTTAGTCCAACTCAATTACCAAACATGCCCTAAGTAAAAGAATAGGTGCGTTTTTTTCCAAATAAATTTCATTTTCTTTCCATTCATTTCCCTTTCATCCTGCGCTTGACATCTTATTAATTCGCATGCTACCGAAAGTTACATTTCTTTTTTAAGTAAAACTTCCTTGTAATATCATAAATTTAGTGCACATGAACTACATTAGAAGACCAAATAAATTTATGAAGTTTCTACAAATAAATTCCCTTTTCCTTCTTTCCTATTTTTGAAGTTTTTAAATTACATGCTACTGAAGTGATTTATTTTTTAAAATAAAATTCCTTTTTCAGAAGTAAATTTTATTTTCCTTTCATTGTATGTGGAGTTTTTAAAGTATGTGCTACCAAAGTGATCATTTATCTTTTTAAATAAAATTTCCTTCATGTATCGAAATTTATTGAACACCAACTATGAGGAAACCAACAATAAGAAAAAGAACATGTATGCATTTTTGCAAGTACATTTCATTTTACTTCCATTATATATCTAAAGTCTTTAAATTTAATTTATTTATTGTAATTTTAATTCCATTTCCAGTGTTTACCATAGTCTAAGACATAAAAATGGAGAACAGTATTTACTCTAATTTTATTTACAAGTATGTTTCATGATATTTTTCACATATTGTGTGATGAGTATTTCCTTACTTGCCAACATCTTGATTCCATTCTTGAAGCATGGGTATGCACCCTAGCACTTGTAAAAAGGAGATGGAAATGGATATGGGGTGTACATGATTCGAGGTGCCTTCTAGCCATCAATTGTTTTAGCAAATCAAGGGTTGGCAATGATGTAGTAGGCAATATACGTGATGTCTATAGTAGGATTCTTATATGTATGTTTGTACACATGCTTGTGTGCACATGTGCACACATACACATACATATATGCATACATGCACACATACACACACACACATACATACATACATACAAGTAAAATGTATATGTGTGTAGGGCCTTTCCAGGTAGCCTTGAGCTCATCAGAAAACTAAGGTGCATGCAATCTAAACCATCCATTTTTGATCCATCATGTTCATTTATTACAAAAAAATCACTCAATGATTTTACAAATATAGTAATTATATTAATCCATGTTTAAAATTTTGCAAAAAAAATACAAAAGATGTCATTTTAAGATTATCTTGAATATGTACTCATATGAAAAAAGTTTATGATTATTTTTAATATGTATTACAACTTTATGTTATTGGTTAAAATTATTTGTTAGCCTTTATATCTCGCTAATCATATTTATAGTATTATATCTATTTTGTACTACTCAGAATTTATATTCTAAAATCGAACGAATCAAAAATTACAAATCCCTTTCTTATTATTGATGGTGATGACACGATTTCAAGATCGACTAAAGTGGTACAAACAAGTCGAGTGTCGTTGTCCTCAATCAATCAAATCGATCAACAAGAAAATCAAATGACTATAAGATAAGGCAATCAATATAAGAGGCTTCGTTATTTTATTTACCTGGTATATAGACCATGGTCGAACACAAAGAACACGATTTAAAAACTTAATTATCGGATTTCGGGAATAAAAATATTTTTTTGTGGTTTTTGATTTTTCAAATTTTTAATTTTCAATAAAGCAGCAATAAGTACAAGGTACTCACACACTCTTTTTGTATTTTTTTTAATATATTAAAAATAATATTAAAATTCCAATAAAAATATTTTGGTTTTTATATGTTTTATATAGTTTTGGTAATTTTTGTGGAATTTTTAAATGTTTTTGGGATTTTCAAAAAAATAAACAGTGGCAAAAATGGTAAACAGTGCACAACAAGGAGTAATTTGCAAGTTAAAAATACTTTAAATACCCAAAACTCCTGGATGGTATTTTTATGAAATAATAGAAGCAAATATCTACAAACAGAGACCGAAATCAATATTTTTTTGTATTTTCTACAAATTTATACTATTTTTATAAGTTTATAAGTGTTTTGTAATTTTTTGTTTTTTTATAAGGTATTTTCAAACAAACTTACTACTGGAGATAAAAGACATTAAAGACAACTACCCTAATTTTATGTAATTTTTCAAAACATTTTCGAATTTTTATGATTTTTCTCATACAAACAGGACACTTTTTATGGGTTTTTGAATTTTAGTAATATAAAATGCATGTAAATCAATACCTAAAATCATCACAACGAATACAAGCTAGCAGGAGCTACATGTAATTTTTAGACATTTTTAGGGTTGATTTGATATTTATTACATCAAATAAAAGGCAAGAGTTAAAAACAATACAATAGGGACCTAGTCACAATTATTTTTAATTCTTGGGTCAAAGCATAACACGCGATAAAATTTCAGGGACCAAAGTTGCAACTTGTCCAGAAAGCTCACGTACAACACATGATCCACAGCTCACGGAGGTATAAGTGCAAATATCAAAACATAAACATCATTTAATAACCATCAAAAAGTTTGAGGTACGATATGAAAATAACCCAAAATAAGTGTGCATACGCACATGACTCAGACTCGATCAGAATAAAGTAAAATACAAAAACTCGAGGGTCCGTGCTGTAAATATTCTTAAATACACTTTATATTTATTGGACTAAAGCTAAATAAGGAAAATTACAGGAAAAGAAGTGCAAGATACCCTCGAAGCACGTGTCTCCCGCGTAGGTCCTCTGACAGCTCTGATAATCCCATGGAAAAGGATCTGACGGCTCTAATGTGATCGGGGACGTACAACTCAGATCTGCTACGCCAGTACGGATCTGATGGCTAACAAAGCTGGCGATGGCGTGTAGCTATGATTCGCCCCAGAATCTGATCAGAATGTTAGGAATAAGGTGTGCTCGTATGGTCCTGATCAGATCTGGGACTCAGCTCCTGATCGGTTGGCTAAGGAGGTGGATGGAAGAACAGGGCTCAAGCGAACTTCAACTGAGCATGGAGGGAGATCCACTTCTCTAATGAAGAAGCTAAAGGGTACAACATGGCCATGGAAGGGTTCCGCGTCGAGTGGGCGGCTACGATGGATGGATTGATGGCCGGATGATCGACACGATGGAGCTTCACCTGGAGCTGCTCCGCCACCCAAAATGAAGCTCGAATCGGGTGTATGCACGCACGAGTGTACCTGCAAATGGAAGGCAGACTCAGATGCGTAGCTCCGATCACATTATTGCTTGGATGAGTAAAGAGAAGTAGCGGGGGAGCGGGTTTGACCTCCGATGTACATGGGATATCGAGGTTGGATCTTAATCTCGACCGTAATGTCGAGCCTAAGGTGAACAGGTCATGCTAAATGGTGATGGGTGAGTTGGTGTGTCGACCAGTAAGGGAAGGTGAGCGGAACGGAGCTCTAGACTCGATGGTCAGAGCTGGTGGACTGGCGGTGGTGGAATCGAAAGAAATGGAGTGAAACGTGAAAGGCAAGCTGAATGAATGGTACCTGGTGCTACTTAAGAACACAGGGCCTTCCGTCGAGGTGGACAGAGGGTGTTATGGCCTCGACAAGGCTGCAGCAGGAGAAGGAGGCTTCTCGCGGTGGCTCTTCGGCCACACGATGAGCTTCACTCAATCGGACCACCAAACAAGGCTCTGAAGGGCTCTCCGAGGAGCTGTCACTCTCCTGAAGGTGTCTAGGGTTCTGTGGTGGCACAAGGAATGAGCTACCGAGCTCAGGAGGCGGAAGAGAGAATATATAGGGATGTCTGAGGGTCTAGAAGGATCAAAGGGATGCGTGAAACCCTGGCGCGATCTGGCTTCGCATAGGGATACGCGAGGATCATGGATCTTAAGAGCTTAATCGGGTGCAAGAATCAAGGTGGATGGAGGTCTGACCCGATCGAAGAAAAGGGAAGAAGAAGCTCTAGCGAAGGCAGAATCGGGTCAGGTCAGCTGGGAAGAGGGGTTGACCATGGTCAACAATCCCACTTGGACGAAATAGAATTCCGGATTTTACTTAATAAAAGAATATTAAATATAAATACTAAATGACTTTAAAACAATTTGGATTATGAAAAAATGTTTTTATTTCTTAAACTGTTTTTCTGTGATTTTTAATTATTTTTATAAATTAATTTATTGAGGTATATATACAGTATAGAGTATTATGTATAGGTATAATATACATATGTATTATATACATGTATTTTTATTTTATTATTTTTACAAAAATAAATTTTATTTTATATTTTATTTATTCTCAAAATAATTTGAGGGATATAAAATGAATTTTCTTTGATTTCTATAAATTAACTAAGGGTGTTAAATAAATAGGTAATGTATACATTATATACATGTGGCCTTTGTACAATGAGTCGTGGATTTTTAAATTTTATTTTTTTTTTGTGTTTCCTGATTTTTATTTTATTATTATGGCTATATACAAGTGTTCAAAAATAATATGGTATTTACACTTTGTAAAAATAAATATGAATAATTATTTATGCAGGTCTAGATGTTATGTACAATATACGATGTACCATATCTCT
This sequence comes from Ottelia alismoides, assembly GCA_037367405.1. Classification (NCBI taxonomy): domain Eukaryota; kingdom Viridiplantae; phylum Streptophyta; class Magnoliopsida; order Alismatales; family Hydrocharitaceae; genus Ottelia; species Ottelia alismoides. The sequence goes on from JAZKJV010005430.1 coordinate 94,094, forward strand.
CCCTCTACTTATTTCTTGTCGATCATGTCAAGGTTTGACCTTCTCTCTAGGATTTGGGTCAATCTGTATTTATTCTAAATACATCTTTCTTTTTCTTTTCTCTTTATTCTTTTATTTTTGGAAAATATGTGTTAATTATGCACTATTAATAAAGACACGTACAATGATAAATTATTGTATTTACATATAATTTCAGGTAGTTTTGCTAAAAGATAAAGCTAAAATAAATAATAAATTATGAGAATCGTAGATTCATCATCCCCCTATACTTTACATTTGCTAGTCCCTTAGCAAACACTTATTTGAGAAGAAGTGAAACAATAAGAAAAGAAAAAGAACCAAAGTTGACTATTAAACTTATCTTTATTAAATTAGAGTGTGGAGCTCAGTCAGACCTTTGGATTATTATTTTGGCGAACCTTATTGGGGAAATAGGTTTAAGGCTCAACAGCCTCCAAATTGCACAGTTCTACGGTATGACTCCTTAATAACCATGTCAGAACAAGTCTACATACGCAAACTCTAATGACTATGAATCTTTCCTTGTACTGTGTAAGTGATATGTAGTTCCCCACCTCAGAAATGGCAAAGAAACAGCCTCCCTCAACAAGGTAACTCCAATCCCCCAATCTAGCAAATCTTTCCTCGAGGAGTGGGGCTGATGAACGCAAAATTTGCCTCTTTAATAAGAATGAATTGTAGTATAGGAGGCGAATTTCGGTCGATCAAAAACCACAATCTTTGAATGTTGTGGAGTATTTTTACTTGACAAGTGTACCAAGGTCGATCACAGGGAACAGAGATTTTTAGTTGCACGGTTTTAAATTAAATCAAATAATGAATAAGTGTTTGATTAATTTTTGTGTTGATAAAATATACATTGCAAGGATGAAAATGTGATGCAAGGAGAATAAACAGAGGAGATTAGGCCCAGGATCTGTGATTTGAAAAGTATTAAATCCTTCAAAAGTATGATCAATAAATCCTCAAAATCACATCACATATCGAAAGAGTTAAGTCCAGAAATATTTATCAAAATGAATCCAGCAGCAGGTAGAAGGAGAATAATTTTGAGAGGCACCCTGCAATTTACTTAGATCATTATTTGAAGCCTCAATAAAATTATCCTATAAAAGAATGAGAATTCAATATCTATTCTGCAAAAGAGCACCCCTGTGTAAAGTGATTCATCAGTGAAAATGCACTTCAAATATGTCAAATTTAAGCATGCACGAGTCAATGATGATCCTCAATAATAATTCTCAATAAATGATCTCAGATATGTTCACAAGCTATGGTAAATGGTAGAGCATGAAAAGAGCTTCAAAATGACATATTATACGCTAAAAACGGAGTTCATATGATAAAGATATGATGAAATGAAATTTCAGGGACTAAAGTTTAAATAAAACAAAGTTTTTCTTTCAAAATGATCTCTGAAGGGGCTTATCTGTAATTTCTGAAAGTTGGAAGGGCTTCCCTATAATTTACCCCAGGCGAGGGTATAACTGTAATATCTGGAAATTCTGCGGGTGAGGCTGCAATTTTCCCAATGTGCACGTGCGTTACACGTGCCTCAGGAGGTTCGTCGGTCAGGGTTGAGGCTCGGGCGGCCGAGCCTGAGGTTCGGGCGTCTATGCTCAAGCTCGAGAGGCGAAGCGGAGGCTCCGGTGCCCAAGCCTACGTGGCGTCAACTGGAGGTACGCGGATCTCGAGCCTCGAGGTTTGGAGGTTGGCTCGAGGGCTGGGGCATGGAGGATCTAGAGCCGTAGGATCAAGGGCAATTAGCCCCTGATCCAACGGCGGTCGTGGGACGACGGCACGCTCGTCGGGTGTGGCGCTGCTGGGGCGGAGGTAGACACCGCGCAAGGCAGAGCAGCCGAGGTGCGGGGGCGAGGTGGTGTCGAGGACTCGGCCGGTCGACACACGATCGGCGGAGACCTGGAGAAGGCGGTGGCGACGCCTCCGATTGCGCGGGGGAGGTGAGCTAGGGCGGAGGGACCTCGCGGGCGGAGCGGCGAGCGGGGGCGGAGACATTGGCTGCGATGCGGCGAGGCGACGCGGCGGCGCCTCCACGTTGTGGCTGGACTCGGGCGAGTTCCTGCAAGGTAGTTAGGCGAAACACTAGGGCACGGGGGATGACGTCGCCGGGGTTCGTGTGTTAGGGGTCGGAGATGGAGCCCCGACCTTAGCGAGGTCGGAGATGGAGGTGTGCGGTGGACTCGACCCTCTCCGATGAAGAAGAGAGGGTACCTAGCTGTCCATGACTGGAGCAGCAGTAAGGGGCACATGTGCGCTCCTTGGATCACACCTGCCGGAGGAAGCACGCCGACGAGAAGAGGGTGATGTCACCACCCGATGCGTGGTTTCCTTCCTCTCTTGCTGGAGATGGTGGAAGCGTGTAAGGCCGGCGAGAGCGAGATTTATAGGATAAAGGTGGTGAACAGTTACGCGCAAGAGGGGTGGTGAACGACCATGCATGGCGGGCTTGATGGCCGTGCATGGCGGAGGAGAACAGTGGTGCATTGGGTTTGGGGAAGAAGACAGGGGTCACGTGCTAGGCACGTGACCCGGGAGCGGCTGGAGAGAGAGATAGTGTGGGGTGCCATGTGGCAAGCCCAGGAGCTGCCATGTGGCACCCCCAAAAAATTTTCAAAATTTAAAATAAAGAGAAATAGAAAAGACATAGAAAATGACATCAGATAGAAAAATTTCCTTCACAAAAGTTCGTCTCATCGAGATCTACAACTTTCATGAAGGACTGGGAGCAAAAGAGGTCATCTGTGAGAAGTGGTATTTTTGGTGGTTCTCCATGTGTATAGAAAACCAGGTTTTTGGGATTTTGTATTTTTTTGGTGGTTTTAGAGAGGATAAAAATTATATAGAAAATACGATAAAATACAAGAAAATTAATTACACACTAATCTATTTTTTTTGGATTTTTAGTAAATAAGAAAATGGGAAAATAAAATAAAAGTAAGAAACACATAATTTTTGTACAGACCGATAACGGACGCTTGGACTCAGTCAGTTTCTTTGATTTCAGTTTTGATCTGGATTTGAATTTTTGCGTTGCTTAATAAAACTTTCATCAAAGAACACAAATGAAGAAGAAATAAAATTAAAAGGGTTAATTAAGTACATAAAAACTCAGGTCAAAAATAGCAAAAAGTCAAAATGCGCAAAAGAGGCCCAAAACCCAATTTTCAGATATGAACTCCGAATTTTACGAAATTGGTCTTTTGTTTTGAAGGTATTTGAAAATGGAGTACTTTAAAAGTGAGTGGACCAAATCGGACACTGTATGTGGGAGATATGCTCATTTTAGTCCGTCAGATGTGAAATTAGACTTTGGGATAATTTGACACTTATTGGGGTAGTAATTTTTTGTATTTTTTATTTAATAAGTTAGTAATATCTACACAATAGAGGTAGTTTGGGGTCAATAGGACTTAGGATGAATTATTTACAAATGTGAGAAGTTAGCGGCTTTTTGGACTAATTTACACTTGGGATTTTTAATGCAATTATGCATGATGAAATGCAGATATTATTCACACATGAATGATGGCTAATAATGCTCTATTAATGATTAATTACAAGTAAATGATGGGGAACAGAGCCTAAATGACCAATTTTAGCATGATGAATACGAGATTCATCATACCCCTATACTTAGACCATGATCGTCCCCGAGCATGAATGAATGACTTAGTTGAATACATCCCGGACTGTTCATGTGAATTTTCAAGGCTTAATTCATAGAAGACCCTTAATTTGGGTGATCCTAAAATTCTGGGCTCAACCAAGCTTTAATCAAAAGGAATCCAACTTCTCTAATTTTCAGACTCTCTGTTTGTACATATAATATAAGGATATGATTTTAATGTACTGCATTCATGAGAGTCAAGTCGAGATATCACCCAAAGTTCCAATCCAAGAGACTATCCTCTAGACCTAATCTTCAACATTAGGGAATAAGTCTATTCTTGCTTCAGTCAACCGTCTCATTAGTTTGTCAGACTTGAAAGTGTAGATGGACGGCCAGATGATGGAGGGCATAGGATTGTGTCTGATTTTCTCTCCCTTTCATTGGAACAAGGTGCCTCTCGAGTGCCTTAATACTCAACACAAGTATATTTTTATTTTGTTGATCAATGTGTCCGTCAAGAGAATTTGGAGTCGTCTGCACTTTTTTTTCTGGGAGTACACCAGGGTGTGTCTCTTTTGAGTATCTAAGATACCTTCGACACCCAGACTTGTATCGCTTATGATGCAGAGCCCTTTTTATGGTGTCAGCCCGACTCCTTGGTCCTAATTAGCGCTTGATCCAAGTGGACACTTTGAAAATGTTTGGGAGCGCTCGCCATTAGTAGAAGCTCATTTGGAATTTGACTTTGGATGATAGAGCTTTTCTTTGACATTTCTTTTTCTTTTCTTTTGTTGGCTAGCTCCACTGCTTTTACCAAAAGTTGGCGCACACTGATCAACAATTTTCATTAAGTTCCATCACACCCTGGCACTTAGGCCATTTATCAAAGAGATAGCATATGAATCTTGTTCACATATTGGCTAGGGTTTTGCTGACACTCAGGTTTTCTACAGCCTTCATTAACTTTATCCCATCCTCGAATATCATCAGATCGGGTCTAAACTCAAATCTCTAGTCCTAGTTCCTCAAGTGATATCTCAACTCATCTCATCAATCATGCAGTTGTGGGAGCGATTATGTTGATCATATTCTTTTTGAAGGTAGAGATGAAGAGTGCAATATAGCGCTCAAATCGTTCAAACTAGAGAAGTATGGATTATTAAGTTCAAAAACCTAATGACTAAGGCAGTCTAACTCAGAATCTCAAGATCTCAGAAATCAAGTGTCCTAAAAAATCCTCAAGCCTTGAGTGATGATGAATGTGTCAGGAATATATCAACCAAGGAATGCATGAAATTCTTGATGACATGCAAGACCATGAGTGATGACTTGATTTTTTTCTTTTTTTCTCTTTTTTTTTGCAAAAAGTTTTTTTTGTTTTGGTTTTTTTGGTGAAAAACAGGTATTATACACACTACTTGTACCCATCTCCGATGTTAGATAGAAACGATTAAAGTACGAGCTATGGATAAAGTAGATAGAATATATACAAACACAACCCCTATACTTAGCTTGTGCTATGTCCCCATGGCATAAAGTGAAATGTTGACATAGCTCGTACTAAGTATAGATGGGTCAAAACAAAAGAAGAGAAGTGAAATATAAACAATGAAATCGGTCCCCTAAGTATCGGGGGATCGAGAACGGGTAGATGGATATACAGAAGAGTGTAGGTTCCAGAGAGGTGGTTTATCTGGGCAGATCAATTCTTTCGTCAAAATCTATGCCCTGAGTGAAGGAGATCTGTTCAACTTGTACTAATTGCTCGTTGGATTCGACAAAATGTTTAAGCAATTGACCGTTGACTATAGATATTTGTGTGTTATCTGCGGTCTTTGAGATCTCAACACTCTCATTATTATGTACCTCTCTTACAATGAAGGGTCCCATCCATTTTGATTTCAATTTACCTTGGAAAATTTTCAATTTTGCATTAAATAACCAGACTTTCTACCCTAGGACAAAGATCTTTATTCGAATGTTCTTGTCATGCCATCTCTTTACTTTGTCCTTGTAAATGGTGTTGTTTTCATAAGCATGACTTTGGATTTCAGATAGTTCCTTCAAATCCATCTCTCGGTTCTTCTTTCCTTGGTGATAGTTCCAATTAATCTTTTTGATTGTCCATTCTGATTTATGCATGAGTTCTGCAGGCAGATAGCATGGCTTTCCATATACCATTCGAAATGGGGAGGTGCCCAATGGGGTCTTATAAGCTGTCTGGTAGGCCCATAGAACCTGGTCCAGTAGTTGGGACCAGTTCTTCCTGTCAGGGCAGATGAGCTTATGTAAAATTCCTTTAACCTCCTTGTTTGACACTTCGGCCATGCCATTGGATTGTGAATGGTAAGGAGTAGCGACACGGTGCTCGATGTCGTATTCCTTAGTCAACTTCTTCACCTCCCAGTTGACAAAGTGGCTTCCCCCATCAGATATTAAAACTTTTGGAATTCCAAACCTCGAAATAATATTATCTTTCAAAAATTTGCAAACAGTTTTGCTATCTGCTGCTCGAGTAGGGATAGCCTCCACCCATCTAGATAAATAATCTACCGCGAGAAGAATATATTCAAATCCTTGACTATTAGGGAATAGGCCCATAAAGTCAATGCCCCATGCATCGAATACATCACAGATGATCATTGGTTGCATAGGTATGGCATCTTTGGAACCAATGGTTCCTCCCATTCTCTGACAGACAGGGCACGACCTAACAAAATTGTAAGCATCTTTAAACAAGGTCGGCCAGTAAAATCCACATTGCAATATCTTCTCAGCCGTCCTCTTCCCAGAGTGATGTCCTCCTGCCTCCAAGGTGTGGCATAGATTGATGATACTTTGATATTCCTCTTGAGGAATACATCTTCTCCATATGCAATCCGGTCCTTCAAAGAAAAGGAACGGATCTTCCCAATGATAGTGTCTCGCTTCAGATATGAGTCGATCGATTTTGTTTCTGGGCCAACCTTGAGGAACTTCCTTGGCGACAAGATAATTCACCATGTCTGCATACCATGGGAGTGAGTCAATAGCAGAAATTGACTCGTCTGGGAAGGTTTCATGGATGGATTCAGATTCCGGAATTTTGTTATGTTCGATCCCTGATAAATGATCAGCCACGACATTTTTTGCAAGCTTAAATTTGACATATTTGAAGTGCATTTTCACTGATGAATCAATTTACACACGGGTGCTCTTTTGCAGAATAGATATTGAATTCTCATTCTTTTATTGGATAATTTTATTAAGGCTTCAAATAATGATCTAAGTAAATTGCAGGGGTTGCCTCTCAAAATTATTATCCTTCTACCTGTTGCTGGATTCATTTTGATAAATATTTCTGGACTTAACTCTTTCGATCTGTGATGTGATTTTGAGGATTTATTGATCATACTTTTAAAGGATTTAATACTTTTCAAATCACAGATCCTGGGCATAATCTCCTATGTTTATTCTCCTTACATCACATTTTCATCCTTGCATTGTATATTTTATCAACACAAAAATTAATCAAGCACTTATTAATTATTTGATTTAATTTAAAACCATACAACTAAAAATCTCTGTTCCCTGTGATTGACCTTGGTACAATTACCAAGTAAAAATACTCCACAACATTCCAAGATTGTGGGTTTTTATCGACTGAAATTCGCCTCCTATACTACAATTCATTCTTATTAAAGAGGCAAATTTTGCGTTCATTAAATGGCGTCGTTGCCGGGGAGGTGAGCTAGGGCGGAGGGACCTCGCGGGCGGAGCGGCAAGCGGGGGCGGAGACGTTGGCTACGATGTGGCGAGGCGACGCGGCAACGCCTCCACGCTGTGGCTGGACTCAGGCGAGTACCAGCAAGGCAGTTAGGCAAAACACAAGGGCACGGGGGATGACGTCGCCGGGGTTCGTGTGTTAGGGGTCGGAGATGGAGCCCCGACCTTAGAGAGGTCGGAGATGGAGGTGTGCGGTGGACTCGACCCTCTACGATGAAGAAGAGAGGGTACCTAGCTGTCCGTGACTGGAGCAGCATCAAGGGGCACAGGTGCGCTCCTTGGATCACGCCTGCCGGAGGAAGCACGCCGACGAGAAGAGGGTGTTGTCACCACCCGATGTGTGGTTTCCTTCCTCTCTTGCTGGAGATGGCGGATGCGTGTAAGGCCGGCGAGAGCGAGATTTATAGGATGAAGGTGGTGAACAGTTACGCAAAAGAGGGGTGGTGAACGGCCATGCATGGCGGGCTTGATGGCCGTGCATGGCGGAGGAGAACGGTCGTGCGTTGGGTTTGGGGAAGAAGATAGGGGTCACGTGCTAGGCACGTGACCCAGAGCGGCTGGAAAGAGAGAGATAGTGGGGGTGCCACGTGGCAAGCCTAGGAGCTGCCACGTGGTGCCCCCAAAAAAATTTCAAAATTTAAAATAAAGAGAAATAGAAAAGACATAGAAAATGACCTCAGATTGAAAATTTTCCTTCACGAAAGTTGTTCGTCTTGTCGAGATCTACAACTTTCATGAAGGATCCGGAAGAAAAAGAGGTCATCTGTGAGAAATGGTATTTTTGGTGGTTCTTCATGTGTATAGAAAATCGGGTTTTTGGGATTTTGTATTTTTTTGGTGGTTTTAGAGAGGATAAAAATTATAGAAAAAATACGATAAAATACAAGAAAATTATATACACACTAATCTAATTTTTTTGGATTTTTAATAAATAAGAAAATGGGAAAATAAAATAAAAGTAAGAAACACACAATTTTTGTACAGACCGACAACGGATGCTTGGACTCAGTCAGTTTCTTTGATTTCAGTTTTGATCTGGATTTGGATTTTTACGTCGCTTAATAAAACATTCATAAAAAATCACAAATGAAGAAGAAATAAAATTAAAAGGGTTAATTAAGTACATAAAAACTCAGGTTAAAAATAGCAAAAAGTCAAAATGCGCAAAAGAGGCCCAAAACCCAATTTTCACATATGAACTCCGAATTTTACGAAATTGGTCTTGTTTTGAAGGTATTTGAAAATGGAGCACTTTAAGTGAGTAGACCAAAATCAGACACTGTATGTGGGTGATATGCTCATATTAGTATGTCAGATGTGAAATTAGACTTTGGGATAATTTGACACTTATTGGGGTTAGTAATTTTTTTGTATTTTTTATTTAATAAGGTTAGTAATATATATACAATGGAGGTGGTTTGGGGTCAATCAAAGTTAGGATGAATTATTTACAAATGTGAGAAGTTAGCGGTTTTTTGGGCTAATTTACACTTGGGATTTTTAATGCAATTATGCACGATGAAATGCAGATATTATTCACACATGTATGATGGCTAATAATGCTCTATTAATGATTAATTGCAAGTGAATGATGGGGAACATAGCCTAAATGACCAATTTTAGCATGATGAATACGAGATTCATCAGGGGTATTCCCTTCTAGGTTCAAGTACAACAAGCTCAAGAAGAGGGTGAAAGAAGAGAATGGACTGTGACCACTGTAGCCATGTATCCCTTGTAGATTTACTAGTGTAGCTTAGTCTCCAGCTGCAAGCTTCCATGAGAAGAGACGGTGGAACACATAAGCTTTGCTTATTTACTATATACACTTCGGTTGACATTCTATTTTCAATCAGTCATGTCCCCTTTTTGGACTTTTTCACATTTTTGCACATTTTTTAATATTCATATGTACAACATATCTACTTGGTGCAGCATATACATAATGAGTTTTTCTTCTTGAGTCAGTAGACTGTCCCTCTTTTTAAGCATTATTGGAACCCACAGTCTCGAGTCTTTAGACCTAAATGCTACTAGACCAGGTTGAGGCGCACATCCCTCCCTAGAGGAAGACGAGAGGTTCCGACTAGCTATACTACCTCGTATGCTACTCCAAGCCAAAGGATTCTGCCTCTCACCACTTCATCCGAGTTGAGCTACGTGTAAGATGTGTGTACAAGTCAAGCCATTGTCTCTGAGAGTCATGTGTGCATTGTTAAGTGTTCTACTTAGGCTCATCAACATGACATGTGGACATAGAATTAAGTCACTATGGACCTGAAAAGTCTTTACCCCAGATCCTATAAGGTTCCTCTGAAGTTAAGTAGATTACGGTCTTAACCAAGCTCCATTCTTTAATTTAATTTTAGACTAGTTTAAATGTCAACCATGATTTGAAGAATGTATATGCAATATGTACAAAACTCTTTTTGTGGATTTTTTTCCAAAGTACGAGATTGCCCTACGGATGTGTTAGAAATGATACCTTGGAACGGATGTAAAGCTAAGCAAATTGCTTCCGCACCAAGAACTGATGATTGTGTAGGTTGTAAGAGATGTGAATCCGCTTGTCCAACAGATTTTTTGAGTGTTCGTGTTTATTTATGGAAATTTTGATTTTTCATATTTTTAGATATTTTGAAAAAATAAGGAAAGATTTTTACAAATATATGTACAAATCTATACATGAATTTTTATTTCATATTTTATGTACATGATACTTATATACATGGAGATTAGGGGTAGATTCCGATTTTTAATGTCCACATATATACAAGTAGTTTTTATACCCCTTACTTATTCCTTTATGTGACAAAATAATTTTGTAAAATAGTTTACAAATATAGTTTTACAAATTATTTTTGCAAACTTTTTATTTTCACATAGTTTTCAAAAATTTTGTACTATATACATAATTTTGATACAGAAAATAATCTACAAATATTTTCGAAAACAAAATATTTTTACAAATTTTGTACAAACATAATTTTTGCAAAGATTTTTTTCTTATTTTATAAATAATAGCCATGTTATTAATACACACAAAGTACGTGTTATGGGTAAAGTATATATACAATATATATGACACCCCCTTATACTTAGCTCGAACGATGTCCTCAGAGTGATCAAAGAGCGATGAAAGAAGACATAACTCGTGCTAAGTATGGAGAAGTGAAAAGAATGCTATATTACAATGACGAATGAAATAATCAACTGAATAGAGGTCGGTGATCCCCCTATTCTCAGGATTAAATAATCCTCAGTATAGAAGACTGTAAAAAGGGAAAAACCGAAGAGTAGAATGTATAGATATTACCTCTCCTATACTTAGGGTAAAATATCTCTAAGTGTAGGCAACAAAACAGAGGTAATAGAATCAAATGGACAATCATGTATTCAACACCCCCTCCCCCATACTTAGGGCGAAGTGCACTCTAGGTATAGCATATTCATAAGATGTGATTAAGGTGTTTAACAGAAAGAATGAATGGTATAAACAATATGGATCTATACAACTACGGAGTAGAACTAAAACTCAGGTATGAGATGCCAATGATGTGAGTCAAAGATCACATCTCATACAAAATGAATAGGGGCAACATCAACGATCAGCGGATCATGATCTAGATATGGCTTCAGGCGCTGACCATTGACTCGAAAGGTGGAATCAGATGACAACTCAGATATATCAATGCTTCTGTTGTCGTGCACCTTTCTGATCAAGTATGGTCCTTTCCATTTACTCTGTAATTTCCCTGGAAATAATCTCAATCTAGCACAAATAGCCATACTCTCTGGTTCGGCTCAAACTGTTTATGGCAGATGTGAGAATCATGCCATATCTTTACTTTATCCTTATATTGTAGGCTACTTGAGAAGGTTGTATCTCTCAATTCCTCCAGGGCTGTCAATTATGCTTTCCTTTGATCTCCTACACTCTGAAGATCTAATAACTCAGGGCTAACTCCAGGGCTAACTCAGTAACTGCCCAAAGTGACTTGTGCTTGATCTCCACTGGTAAGTGGCATGGATTGCCATAAGCAAGCTGAAAGGGAGATGTGCGTAAAGGTGTCTTGAAGGAAGTCCGATAGGCCCACAAGACCGAGACCAAAAGGCAATCCATCTCACCTCTGTCCAAGCACAACCCCTATGGCAAAATCAGAAGCGTTTGTCATGATCTCGAATGGGAGAGACCAATCGGGTGGCTGAAGGACAAGAGCATGCACAACTAATCCCCTAAGAGCCTCAAATGACGCAAGACACTTATCATCTATAATTAACTCGATGTCTTTTGTCAGCATATCAATAAGCAATCGGGCAATCCGACTGAAGTCCTGTATGAATCATCAGTAGAAATCGACATACCCCGAAAAAGACCGTAACTGTCACAAATTGGATGGCGGATTGAGCTTATTGATGATATCCACCTTGGTCAAATCAACCTCCATGCCCCTGTTGGAGATGATATAGCCAAGGACCGTCCCCTGAGTCATCATGAAATGACTCTTCTCCCAAAATAGAACAAGGTTGACCTCGATGCAGCATTGAAGTACTCAATCTAGGAAGTCAAGACAAGCATCAAACCCATCATCATAGACCGAAAAGTCATCCATGAAGACCTCTAAATATTCGCCCACCATGTCCGAGAAGATGGAAAGCATGCAACTTTGGAACGTAGATGGGGCATTACATAGACCAAAGGGCATCCTTCTAAAAGCATACATTCCGAACGGACATGTGAACGGTGTTTTCTCCTAGTCTTCGGGTGCTATGGCCACCTGATTTTACCACGAGTACCCATCAAGAAAGCATTAATTACTCTTCCCAGATAGCCTCTCGATAATCTGATCAATAAATGGTAGTGGGAAATGATCCTTCTTGGTGGATTGATTCAATCGTCTGTAGTCTACACAGACCCTCCAAGAAGTGGGTACTCGGGTAGCTATCTCCTCTCCAGACTCGCTCACAACTGTAGTGATATCCGCCTTCTTGGGTACCACATGCAACAGATTAACTCATTTGGAGTCGGAGATGGGGTAGATAAAATCGGTGCTCCACTACTTAGATATTTCCTTCATGACCACATCTCGAAGATTCGGGTTCAGCCTTCGTTGGAACTCACGCGATGGATTGACATCCTATTCAAGATAGATGTGGTGGAAGAACATGTCCAGACTTATCCCCTGGAGATTAGCTACACTCAATCTTATTGCCTTGTGATTCTTTCAAGAACCTCCATCAAACGAGATTCTTAATCTTCAATCAAATCTGTTGAGACAATTACTGGGAACATGTTTGGCTCACCCGCAAGGAATCTATACTTCATGCTCTGTGGCAAGGTCTTCAACTCAGAACAAGTGGGAGCTGGAAAATCTAGCTTCTGAAAAGTCTGCGTGAATGCTACCAAATTTGCATGTAAGAACTCTTGCTGAATCTACAAATCTGATGAAGATGGCCCTGCTGGTGTATCTGTCAACTGTACCGGCTTGCTCTCCATCCTAGATGGTGGCTCTGTGGACATCATACACGATAAATAATCATCGAAATCCTTCCAATAAAAATCAAAGTCTGAGCCCGAGGGATCTTAGTCTGAATTACATGAAATATAATCTGCTTTGCTACCCTGATCGCAACCATCAACCTCTAAAGTTTCTTGTACCATGAGTGTGCTCTCTGAACTCTCATCAGTTGTGATCTGTACCTATGTAGTATCTGAAGGTGTGACAAGAGCTCGTGATGCTGGATCTGTCCAAACTGCTTCATCTTCTATAATAACAAAATCACACTCCCATGGATGTCTAGCTCTACATCTGTCATCTGCTCTGAGTCGGTAGTCTACTCTGAGCAAGCTGAATATCTGGCTCTAGTCTCCTCGGTTGTCTCTATTTGTACAATTTCTCTCTCGATGCAAAAGTATATCTTCCCGCTATCATGATTGGACACTGCCTTAAGAAAGGTCATCCTAAGACGATGGGGGTATCAGTCACAGATTCAGGGATCTCCCTGTCCAATACAACAAAGTCCATGGGGAATTTCAGGCCCTGAATTGTGACGACAACGTGCTTTAGTAACCCCTTCGGCATCTTAACAGGTCTATCAGTAAACTGAAGGAGAGTTCTGTTCTGTTTAAAAGGGTCAAACTCGAATCGGTCGAGTAAGGCAGCTGGGAGGAGGTTAATCGAAGAATCGCTATCTAACAGAGTACGATCGAACCGTTGCTCATGAATGTGGCATCTGACATAGGGAGCTCCTGCATTAGGTCTCTTGGATGGCAATCGGTTCTGGATAGCAAAGCAAGTGGCACAGGTGAGCACATGGATTTCTGCATTATAGTTCCTCTTCTTCCTATGAATGGTGGTCTTCTCTCTTATGTTCTTTCTAGAATAGAGGGATGTACTCAAGTGGCTCCTAAAGAGCCAGCTGGATCTGGAATCTGTTTATCATATTCTCGTTAAACTCTAACTAGTGCCTCTTTTCTGGATTTTTAGTTTTGGCCCCTTTCCTAAGCGGAGTGCTTGAGGGATGGGGATAGGAGGACCCTCTCCAAAGAGATGAGGGTCAGGAGTAGGTTCCTGTGCATTTAATAAGCTAGAATCCATGCAAAGATCATCATAAACAATAGAAGGGATACATAAGATATAGAAACCTTTCCTTTATTCATATTTTTGTTTTTTTGGTGTTTTTCTATTTTTTGCATTTTTCCATAAGATTCCTCAGGTACAAGATTAGTCAACACAATAGACGGAATTTTGGTGGTATCAGTACCACCGATAACATTTGAACTTGTGGCATCAATACCGCGCTCTGACTTAACATATGGTAACTTGGTGGCATCGGTACCACCATTTGCAACTAGAAATATGACAGCCTCAACACCGTCATCTGGATCAACATCCTTGGTGGCTTCAGCACCACCGTCATCATCATCATGGCGAGTGGCATCAGTACCGCTCCCGACTTCATCTGGCGCTCTAGAATCTGCATCGAGATGTCGCCTAGACGAGTTGTCATCGGCTGGCTTCCTACTGCTCCTAAGTGTCACAAAATCGGCATTAAATATAGAAGAATTGTCATCCAAAATATCACTAAGATTAGTGGTCTCTTTAAACTGTACATGCTCAGACTTACTCTTCAGATTGTTAGGGTTAGATTCAATCTGAGTAGGTATGGAGGCCTTGCCCTTTATTATCTCCCTCATCTCCTACCGGAGCTCGTCCATTTCTTGCCAAAAGGAGGCTTGCTGATAAGAGAGCAAGAAGGCGAGATCATCAAGTGCTGGGTTCTCCTAAAATGATGCGCGAGAATCGGATGGGTTGCCTCACTGGAAATGAGGCTGATACTACTGCTGGTAGTGAGGAGGAGGCTGGGAGTACTGCTGATGAGGTTGTTGCTACCTCTTGCGGCTCATCCCAACGTCCGTTTCTACCCTTGGCTCTAGGTATCTCTCCACTGGCTACTAGTCTCTACAGCTCCTCTCGTCCAGCTCTCATATGCTTGAGCTCTCTCCTCACTTCTGCCATGAACACTCCCTGGTCCTGAATATGTCGCTGCATGGTCTCTAGGGAAGCTAGAAATGTGTTGTTGATGGCGGAATGATCTAGTATGTACGATGAGGTCTACGGCTTCTCATCAGTTCTGTTCTCGCTGCTGACCACGTCATCGGTCTCTAAAAAGGTAAAAGACCCTAGGTCAGGTGCTGTCAAGTAAGCAAAGAGCTGTGCTGGCATGTCTGGCTGTATCTCAGTAGTGGAAGAAGGGTGGTTGAGGGGGAACATGATAGAAGTGAATTCAGGTTCAGAGAGAGCGTTTGAGCTCTCTGAAGCCGCCCTAGATGAACAAGGAGGAGTGCTGGAAAGTAGTGCTGCCAGAGGCAGCCTAAGAGACCTCCTTCCCATCACCGTGATGTGGGGATTTATGAAGAGTAGATTTGGGATGCAAACAAAATGAGAATCAAACCCACGGTTCACCTACGCAATGCAATGTGATGACCGTAAAGGCTCAGTCGTTTATCTTGTCAAATTTTATTAGGTGAATAACCAATCTATCATAGAGGTTAAGCGAGCTATTAGGAGCCTAATTCTCCCAGAAGACTGGCCCGAGTTCTTACGACTAATTATTTCAAGCCAGTATGGGATGCAGACCGTTTACCAGCTACCCGATCTTACCCAATCTGCTAAGGAAGTCCGGATAGAGAACGGTTTCCCGATGAAATCCTCAGTAGAAAATAGCTAATCATTTGAATCGGTAGTCTGAAGAGAGTTCAGGCGTGGCTCTACCCTAGTGTGTGGGTCGCTCTCTCTGTAGATAAATTAGACAATGAGGGGGTTACACTCCCCAAAACACATATTTTTAGTGAAGTATGGTTTTACGTCAAGTTTTCTTTAACAGTCCCAGATTTTATTGGCTATCACTTTTTAGGCCTTTTTCTGAATAAATGCAGCATCTGACGAATTTTTCGATTTCCTTTTTATTTAAGTCCAAGAAAACTTAAGGAGAAAGATGGAAAAGCCGATGCACGATCAAAGACTATGATGCATGCAGAGATAAAAATGTGTACCTTGCTCTAACACTCTACATGCAGGGTGATCCACATATAAATTAAAAGATAGAAATAAAACTAATATATATGATGCACGAGGAAATCGTCCCTAAGATGAGCAACTTCTATTAGTGGGAAGAGCTGGTAGTCAACTAATCAAAGAAGAGACCTGAGTTCGGTCTTAGATGCCGATCAGTGGCCCACCACAATGGGTCCTGCCAGCGCTGTATACAGCCTCTCTCGATGCATGGTATCTTAAATAATTAGATTGACATTTTCTTTTATTTGACTAAGTCCAAATACAATATATATGAGCAGATATTATATTAAGGTGTTTGGACCTTAGTTAATTACCGAGCTCAAGCAAATAAAAATCCTAAATCTAGGGGACAAATCCTTGCGAATCAAATAAAAATAAAGGCAAAAAATCAGCGAAAAATGCAGTGAGGTCCCCCGAGTGCACCTGCACTCAGCGAAACAAACATCGAATAGTAAGAGTGTCCAAGAGTCTTTAAATTATTACAACAATATTTGCAAAAATAAATCTATCTACGATAACTATTTTTTCTGCTCCTCTGTTCATCCTCAGATGTGGGCCCCTACAAAATGAAACGAATCGTCCTGCACACGGTTCATTGCACAAAAAGTGAAACAGAAGATAGTCAGAAAACAGTTATATATAAAAATAGGCAAACGCTAAAATCAAACTACTAAGCAGTGCTCCCTGGCAATGGTGCCATTCTGATGACATGATTTCAAGATCGACTAAGGTGGTATAAATAAGTCGAGTGTCATTGTCCTCGATCAATCAAAATCGATCAACAAGAAAATCAAACCACTCTAAGATAAGGAAATTAGTGTAAGCGGATTTGCTATTTTATTTACCTGGTATAGTGACCAGGGGAGAACACAAGGAGCACGATTTAAAAACTTAGTAGTCGGATTTCATGAATAAAAATATTTTTATTGGTTTTTTATTTTTCAAATTTTAATTTTCAATAAAGCAGCAATAAGCACAAGGTACTCACACCCTCTTTTTGTATTTTTCTTATATATCAAAATAATCAGAAAATTATAATAAAAATAATTTAGGTTTTTATACGTTTTATATTATTTTTGAAAATTTTTATGGATTTTTAAATGTTTTGGAATTTTTTAAAAATCAAACAATAGCAAAAATGGTAAATAGTGCACAACCAGGAGTAATTTACAAGTTAAAAATACTTAAAATGCTCAAAACTCCTGCATGGTATTTTTATGAAATAATAGAAGCAAATATTTACAAATAGAGATTGAAATCAATATTTTTGGATTTTCTACATATTTATACAATTTCTATAATTTTTTAAGTTTTTTTGCAATTTTTAGTGTTTTTATAAAGTATTTTCAAACAAAATTAATATTTGAGATAAAAGACACTAAAATACAACTACCCTAATTTTTATGGATTTTTATAAAATATTTTTAATTTTTTTATGAATTTTCTCATAGAAACAGGATGCTATTTATGGATTTTTGAATTTTTAATAATATAAAATACACGTAAATCAATACCTAAAAATCACCACAAAGAATACAAGCTAACAGGAGCTACATGTATTTTTTAACAACTTTTAGGGTTGATTTGATATTTATTGCATCAAATGAAATGCACGAGTTAAAAATAGTATAATATGGACCTAGTCACAATTATTTTTAATTCCTGGGTCAAAGCGTAACACGCAATAAAAGTTCATTGACCAAAGATGCAATTTGTCCAGAAAGCTCACGTGCAACACGTGATCCACAACTCACATGGTATAAGTGCAAATATCAAAACATAAACGTCATTCAATAACCATCAAAAAGTTCGAGGTACGATATGTAAATAACCCAAAATAAGTGTGCCGAAGCAGGTAACTCAGTCTCGATCGGACTAAAGTGCAAATACCAAAACAACAGGGTCCTTACTACAAATATTCTTAACTACACTTTATATTTATTGGACTAAAGCTAAATAAGGAAAATTGCAGGAAAACAAGTGCAAGATACCTTTGAAGCACATGCCTCCTGCGTGGGATCTCTAATGGCTCTAATAATCCCCTCGAAAAGGATCTGACGGCTCTGATGCGGTCGGGGACGTACGGCTCAGAACTGCTATGCCAGTACGGTGACGGCTAACAAAGCTGAAGGTGGTGTGTAGCTCTGATTTCACACCAGAATCTGATCAGTCAGTTAGGAATAAGGCGTACTCGTACGTTCTTGATCAGATCTGGGATTCAGCTCCTGATCGGATGACTAAAGAGGTAGTTGGAAGAACAGGGCTCAAGCGAACTTCAACCGAGCATGGAGAAGATCCACTGCCCTAATGAAGAAGCTAAAGGGTACAACACGGCCGTCGAAGGGTTTCGCGTCGAGTGGGCGACTCCTATGGATGGACTGATGATTAGATAATCTGCACGGTAGAAATCCACCTAGAGCTACTCCGCCACCTAAAATTAAGCTCGAATCGGGTGCATGCGCCTGCGAGGGTACCTGCAAATGGAAGACAGACTCAGAGGCGTAGCTTCAGTCACATTATTGCTTTGATGTGTGAAAAGAAGTGGTGTGGGGAGCGGGTTTGACCACTAGTATACATGGGAGATGGAGGCCGGATCATAATCTCGACCCTAATGTCGAGCCTAAGGTGATCACGTCGCATTAGAGGGTGATGGGTTAGTTGGTATGTCGATCGGTAAGGGAAGGTGGGCGGAACGGAGCTCCAGACCCTTTGGTCGGAGCTGTTGGACTGGCGGTCGTGGAATAAAAAAAAATGGAGTGAAACGTGAAAGGTAAGCTGAATGAAGGGTACCTGGTGCTACTAAAGAACTCAGGGCCTTCCAGCGAGGTGGACAAAGGGTGTTATGGCCTCGACTAGGCTGCGACCGGCGAAGGAGGCTTCTCGCAGCGGCTCTCCGGCCACACGATGAGCTTCACTCAATCGAACCACCAAACAAGGCTCCGAAGGGCTCTCCAAGGAGCTGTCACTCTCCTAAAGGTGTCTAAGGGTCTGTGGTGGCGCGAGGAACGATCTACTGAGCTTAGGAGGCGGAAGAGAGAATATATAGGGATACCCGAGGGTCTAGAAGGATCGAAGGGATGCACAAAACCCTAGGGCGATCCGGTTGTGCCTAGGGATCCGCGAGGATCATGGATCCTATGAGCTTAATCGGGCGTAAAAATCAAGGTGGATGGAGGTCTGACCCTATCGGGAAAAAGGGGAGAAGAAGCTCCGGCGAAGGCAGAATCGAGTCGGGTCAGCAGGGAGGAGGGTTTGACCGTGGTCAACAATCCCACGTGGACGAATCAGAATTCAGGATTTACTAAATAAAAAAATTAAATATAAAATAGCAAATGACTTTAAAAAAGAGAATAAAATGAAAAATGTTTTTATTTCTTAAACTATTTTATGTGTTTTTTAATTATTTTTATAAATTAATTTATTATGGTATATACAATATATAGTATTATGTATAGGTATAATGTATATGTGTTATATATAGGTATTTTTATTTTATTATTTTTACAAAAATAAATTTTATTTTATATTTTATTTATTCTCAAAATAATTTGAGGGATATAAAATGATTTTTATTTGATTTTTATAAATTAATTAAGGGTGTGAAATAAATATGTAATGTAAACATGTGACCCTTGTATAATGAATTGTGGATTTTTATTTTATTTTATTTTTCCTGATTTTTATTTTATTATTAGGACTATACACAAGTGTTCAAAAATAATATGGTATTCACACTTTGTAAAATAAATATGAATAATTATTTATGCAGGTCTAGATGCTATGAACAATGTACAATGTACCCAATCTCTCCCCCCTCTACTTATTTCTTGTCGATTAGGTCAAGGTTTGACCTTCTCTTTGAGATTTGGGTTAATATGTATTTATTCTAAATACATCTTTCTTTTTCTTTTCTCTTTATTCTTTTATTTTTGGAAAATATGGGTTAATTATACAGTATTAATAAAGACATTTACAATAATAAATTATTATATTTACATATAATTTCAGGTAGTTTTCTAAAAGATAAAGCTAAAATAAAAGAATGAGAATCGCAGATTCATCAGATGGCGTGTTATTTATGTTATGTTGTTACTTACTACTAAAGAAATGAGATTGTCGATATTGAGTTACTATTTACTTTTGTATTGTTATTTATGCTTTATTGTTATTATAGAAGTAAATCACTGATATTGTGTTGTTTTATTTAGCTAATCAAAAATTTCGATGATGTGTTACTGCAATGTTATTGATGTTATGTTATCGAGAGGTGGTGTAGATGTTTTCGATGTTTGTAAGAAGGACATTTAATAACTTCTTGCAAGGCAAGCATTCGGTGCATCTTATGTAAGCAAGAGGGACACAAGATCATATCATGTTCCCTTCCCAAAAAACCTAAAAATAGTTTCCTACCATATCATCCAAACCTCATGGCACTACCAAGAACAATCAAGAGAAGGATGTCATCATCGCCACCTGGAAACCATAAAGATTAGAGTGCTACTTCGACACCTCTTGAAACAAAAGCACCATCTCAAGGGATGGTCTCCAAAGATTTACAACAAGATGTGGCAGAGGATGAAATCCGGATGCCTTTTACAAGAGCCAGCGACTGAAGGTTGATATTCAGGGTAAGACAATAATGCCATTCTGAAAAGCTGATATTTGTTATGAAGCTAAAGCATTACGGAAAAAATTACAGGGATTCTTGATCGTGGAATTCTCCAAAGAAATAATTTCACTCCAAAAGGCAAGGGAATACTTGGAGCTTGAAGTATCAAAAGCTGCTTTTCGAATGATCTTGAAGATATCTACCTTCCGACTAATAACTAAGCCGGACTCACAAAAGACATTTGATAACCTTGCACATGCTTCCATCCAGGCATGGTGCTTAGATCTGGTTTTATAAATGGTCACCTTCCTTCGGGGCAAAGAAGGTAGAAGAGATTTTCGCCTATTGGCCATCAACGATTGGGTTTCCTTTACACCACATGTATCCCTACATTCTCGCGAGGATTGAAAACTCAGAGTGGATAGCACTCGTTAATAGATTTTCTTCCATGCTTAAGAGATGGAGAGCAAAACTGCTTCCATTACCATCTAGAGTTTGTATAATAAACTCATCTCTAACTCCTCTAGCTATGCATTTACTCTCATGCCTAAAAATACCAGTGGAAATCTCAAAAGGAGTGGATGATGAATCTCAGATTCATCATTCTAAATCTCATTAATTAAGCTCAAATCCCTCAAAATCATTGGCATTTCTTCATTTATTCTGCATAATTAGCATTCATGCATGTTTTAATAAGAATTGCATTTTATCACTCACTTCTGTACAAAATAAGAAGCCAAAAATCCCAGCTAAAATTGACCTCTAAATAGCCTAACTTCCCTGATTTTTAACTAATTCATGCTAACTCCAAATGACCCAAAACTACCTCCACTGTGTACATATCACTAACAAGAATAAATGAAAAATACAAAAAAATCATTAACCCAAATAAGTGGACCAAAAAACCAGACCTTAGTTCTAGGATTCTCGGACTAAAACCCTCATATCTTCCCCATCCAGTGTCCGTTTAATCCTACTCACTTTTGAACTAATGTACATTCAATTACCTTCAAAAGAAGATCAAGTTCAAGTGAATTGGAGCTCGTATGTGAAAGTTGGGTTTTGGGCCTCTTTTGTACATTTTGTATTTTTGCTAATTTTGACCTATTATTTTATGTAATAATTAACCTATTTTATTTTACTTCTTTTTCATGTGTCTTCTTTGATAAAAGTTTTATTAAAATGCGTAAAAATCCAAATCTAAATTGAGCTTGAAATCAAAGAAACAAATTGAGTTCGAGTCTTAACTGTCTATACAAAAGTTATCTTTTTCGTGTTTTATTTTATTTCTTCTTTTTCTTAATTAATAAAAATCCAACAAAATAGATTAATATGTAAATATTTATCTTTGATCTTATCATGTTTTTTTCGAATTTTTATCTGGTTTAAAAATGACAAAAAAATTATAAAACCCAAAAATCAAGGTATTCTGCATACATGGGATACCCCAAAAATATCACTTTATGCAATTGATCGATTTTGGTTTTGATGTCATCTGAAAGTTGTAGATGTCATTGAGATGAGCAACTCTCGTGAAGAAACCTTTTCGATCCGATGTTGTTTTCTATTTATTTCAGTTTTTTCTTCTGATTTATTTTCTGATTTTTGTGGGGCTAACGTGCGGCAGCTCCTAGAGCCGCCCCGTGTCACCCATTTTTAGATTTATTTTTTATTTCATTTTTATAAAAAAACAAAAAAATATAAAAAATAATAAAAAATAAATAGGACCGCACGTGTGGGGGAAGTGCCTCTCGCGCACGTGCCACACACGTGCTTCCGCCTGGACACCTCTTGGCGCCATGTGGCAAGATCGCGGTCGTCCGATCTCAGCCGATCGGACGGCCACTGTGTGTCATATTCCTACCCTTTCCAATACAGGCGGCGACATCCCAAATCTCTCTGTCGTTCTCTCCTCCGCCTCATCCCCTACATTTCTCCACCGAACCGATCCCCATCAGATCTCGTCTTCGAATCAATCAATCCCCTCATCTCAGACCCCATCACCTATTCGCTTCCATAGCCGACGATGCTTCTCCAGCTATTTAAGACGCACCCCGACCCTCGTCAACCCCATTAATCAATTGCACAGGAAGACGGGAGACCGGTGGTGACAGCCCGGTCACCTGCGTCCTCGAGAGGACAAGATCTGAAGCCACAGGGCTTCGTTGCAGCGCACCCCCTGTCGGCTGCTTTTGCTCCGACATCCGTCGTCGAGCCTACCTCCGACTTCCACCTTCATCAACTTCAACCTCTGCCATTGACATCTCCTTCACCTGCAGCAAGCTCCTTTCTTCATCAACGCTGCTCCGACAACCATCTTCGACGACCGGCGCCATCTTCGACAACGACTACAGCAGCTTTCTCAACGCCAACGCATCTCCGAGCTTCTTCACCATTAGGAGATAGGGCCGACCATCCTCCAGTCCACCGCCCAGCTTCACTTTACCACCGCAGGGCGGCCACCGTCCATGCCTTACCGATCTGTTACGCCTGTGCCACCGTCAACGCCTCGCCGGTCTGCTCCGTCGACTTCGGCCGTCAGAAGCCTCGCTCCGCCCACGCCTTTTCCTTCGGAGACACCAGCGGTCAGGTGCCATCCCTGAGACTCCCCACGCACGTGCGAAGCACGTGCGCCAGGGGAGGACGTCAACCTCCTTCTAGGGGACACGTGCTGCACACGTGACCCGCATGGGAAAATTGCAGATCAGCCCTCGATGTTTCAAGTTTTCGCACAGCAAGCTTGTTAGCCAGAGGTCACGAGCTTTGCACATGACACTTTGGTAAATTTGCAGCTTTCCCCCCAAATCTTTTGGTAAGTTCTCATTAGTCCTTTCTTCATTTTATCGTATTTGAAATTATTGCATATATACCCATGTGTTTCTCCTTTGTTTTGAACCTCTACATTGCATATTTTATTCATCAAAAAATGGCATTTTATTCGTCAATTATTTCTCTACATTGTGGCATATGTCTGATATTTTTGTGATCAGCGGTTAATTAATAATTAATTGTGTTGTGGAAAATTGCATACTTTGCCCATTTTAAGCTCTGAAATTCATAATTGATTAAACGTTGCTCTAAAAATTGCCGAAAAATCATAGACTGTAGAATTAATTGTGTTTAACATTGTGCCCAAAAAGAATTGTACGTGCATGCATAGTTTGCCTTGTAGAAATTATTTTGCATATTTCAATATTTGATTTTTAATATGTATTAAAACTCACGATTTCGAGGTTTATGATTTCTCTCAGATCCATCACCTAGTGATAGATCTTAGATAATTTTATCCCTTGAAAATAATTAGGTTTAATATTTATTATAATAAAATATTAAAATTCACTTTGTTTGCATTTAAAAATTCATAAAAAAATTCATCTTGCATCTAAAAATACCCAAAAAATTACAATGCATTCATTTCATCATACTTGACCAAGTTTCATATTTTTCAGACATTGTTTGATCGATACTTACATTTTTGTCCCTAAAATAGGCTACAAATTGCATTTTGCATCTCTAATTGCATAAAAAGTTCAAAAAAGATCGCCTCAAAAACCGTGCACGAACTTTGATAGACAAAATTCTAGGTTGTTTCTTTGCCTCCTTATGTTCGACCTTGAGACTTGCTCAAGTTAAATAAACATAAAACCATGTGATTAAAAATTGACTAAAATTTATTATGGTTATTTCTTTACCGATTCCGATTGCCCGCCTACAAGGAAACAACTCATATTTTTAAGCAAACGATAATCCACGCATTTTAACGAAGGCGTTCTGCAATTTGTCAGATGGCGTCGTTGCCAGGGAGGCAAACGGCTTAGATTTTGTTTAAAAAAAATTTGTCCGATTTTTCGCATTCGGGTAGTCTGAACCCTGCATTTGTCACTGTAAATTCCATTTATTTTTCCTGCATTTATTTTTATTTTATTTTCAACATTTATTTTCTTATTTTATTTTTGGATTTATTTTTGAGTCGCTCTCTTACATTTTCTCT
The DNA here is from genome assembly GCA_037367405.1 of Ottelia alismoides. Lineage (NCBI taxonomy): Eukaryota > Viridiplantae > Streptophyta > Magnoliopsida > Alismatales > Hydrocharitaceae > Ottelia > Ottelia alismoides. Next base: position 118,690 of record JAZKJV010005430.1, read on the forward strand.
TATTTTTCTTGTGAGGTACCTGGAAAACGTGGAGCGGTTTTTCAAGAACCGACGCATCTTCATCGACTTCCGAAAAGCCGCAATTAATTTAAGATCGAGTCGAATCGTGCGAGAGCATAGAGTCCAGGATTTTATTTTCTGCAATTTTAATTTCTGTAATTAATTGCTTATTTTTAACGGTGTTCGTTTGGACTCTAGCATGTGTAAAAAGACTTTGAACTTTTTTGTAGTGTGTCGTGGTCTGTTTCACTCTCTGGTGAGGGTGGGGCCCGACTTATGTGGCACCTAGGATATACCTGCACATACGGCTCTTAAAGCTTTTAAATTTTCTTGATAGTGCTCGTAAGACCTAGGACCACACTTCACATTAATTGAGACACACATATATCGTTCAATTTAGTCAAATTCAATTCAATTCTTCCTCGCTAATAGAACTTTCTGCTAGGTGCGGTTTTCCATCGGCTTGCATTCATCTTCCAATTCTTATATTGCATCCCACATGGAGATTGCGAGGAATCATTGTAAGTCTTCTAACTGAGCATACATCATAGCATTTCACGTGCATCGGCTTTTCCAGAATTTCTCATTCTTATTTTATTACATATTTTTTATAGGAAATTGGGACTGGACGGTAGACGTGTATTTGTGCTCACTTAATTCTTCTGTGATTGCCTAATGAAAATTGGGACTGCTAAATATAGCCGATTTTAAAACCCATAAAATCAAGAATTTTTGCGGGAGAACAACCACGTCCTTGGATGCCTTTATTTTTCTGAATGAGCGAGAGACGACACTTAAGGTTAGAGCCCAACTCTGAAATTTTCATTCAGACACTGATTCTAAAAATGATTAGCTACTTCTGAGTGAGGATCTACGGGTAGCCGGTAAACGATCTGGATTTCCTTAGCAGAGTAGGTGGTGTAGAGGACACTGCGTAAGGCTCCATCCTCAAATAACACGGGTAGCCGTTTTACGGTCCGTACTTATGCCCATACTGGCTAAAAGTAGGTGCAACTAGTCGTAGGAATTCGAGCAAGTCTTTAGGAAAATTTTCGGCACCTAACAACTCGCCAATTATTTTCCAAGATTGTCTTATCGCCAACTAAAATTGAAAAGATAATTGCCAAACTCTTACGGCTTCATTGTGTGTGTTGGTGAACCTGGGGTTTGATTTGTGTTTAATTTGTGTGCATGAATCGATTCTGAAGATCAAAAGCCGCACAATTGTGTCATCAACCTCCTTGATAAAAATTTGTTTTGAATATCCTGTGCACTTACACCGAGATCAACCTTGACGATTCATCATCAACCTCCTTTGACAAACACAAGACAATGGTGTGAATACCCATCTGACCTATATTATGAAAATGAATTTTTCTAGGTCTAGCCCAAATCAACTATATCATCTTCTTTGAACAATCCTCCAAAATTTGAGAGAGATTCTGACTCTTAGATGAATCCATTGACTTCCAAGCCATTCTACTCAAATCATCTGACCACACATGACCACCTACCATCTTGGACTGAACCGTCTTATTCTCGGTTTCTCGCAAATGAACCATTTCAAGATCAAATCACTTTTGAAGCTCATGACTGGCTGAGAAACCAAACCCAGATGGATAGACCTGCACCTAATGATCATCAGCGTTGGATTGACGGTGACGATGAGATCCCTATTGACCAACCCGAATACCACTCCTTTGACCAACCTACACATATAGAAGACCAAATGGATGATATCAACACATATGCACCTTGTATGGCTCCATTATTTGAGGATACAATCAATCATGATCATGGAAGTAGACTCTACTCACACCAGCATTACATGCCTGAGTCACGGCATGTTGAGTATGAGACCTACACATTCCCGTAAAATACTTCCACTGAGCAGCCTCCTTTCATAATTTTTGAGGAGAAATTTTCGAAAAATAATGATCATATATAGGATATTCCAAGAAACTCTCCTCTCAGCACATACAGGAAAATGGAAGATGAAATTATAGAATCTCAAATGTAAAAACACACACCGAATGCTCCCATGATTGATTATGAACATAATTTTGAGGATGATGTTTCGAGGATAAATAAGAGATTCAATTTAATGGAGGATAGATTTCGAAAGTTTGCCGACCGATTAATTTCACTCTAAGGTAGCTCGGGTATAAAAATGGATGAGGAAAAGAATGGATCTCATTTTGATAAATTTGAGGATATTCAGAAACCTAGGGACGATTCTGATAGCGGCACTTCTGCATATTACTCCCCTAGAAATGACTATGTGTCTGACTCTTACTCGGAACATCGAAGCCCCTTCTCATCTACGGAAGACACTACTTCACCACACCACACAGAAAATACCAAAAAACACCCCAAAAATCGAAAATCTCGAAAAATAAATAAAAATTGAAACTGAAGAAGATCTGAAGAATTTGGATCCTGCTTTACGGAAAGCACTGGAGAAAAGATTGATTTTTTAAACTTCCCTTTATACAGGCCAATGAACACTTCTCCGACCTTAAAGGATTTGTAATGGACAAATTAATGATGAAAAAATCGGGCAGGATAAGAACAAAGACTGAAAGACATATCTTGTCAATGGCCTCCTCCTTGTTGTTGAGGAGAAAAACCAAGAGCCGCATAGTGAAGCGGTTGCCCGGATTTGTCTGTGAAATCAAAAGCATGATTTTTACCCATGCTCGAATTGATGACGATTCACCAATCAATACCCTCCCGACCTCTGTATTTCATGTGCTCAAACTCGGACCTATCAGGTGGATACGAGAGATCGTTTTATTGGCTGACCGGTCGATAAAGCGGTCGAGAGGAATCATTTCTGTCATCATGACATTCCAAGGTGCTCCACTTGAAGCAGACTTCACGATCATTGATATTGAGCATCATGGAGAATTCACCCAGTCTCCAATTATTCTCAGAAAGCCATTCTTAGCATTCGCTAAGGCAATTATTTAGTGTGAGACTCGAGAAATCAATTTTACAGTATTGGAAGCACTTCTATCTCACCCAGTCTTTGAAGAACCACAATTTTCTGAGGCAACCCACGAAGTCCTCGACAACCGTAACCATAAAGCGGTAGAAGAGCCCTACCCCATTGCTACATCTGAGATAGCGGTTGTTGATGAGACTATTGGTTTAGAGACTCCCTCCTGCTCCATTCCCATCTCTGCTCTCATCATGGAAAATCAAATGTATGAATTATATGATCCGGAGACTTATGCATGGTCGCACCCTGGGTCAACCTATTTGATAAATACAGAATTGAGAGCGGTCATAATGATTCACAAGGCGAATCAACAGTCGAAGTCTTGACCACTACAGAATCCCGTATTTAATCAACAATTAACACACACTAGAAGTATCAAGAAATGACAAGCAAATGTGAAGTTAAAATTTATTCTTAACTCTACATAAATGATGTATAGAAGCAAGTACGTAGAGAGTTCGAACACAGGGAGCAAGGCAGGATAGATCCACAAGTGTGTGTGTGTGTGTGTGTGTGAACGTGATTGTATGTCTACACTATGCAAAGGTAAATGTTTTTCTGGGTTTCTAATTTTTAAAATATTTTTATTTAAATTTTTTAATTTTGTATTTTGATTTTTAATTTTCTGATTTTATATTTTCTTTTTATATTTTATATTTTTTTAATTTTCTTTTTCAATATTGGAATATATAAACTATATAATAAAATGGGTGATAAAATATTTATAAAAATATGTAAAAATACTCAAAAATTCAGAAATAAAATCTTTTCGGTCTTTTTATAATTTTTACTGTTTTGTGATTTTGGGTATTTTTCAGAATCTTTTTGGTATTTTTAAAAGGCAAAATAAAGAAAACAGTGAATTAATGTTCTGGCTGAAGGTAAAATAGGAATGAAAAATATCAAACAGCCACAAAATTTTTCCAAACTAATTTTAAATTAAAGGAAATAAAAAGGGGAACCTACAGGAACTGAGTTTGTATTTTTTGGAGTTCTCTATAATTTTTTAGATTTTTTTGAAGTTTTAAGGTATTTTCTAATTTTTAAGGTTTTGGTTTTGAATTTTTTAGTGATTTTTTGATTGACACTAGAATAGGATAAAATACACAGTAAATGATTTTTTTGGAATTTTTCTAGGTGTTCTAATATTTTTTTGGTATTTTCTAACCTAGACAGTAGCTAAAATGCATGTTTTTGATTTTTAATAAATATTAAAATGTGACAAAAATGAAAAATAAAATTATGGCGTGCAAGTGCAAGTTAACAAGAGCCTATGTGATTTTTTTGGTAATTTTTGGAGTTAAAATGATGCGTGAAATAAATAAAGCAAGCAAGCAAAAATGTTTGGCCTAGCAGGGGTATATACGCAAATACACAAACATCCATGGGCAAACATGCAATTTTCCAACAAAAATTATAACTGAATATTTAATTTAAAGGACCAATCACAAAACATAGGACTCGTAGGGGTACCCTTACAAAATATCCACCAGGGCGCGTGACTAGCACGCGCTTGGGAAGGACCTAGGTGCAAATATCAAAATGCCCGAGGGCTTACTTGCAATTCTCCCCAAAATTTTACACTTGATATAAAAGTTCATGGTCCTAGACGGAATAAACAAACGGCAGAGGGTCTCGCTGCAAAAAGCCCCGCACCTCACGTGAACTAGTCACGTGAGGTGACGTGGCCGAGGACCTAAACGCAAATATCGAAAGTTCAGGGGTCTAAGTATAAATGTTACAAAACTTTTTAAACTATCCCTGAAAGTTTATAGACCAACTATTATATACAAAAATACGCGGGGTAGAGTTTGCAAAATACCCCACTCGGCACGATCCGACGGCTGATGCGATTCCACTTGCCACGTGTCGACGATCTGAAGGCCGGTGACACTTCGCGTTGGACGGCGAAGATTAGATCCTCGGGGGAAGATCTGACGATGGAGATCAGGCGCGATCCAACGGCAGCTGTGCGATCTAGGGCTACGCCTCGATCGAACGACGCTGAGGTCCAGAGCAAGAACCGCGAAGGAACTCCAGCGAGCCGAGGTTCTCCGAGGGCTTGCTCCGTCTTCGGCGGGCTTCTGGGCTTCAAAATGAGGCTGGAGGTTCCTCTGGTCTTCCTCTATCTCCTTAGGGCTTCAAAATACCTCGGCGGTGGCTGAGGCTCGCGAAAGAGGGCGGTGGAGCTGGAGAGCTCGACCGAGCTCCGACGATACTCAAAAATGCACCCAGGCACGAGTCAAAGGGCGTTGACCTGCAAAACAAAGTGAGAGGGTCCAGGGCAAGTTGCCTGGACCCCACGGAGGTGGAATAGCAGCGCAAAGTGAAGTGGAGATGGTTGCCCAGAGGTGCGCACCGGCGAGGGGGTCTGATTGGTCGATTTGATCGATGGCTTTCGAAATTTCTAGAGGGCTTTTACTCCTAAGACTAAGGCAATTAAAGTGAAGAAGAAAATGAGGGAAATGGGCAACCTCGATGGCCAGAGCCAAAGGGAAAGTTGTACCTCGACCGCCAGAGTTGGGGAGGTTGTGGAGACGCCTCCGACCTCGTTCGCCTTGGCTGACGGCACAAAGATGGAGCTGTCACCTCCAGGTCTTTGTGGAGCACGAAAGGGGCGAGGAGGGGTGGACCGAAGGGACTCAAAATCAAAAAGGAAGTCGGGTGTGCGTTATATTTCGTTTGACTCTGTGGTCAAGAAGCACCAAAGACCAAGGGAGATTTGGCAAATCGACGGCCCTCTCCCCCAAAAAACGTAAGGGCGTGATAGACCAAGGATCGAGGGAGGAAAGTCGTGAAGAAATCGATCTCAAAAAGTGCAAGATTAAGTCTGGAAAAATCGAAAAAAAAGGGGGTCAAACCGATGTTCTGACAGGCACACATGGGGGAGGACGACCAGTTGACCGGGGTCAACTGGGGCCGTCTCCTGATTGGTCCACGTGGACCAATCAGAAAAAATCCCTGAAAAAGATTTTTAAATTCAAATTAAAATAGAAAAAGAACGAATTAAATTTTAGTTATTAAATAAAAAATGTTTATTATTTTATATAGTATTTTATTATGATTTTTAATTATTTTTATGAGGTATATTTTTACAAGTTTACTTTTATACCCTTTGTAGGTATAATATCTATATATTTTATTCTTTTATTTTTATTTTGTGATTATAATTTATTTATCTTTATTTAATATTTTATAAAATTATAAAATACTTTTATACACTTAATTATATTTTTATTTTATTTTTCTAAAGTGTTTAGTATATTAAATAAAATATAAGTATGTGTTGTATAGGTATAAGTATAGGCATGATACCTATGTATTATATCTAGGTATTTTTATTTTGCATTTTATTTAGGTTTTTATTCTGATTTTAATGTACAAATATATTATAAGTAATATTTGTAAAATTATAAAAATATAAAAATACAAAAATAATGAATAAATAATAAATTGAATATTTTAATCTGTACAAGTATACAATGAGGGTCCAAAAATCAACTTTCAAACCGTAGCTCCGCCAAATGCGAAACCACCGTTATTAAATAGCTTATTTTATTCTATATAAAATTAAAGGTGAGTTTGATGCATTTGGAGTTTTCATTTGTGAGATATGGGTCTGGGAAGTTGGGATTTTGGATTTTTATTCAGACCATAACTTTTTATCTGTACATTATTTTTGAATGAAATCAATTTTGTATTTTTATTTATTTAATTATCTACAACCTTCATATATAAAGTTTCTTTATTTGATGTATAAAAAGTGGAACCAAAAATAGGTCCCAAAATGAATAAAGAATAGATAAAAAGTATAGGTATTTGACCCTTATCTCACCCTACTTTATTCCTGGTCGACCTATTCATCAAGATGCCTAGGTCTCGAGGTTTTGGGTCATAAAATATTTACAATATTTTATTCTTTTTCTTTCCTTTTATTTATTCTATAATTTTGGCTTTAATTACAGTATTTTATACACTATTTACATGTACATGCATGCATGCTAATATGCTATATTTAATGCAATTTACAGGCATTCGCTAGGGTTTTTGAGGCCAAAATGATAGAATAAAGATGATGAAATGTGGATTCATCATCCCCCTATACTTTACCTTTGCTAGTCCCTAGCAAACACTTATGCAATAAGTGCAAAAAGAAAAAGAAAGAAAAGAAAAAGAAGAACTTGGATTTAGTTTAATTATCAAACTTGTCTTCACAAAATCAAAGTTTGGAGCTTAAGTCGGACCTTTGGAATTTTAGTGCGGGCGGAACCTTACGAGAACCGAATTTGAAATCCAACAGTGCTTGAGAATCCCAAAACTCTGCCCAAGTCTCCTCAATAGCCAGGTCAGAAATACTTCAATTCATACGCAAACTCTTACGACTATGAGTCTGACTCGTATAGTGTAAGTGATGGTGGCTCTCCCCAACTAGAATGACAAAGAAACTGACTTCTCCAGTACGACAACCTAATGATTCCCCAATCCAATAACTCCATCCTCGAAGAGCGGGTTATTCCCTTCTAAGTTCAAGTGGCAACCAGCTCAAAAGGAGGGGGTGAAGAGAAGAATGGACGGTAGCCAGTGTAGCTACCTATCCTGGGATGCAAGACCAATGTAGTCAAGTCATCCAGCTGCAGGCTCACATATTTGACTTTGGAACTCAAGCTTGCTTATTGACTTTACAACATTTGTACATACTTTGCAGGCTTTTTATTTTTGTATATGCCTGAACTTCTTTTTTTGAAATACTATTCACAGCAGCATTTACTTAAGGAGTTTTTCCTCTTGAGCCAGTAGACTATCCCTCTTTTGAAGCTTTATCGCAACCCACAGCCTCCTGTCTTTAGACTTCCTAATCACTGGACGGGTTGGGGTGCACTTCCCTCCCTAGAGGAGGACAAATGTTTCCACTTGTGTGCGTCTCATACCGGCAAATCCAATCCCCTCACCACTCCAACTGAGTTGAGCCATTTGAAAGGTGCAGGTGTCCAAGTTAGGTCACTATCAACAAGAGTCGTGCGTGTGCTTTGAAATACTCTACTTAGGCAGTCAAGAATCCATTGAACCAAGTCTCGTGATCCTCAAAGAATTAAGTCAACTAGACCTGAAGTACCTCAAACCCAGTTCCTATAAGGCTCCTGTTATTAGGTAGATTTTAAGGTCCAATCAAGCTCCAATCTCTGGATTTTACTTAGACTTGTTCGACTATCAAACTCAATCCGAAAAATGCTAATGTTATGCAATGCAATGCAGAAAATATTTTTGAGATGCAATTTTCAAAGATTTTGAACTTTTTATGGATTTTTGAAAAGATGATGATGATGCATATGCATTTTTTGTATTTTTCAAAGAGATTTTTCAAATGTTTTTGGATTTTACTTTTGCAAATGTTTTTGGGATTTTTGAAAACAAAAAAGTTTTGGCTAAAAACTAGGTGAAAAATATGTACATGGGAGTGCTTCTTATATATACAAGAAGTGGATTCTAAGAATTTACAAGGGTAAGTAATCACTTTTAGAAGTATGTATATATAGTGGATTTTTTGGTGTGATGTAAATATTCCTCAAACTTATTTGACACAGGTTTTTCAAAGAATTTTTGATAACTCTAGTCCAAAATAATTTTTACAAACATTTTATAAACATGTACACATATTTGAAAATCATTTTGCAAAGGTTTTCAAACAGTATAGATAGATTTTTCAGAATATTTTTACAACCATTTTTCAAACCATTTGCAAATCATTTTTCAAACATTTTATTTCACACAAAGAAAATAAATTTTGCAAACCACACATTTTACACAGGTTGAAAACATGTATCAAAATATTTTCAAAATAGTTTTCAATAAATGTTCACAAAGATTTTCAAACAATTTTTCTAACATTTTGCAAAAAACATTTTCACCTGATTTATTAATCAGTACATACAAAAAGAATTTGAGGAATGGTAACGTCTTTTTATTAAGGATTTTTAATGAATTTTAAAGAAAAATTAGCCATATTATTTAGAAAAATATGAAAGTACGAGTTATGGCTAAAGTATATATGTAGTATATACGACCCCCCTATACTTAGCTTGAGCTATGTCCTCGTAGATCGGAGAGAAAAGATAAGACATAACTCGTACTAAGTATAGACAAGTCTAAAGAATAAATAAATGAATGAAGGAATGAACGAATGAGAAGTTGACCGTCCCCCCATACTTAGGATCAACTAATCCTAAGTATAACAGACTGTACACAACGCAGGGAGGGTCAAGGGTGGTAATGAACAGATCGTACTCAGATTGTCTCCCCCTATACTTAGGGTAAGATATCCCTAAGTATAGACAAGAAGAGGAGACAATGGAGAGGATTGAAAAATAATAGAAGAAACTCGGGGTACACACCCCCCTATACTTAGGACAAAGTACATCCTAAGTATGGAAAATTGTCTACAAGGGCGGTACCTTTTTGATAGATAAAGAAAATAGAAAAGGAAAAGAAGAAAAGAAGAAAAGAAATCAACAGATCAAAGAGTGATATGGACAGATGATCTATACAGCGGAGAATGGAAGTGATCACCATGTATGAGATGCAGATGATATGAGTCTAAGAACAAATCTCATACCAAAAGAATTGGGGCAACGTCAATGGTCGGCGGATCATGATCTAGATATAGCTTCAGGCATTGACCATTGACACGGAAGGTAGAGGAAGATGACGGTTCGGATATATCAATGCTGTCATTGTCATGTACCTTCCTGACCACGTACGGACCTTTCCACTTGCTCTGTAATTTCCCTGGGAATAATTTCAGCCTGGAATCGAACAACCATACTCGCTGATCTGGCTCAAACTGTTTATGGCTGATATGAGAATCGTGCCATGTCTTCACTTTCTCTTTGTACTGTAGGCTGCTAGAAAAGGCTGTATCTCTCAGTTCATCCAGGGCTGCCAACTCTGCTCTCCGCTGATCTCCTATACTCTCAGGATCTAATAATAGCTCAGTTACTGCCCAAAGTGACTTATGCTTGATTTCCACAAGAAGATGGTACGGCATGCCATAGACGAGACGAAAGGGAGATGTCCCCAATGGATTCTTGAAGGAAGTCCGATAGGCCCACAAGACTGAGTCCAAAAGTTGTGACCAATCCTTTCGGTCTGAGCGGACAACCTTCTGTAGGATAGTCTTTATCTCCCGGTTCGATACTTCGGCAAGACCATTAGTCTGAGGGTGATATGGCGCGGCAACCTGATGATCAATGTCGAACTCGTCTGCAAGGGCCCTAACCTTGTCATTGATGAAATGAGACCCCCGTCTGAAATCAAGACTCTAGGTACTCCGAACCGTGAAATGATATTTTTCCTCAAAAATTTGCACACGGTTTTAGCATCTGCGGCTCGGGCGGGGATGGACTCAACCATCGGCTGACATAATCTACAGCGAGCAAAATGTGCTCGAATCCCTGACTCTTAGGAAATGGGCCCATGAAATCAATCCCCCATGCATCAAAAACCTCACAAAAGTGAATGGGTTGCATGGGCATCATGTCTCTCTGTCCGCAAGTTCCCATCTTCTGACAGTCAGTACATCTCTTCACGAACTCATCTGAATCCTTGAAGAGAGTAGGCCACCGAAGGTCAGATTGAAGCACCTTTTGTGTTGTCCTTTTTCCAGAATGATGTCCTCCTGCCTCAAGCTTGTGGCAGTATGTGAGGACGCTATGCTGCTCTTCTTGAGGAATGCACCTCCTCCAGATGTTGTCCCCTCCTTCATGATAAAGGACGGGATCCTCCCAATGGTAAAGCTTGGCCTTCGCCAGGAAGGTCTCGAGCTTCTTCCTTGGCCAACCTTGTGGAACCGTCTTGGCGACAAGATAGTTCACAATGTCGGTGTACCATGGGATCGAGGTGATAGCCAAGATCACCTCATCTGGAAACGTCTCTGCGATAGGTGCGCTGGGCTCAGATTCCTCAAGGTTCTCCAATCGGAAGAGATGATCCGCCACCACATTTTTGACTCCAGGCTTATCCTTAATCTAATATCAAATTCCTGGAGCAGAAGGATCCATCTGGTAAGACGTGCTTTGGCATCCTTCTTAGCCATTAAGTACCGGATGACAGTGTGATCTGTGTAGATTGTCACTCTTGATCCGAGAATATAAGATCAATACTTATTCAAAGCAAAGACTTCGACCAGCATCTCTTTCTCTGTCACAGTGTAATTCCGCTGAGCGGCATCCAAAGTCCGGCTGGCATAGTGAATGGCAAACGGCAATCCATCCCTCCTCTGTCCAAGCACAGCCCCAACGGCAAAATCTGAAGCGTCCGTCATGATCTCGAATGGGAGAGACCAATCGGGTGGCTGAAGGACAGGAGCCGAAACAACCATACTTTTGAGAGTCTCAAAAGACGCAAGACACTTATCATCGACAATGAACTCGGTGTCTTTCGTCAGCAGATCAGTAAGCGGTCGGGCAATCCGACTGAAGTCATGAATGAACCGTCGGTAGAAACCGACATGCCCCAGAAAAGACCGCAATTGATGCAAATTGGACGGTGGATTGAGTTTTCTAATGATATCCCATTGGCCGGATCGACCTCCATGCCCCTGTTGGAGACGATATGACCAAGGACCGTCCCTTGAGTTACCATGAAGTGACTCTTCTCCCAAGACAAGACGAGATTGACCTCAATGCAGCATTAAAGCACACGGTCTAGGCAGTCAAGACAAGCATCAAACCTGTCGCCATAGACCGAGAAGTCATCCATGAAGACCTCTAAACAGTCACCCACCATGCCCGAGAAAATGGACAACATGCACCTTTGGAATGTCGCCGGGGCGTTACATAGATCAAAGGGCATCCGTCTGAAAGCATATGTCCCAAACGGATAGGTGAATGTCGTTTTCTCCTGGTCTTCGGGTGCAATGGCCACTTGGTTATATCTGGAGTACCCGTCAAGGAAACAATAATGACTCTTCCCAGCTAGTCGCTCGATAATTTGATCAATGAATGGTAGCGGGAAATGATCCTTCTTGGTGGCCTCATTCAATCGTCTGTAGTCCACACAGACCCTCCAAGAAGTGGGTACTCGGGTAGCGATCTCCTCTCCAGACTCATTCACAACTGTAGTGATACCCGTCTTCTTGGGTACCACATGTAACGGACTAATCCATTTGGAGTCGGAGATGGGGTAGATAAAATCAACGCTCCACCACTTCGATATTTCTTTCATGACTACATCTCGAAGATCCGGGTTCAGCCGTCGTTGGAACTCACGCGACGGCCTAGCGTTATCCTCAAGATAGATGTGGTGGGAGCACAGAGCCGGACTAATCCCGTGGAGATCAGCTATACTCCATCCTATCGCCTTGTGGTTTCTTTCAAGAACCTCCATCAGATGAGATTCTTGTTCTCCAGTCAAACCTGCTGGGATAATGACTGGGTGCATATCTGGCTCTCCCGCAAGAAATCTATTCTTCAACGACTGCGACAGAGGTTTCAATTCTGGGCAACTGGGAGGTGGCAGATCTGGCTTCTGATATGTCTGTGTGAAGGCGACCAAGTCTGCATGTGAGAACTCTCGCTCTGCATGAATCTCTGACGAAGGGAGCCCTGCTGAGTAATCAATAAACTGTACTGGCTCACACTCTGTCATGGTTGTTGGCTCAGAAGGAATCAGACAGGGCAAATATTCATCAAAATCATCCCAATCAATGTATGAGTCCGAGGGATCTGAAGAAGATGAACATGATTGAAAATCATCAGCACCACTCGTCCCAACACTGTCAGCCTCAAGTGTATCCTCGTCCATGGGTGTGCTCTCCAGGCTCTCGACTGCCATAAGCTTTAGATATGGTGAATCTGTAGGCAAGGCGAGGGTCTGTACTACAGGATCTGTCCAATTGGATTCATCATCTGTCATCACAAAATCACACTCCTGGTGGATGTCTAGCTCTTCCTCTGTCATCTGCGCGGCTTCGCTGGACTGCTCCGAGCATTCTAGTTCTCTGGCTCTGGTTTCCTCGATCGTCTCTATTTGTATGGTTTCACCCTCTACGCGAATACACACCTTCCCGCTATCATGATCGGTCACCTCCTTGACTGTGGCCAAGAATGGATGTCCGAGTATGATGGGGGCATCGGTTACCGACTCAGGGATCTCTATGTCCAACACAACGAAGTCCACGGGGAATTTCAGGCCCTGAATGGTAACGACCACGTCTTTCAATAACCCCTTCGAACTCTTAGTCGACCTATCATCAAACTGAAGGACTGTCCTGCTCCTAAGAAGAGGAACAAACTCGAATCGGTCGAGTGAGGCTGCCGGAAGAAGGTTAATTGAAGAGTCGCTGTCTAACAGAATACAATCAAACTACTGCTCCTGAATCTCGCATCTGACATAGGGAGCTCCTGCATCTGGTCTCTTGGCTGGCAGTTTGTTCTGAATAGTGCAGCAAGTGGAATGAGTGAGCACATGGATCTGATCTCTGTGGTTCCTCCTCTTCCTGCGGACTGTAGTCTTCTCTTTCAAGTTCTTTTTGAAGAGGGGGATGTGCTCAAATGCTTCCTATAGAGTCAGCTGAATGTGGAATCTGTCTATCATATGATTGCTGAACTCTACCTGTTGATCTTTTTTGGGATTTTCTCTTTTATTCCCCTTCGCTCGGTGGAGTGCTTCTGGGAAGGGGATGGTAAGGACCTCCTCAGATGGAGGACTAGGACTAGGTTCCTGCGCCTGTGAAGGAATAGAATCCACACCATGATCATCATTCAACACATATGGATCCGCAATGTGAACAGAAACCTTCCTTTATTCATATTTTTGTTTTTCTTGTTACCACAGTACATAGATACAAAAGGTGGTAACATCACAGAAGGAAGCTCAACAAAAATAGATGTGGTGGCCTTAGTACCACCACCGGCACCTGTCTTCGCGGCATCAGCACCGCGCTCTAACTCTGCATCCAAAATGGTGGTATCAGCACCACCGTCTGCATCCGGTATCACGACGGCCTCATTACCGTCGTCTGGCTCTCCATCAATGGTGGCATCAGCACCACCATCTTCAACATCACCATTAGAGGCATCAGCACCGCTACTCTGCTCATCTGGTGCTCCTGGTTCTGTATGTGGTTGTCGCTCAGAAGAGGCGTCGCCGGCTGGCATCCTACCGCTCCTAGTAGTCACAAAATCAGCATCATACAAAGAAAAAGACATGTCACTCAAATAGTCACTAGGAGAGGTATCCTCTGTAAACTCTACCTGCTCAGACTTTCTTTTCAGATTGTTTGGATTTAGTTCAATCTGAGCTGGTATGGCAGCCTTGCCTTTGATGATCTCCCTCATCTCCTGCCGGAACTCATCCATTTCCTACCGGAAGGATGCTCGTTGTTCGAGAGCAAGCGGGCAAGGTCATCTAAAGCTGGGTTCTCGAAAGCGGGGGCCTGAGAACCGGATGGGTTCCCTTGCAGGAAATGAGGCTGCTGCTGCTGCTGGTACTGGGGAGGAGGGGGATAAGACTGATGAGGCTGCTGACGCTGCCTCCACTGCTGTCCCTTATAGGCGGGACGAGGACCCTTCTGGTATTGCTGCTGGGCGTACTGGGGTTGTTGCTGCTGTGGTTGCTGGCTGCTCTGCTGTCCTTGAGCTGGAGGCTGCAGCTGAGATGAGGAGCCACCGTTGCCCCAACGGAATCCGGGGTGATTGCGACGAATCCCGGGCTGAGGGTACCGGTCGTACCAAATCCCATTGACTTCCATCAATGGCTCCTGCTCAAAGGATGGTGGAGGAAGAACTGCCAGTGGCTGCTCCGGCTGATAGACCACCATCTGAGTGTCCTGAGATGGCGGTTGTGCTGGGTAGTACTGTAGCAGCGGGACCGGCTCTACCTGGATGTGGTTGACCTGGCGGTACGAGGCAGAGGGTTGGGATGGGCTGCTACTGCTCAAATCAGCCCGTGACCTGGGAGGTTGCTGTGAAGATGTCTGTGCCTCCTGGACGTAAAGGATCTGCGTCTTCAGGTCACCCATTGTCTTGGCAATCTGGTCCATCTGGGCCATGCCTTGCATTTACTTCTTCTCGAGGATCTCGAGACAGTCCAGTTTCTCACTAATAATTCCCATGTCGGCTGCGGCTGATTCGGCTTGGGATGCGGCTACCGACGAAGTGTTAGGACCGGCATCGATGCGGGCGATCCTCTGAAATGATCCCGCTCCTTGCGGGGCTTTTGTTGTGTGTAGACGCGGGCTTGGGCCATGACGGTTGAATTCTCTGCCATGCCTTCATAGATGGCCCAAACATCGTCTTCACCCTTGGAAAAGTAGGACCCACCACAAGAGGGGTTCACAAGCCCCTGCAGCTCCAGTGTTAGCCCACAAAAGAAGCTCTGAACTAGATTGGGCTTGGAGATATCGTGATGTGGACACCGATCAATTAGCTCTCTGAATCGATCCCAGGCTTCATGAAACTGTTCATTAGGGATCATGACGAAGTTGCTGATCATTGCTCTAGCTGCGTTCGTCCGGCCGAGAGGGTAATACTTTTTCAAGTATGCGGTCCGGAGATCTGCTCAAGTGTCGATGAATCACCCCAGGTGTTTGAGCCAGTATGCAGCTCTATCAACCAAAGAGAAGGGGAAGGCTATCATCTTGATAGTGTCCTCAGTCATCAGCCTATCATGAATTGTGCTGTAGATCATTTCAAATTCTTGGAGGTGGAGGTGTGGCTCTTCGGTCGGCAACCCATGGAATTTGGGCAAAAGCTGAATAGTGTGGGGCTGAAGCTCGAAGTCTCCATGGATAGGAGGGAGTCGGATCCACCGATGTGTGAGGGAAGCTGCAGATTGTGCAATTCGCGCATGATGGTCAGCGACGACCTCTCCTGGTTGGGTTCTCCTCCCTGGTTCTCTACAACAGGTATATCACCTCCACCGCCACCGCCCCTAGGTCGGTTTTCTCGCATCTGTGCGATCTCTCTCATGAGGTCACCCATAAATACTCTCTGGTCCCGGATCTGCCTCTGCATGGTCTCCAGGGATACTAGAAGTGAATTGTTGATGGCGGCTTGATCAAATAAGAATGGAGGGTGCTCATGATCATATGGATGCTCTCATCTGTCAGCCATGTCTGGGTTCTCTGAAAAAGCAAAAGAACCCATCTCAGGTGCCGTCAAATGCTCTGAGCTCTGTGATGCACTAAATTCTGAAATTCTTGGACTGATGGAAGGAGAATGGGAAGGGTGGTCGAGGGGGAACAGGGTGGATGTGAACTCAGGCTCGGAGAGCGGGCTCTACGAGGTTGCCCTAGATGAATAGGGAGGAGTGCTAGATAGCGGTGCTGACAAAGTCGGCCTAAGAGACCTCCGTCCCATCATCTTGATTATTCGGGAAGAGCAAGGTTGCAAAATGAAGAAGAAAGAAGGGAGAAGCAAAATTGCGCACAAGCGTGCAGTGTTTTTGATCTTGACCTAAAATAAACTAGCAATCAAACATAAATCAAGGGGAATTCACCAACTCAGCACATGAAGCCGTAAAGGTTCGGCTTTTATCTTGTCAATTTTAGCTTGAATTCAGGAATTTATCTTGTAACGAGTCCTTAGAGCGCTACGCTTATAGGAGAGAGAGTACTGCCGGAAAAGTGTTCCCGTACTTGTCCTCCTTCTGTGTAACCTGTAGCTTGCGTTTTTTAAGGTCCTTGTAACCCTTCCTCGATCCCTACTCAGCCAAAGAAGAAGAGGGAGGAAGCCGATAGGCGAAACTGATACTTCAGATCTCGCTCGCAACGGAATCACCCGTGAGCGTGCAAGATCCTACTCAGATGCAGACGCTGAGATAGACACACCCGTGAAGGCGTGGCCTATGCTCGGTACTTCCAACAAGGTCGATGCTCACACAATAGTGAGTCACCAATGGTGACCAAGCCCTACTCGCCTACATATAAAAGTAGCGCCAATACTTCAGAAATCCAGGCGATACACAAGGCAGCCACAAGCTGGGTTTTTATCTCTAATCCTTATGAAGCACTCTACTCACTTGGAAGGAGACCTTCCCATGCAACCTAAAGACAAGTGAGGGTGTGACTCTCCCCAATCAATGAGTCCAATTACCAATTTTATTTAGGTCAAAGTTTTCTTAGCAGTCCCTTTTTTAATTTTTTTGGTGTTATCGCTTCTTTTGAGTAGATTCAAACAAGCGCCTAACGATTTTGTATTTTCTTTGATTCCTACTTGATCCAAAAATAGATGGAGGAGAGTCGGAAAAGCCAATGCAAGTCGGCACCCTGATGGAAATCTCACCTTTGTGCCTAAATGATGGATGCAAAGATAGAAGACTTACAATGAATCCTAGCTCTCTCCGTGCGGAATGCAAAGCAGAAATTTATAAACCTAAACTACATGCTGATATGCAAGCAGAAATCATCCTAAGCAGGCAATTCCTACGTGAAGAACCACAAGTCAACCACCAAACTCCAATCCTAAAGTCCGGTCTAGGCTCACCCCTCCTCCTCTCGACACATCGAGTTCAGGAGAAGCGCTTAGCGAGATGAGCTCGCGGCGCGGCGGATCGAAGACTAATGATTAACTGTTTAATTAAACTAAGTCCAAATACAATCTATAGGTGCATGTAAAGGTTATTAGTGTGTTTGGACCTAATCTAATCGATCAAGCAAAAGCCTAGAACTAAGGGCTCAATCCACAAAAGAAATGAAAAATGAAAACAAAATCGGAAATGACTGCGGAAAACACGAACAAAACCGCGGTGGACCCCCAGGTGAACAAACACCTGGAAGTTAGGCCCGAAGTGTCTGAGTGTCCAAGTCCTGTATTATTACAAATTAATAATCTCTCTCTCTCTCTCAAAAATAAAATGCAAGCTATTCTAACACTCTCTCTCAAGTCTCCCGCTCTCTCCTGCCGGCTTGGCTTAAGAAAAGCCGGCTCCGCTTCCCAAGGTTGATTCAGATCCCCTAGGCGATCTGCCTCGCTCCGCGGTCCCTCGCAAGAAGACAAAAGAGATGGTCAGAAAGCTCACAGAGAATTATCAAAAACAAGAGAGATAACACTAGCAATGATGTAAACAAACAAACACAATCAAACAAAAATGTGATCTATTTGTTGTTGCTCCCCAGCAACGGCGCCATTTGATAAACACAGAATTGAGAGCAGTCGTATTGTTTCACAAGGCGAATCAACAGTCGAAGTCTTGACCACTACAGAATCCCGTATTTAATCAACAATTAACCCACACTAGAAGTATCAAGAAATGACAAGCAAATGTGAAGTTAAAATTTATTTTTAACTCTACATAAATGATGTATAGAAGCAAGTATGTAGAGAGTTCAAACACAGGGAGCAAGGTAGGATAGATCCACAAGTGTGTGTGTGTGTGTGTGTGTGTGTGTGTGTGTGTGTGTGAACGTGATTGTATGTCTACAATATGCAAAGGTAAATGTTTTCGTGGGTTTCTAATTTTTAAATTTTTTATTTAAATTTTTTAATTTTGTATTTTGATTTTTAGTTTTCTGATTTTATATTTTCTTTTTATATTTTATATTTTTTTAAATTTTCTTTTTCAATATTGGAATATATAAACTATATAATAAAATGGGAGATAAAATATTTATAAAAATATTTAAAAATACTCAAAAATTCAGAAATAAAATCTTTTTGGTTTTTTATAATTTTTTACTATTTTTGTGATTTTTGGGTATTTTTCAGAATATTTTTGGTATTTTTAAAAGGCAAAATAAAGAAAACAGTGAATTAATGTTCTGGCTGAAGGTAAAATAGGAATGAAAAATATCAAACAGCCACAAAATTTTTCCAAACTAATTTTAAATTAAAGGGAATAAAAAGGGGAACCTACAGGAACTGAGCTTGTATTTTTTGGAGTTTTCTATACTTTTTTAGATTTTTTTGAAGTTTTAAGGTATTTTCTAATTTTTAAGGTTTTGGTTTGAATTTTTTAGTGATTTTTGGATTGACACTACTATAGGATAAAATACATAGTAGGTGATTTTTTTGGAATTTTCTAGGTGTTTTAATATTTTTTTGGTATTTTCTAAGCTAGACAGTAGCTAAAATTCATGTTTTTTATTTTTAATAAATATTAAAATGCAACAAAAATGAAAAATAAAAATATGGCGTGCAAGTGAAAGTTAACAGGAGCCTATGTGATTTTTTTGGTAATTTTTTGAGTTAAAATGATGAGTGAAATAAATAAAGCAAGCAAGCAAAAATGTCTGGCCTAGCAGGGGTATATATGCAAATACACAAACGTCCAGGGGCAAACATGCAAATTTCCAACAAAAATTATAACTGAATATTTAATTTAAAGGACCAATCAAAAAATATAGTTACCGTAGGGGTATCCTTACAAAATGTCCACCAGGGCGCGTAAGTAGCACGCACCTGGGAAGGACCTAGGTGCAAATATCAAAATGCCCGAGGGCTTACATGCAATTTTCCCCAAAATTTTACACTTGATACAAAATTTCCTGGTCCTAGATGAAATAAACAAACGGCCGAGGGCCTCGCTGCAAAAAGCCCCGTACCTCACGTGAACTAGTCACATGAGGTGACGTGGTCGAGGACCTAAACGCAAATATAGAAAGTTCAAGGGCCTAAGTATAAATGTTACAAAACTTTTTAAACTATCCCTGAAAGTTTATAGACCAACTATTAAATACAAAAATGTGTGGGGTAGAGTTTGCAAAATACCCCACTCGGCGCGATCCGACGGCTGATGCGATTCCATTTGCCACGTGTCGACGATCTGACGGCCGATGACGCTTCACATTGGACGGCGAAGATTAGATCCTCGGGGGAAGATCTGACGATGGAGATCGAGCACGATCCAACGGCACCTGTGCAATCTGGGGCTCCACCTCGATCCAACGGTGCTGAGGTCCAGAGAAAGAACCGCGAAGGAACTCTGGCGAGCCGAGGTTCTCCGAGGGCTTGCTCCTTCTTCGGTGGGCTTCTGGGATTCAAAATGAGGCTGGAGGTTCCTCTGGTCTTCCTCTATCTCCTGAGGGCTTCAAAATACCTCAACGGTGGCCGAGGCTCGTGGAAGAGGGCGGCAGAGCTGGAGAGCTCGACCGAGCTCCGGCGATACTCAAAAATGCACCCAGGCACGAGTCAAAGGGCGTTGACCTGCAAAACAAAGTGAGAGGGTCCAGGGCAAGTTGCCTGGACCCCACGGAGGTGGAATAGCAGCGCGAAGCGAAGTGGAGATGGTTGGCCGGAGGTGCGCTACGGCGAGGGGGTCTGATTGGTCGATTTGATCTATGGCTTTCGAAATTTCTAGAGGGCTTTTACTCCTAAGACTAAGGCAATTAATGTGAAGAAGAAAATGAGGGAAATGGGCAACCTCGATGGCCGGAGCAAGAGGGAAAGTTGTACCTCGACCGTCGGAGTTGGGGGAGGTTGTGGAGACGCCTCCGACCTCGTTCGCCTTGGCTGACGGCACAAAGATGGAGCTGTCACCTCCAGGTCTTCGTGGAGCACGAAAGGGGCGAGGAGGGGTGGACCGAAGGGACTCAAAATCAAAAAGGAAGTCGGGTGTGCGTTATATTTTGTTTAACTCTGTGGTCAAGAGGCACCAAAGACCAAGGGAGATTTGTCAAATCGATGACGCTCTCCCCCAAAAAACGCAAGGGCGTGATAGACCAAGGATCGAGGGAGGAAAGTCGTGAAGAAATCGATCTCAAAAAGTGCAAGATTAAGTCTGGAAAAATCGACAAAAAGGGGGTCAAACCGATGTTCTGACAGGCACACATGGGGGAGGACGATCAGTTGACCGAGGTCAACTGGGTCCGTCTCCTGATTGGTCCACGTGGACCAACCAGGAAAAATCCCTGAAAAAGATTTTGTAAATTCAAATTAAAATAGAAAAAGAACGAATTAATTTTGGTTATTAAATAAAAAATGTTTATTATTTTATATAGTATTTTATTATGATTTTTAATTATTTTTATGAGGTATATTTTTATAAGTTTACTTTTATACCCTTTGTAGGTATAATATCTATATATTTTATTTTTTTATTTTTATTTTGTGATTGTAATTTATTAATTTTTTTTTAGTATTTTATAAAATTATAAAATACTTTTATACACTTAATTATATTTTTATTTTATTTTTCTAAAGTGTTTAGTATATTAAATAAAATACAAGTATGTGTTGTATAGGTATAAGTATAGGCATGATACCTATGTATTATATCTAAGTATTTTTATTTTACATTTTATTTAGGTTTTTATTCTGATTTTAATGTACAAATATATTATAAGTAATATTTATAAAATTATAAAAATAGAAAAATGCAAAAATAATGAATAAATAATAAATTGAATATTTTAATCTGTACAAGTATATAATGAGGGTCCAAAACTCAACTTTCAAACCGTAGCTCCACCAAATGCGAAACCACCGCTATTAAATAGCTTATTTTATTCTATATACAATTAAAGGTGAGTTTGATGCATTTGAAGTTTTCATTTGTGAGATACGGGTCTGGGAAGTTGGGATTCTGGATTTTTATTCAGACCATAACTTTTTATCTGTATATTATTTTTGAATGAAATCAATTTTGTATTTTTATTTATTTAATTATCTACAACATTCATATACAAAGTTTCTTTATTTGATGTATAAAAAGTGGAACCAAAAATAGGTCCCAAAATGAATAAAGAATAGATAAAAAGTATTGGTATTTGACCCTTATCTCCCCCTACTTTATTCCTGGTTGACCTATTCATCAAGATGCCTAGGTCTCAGGGTTTTGGGTCATAAAATATTCACAATATTTTATTCTTTTTCTTTCTTTTTATTTATTCTATAATTTTGGCTTTAATTACAGTATTTTATACATTATTTACATGTACATGCATGAATGCTAATATGCTCTATTTAATTCAATTTGCAGGCATTCGCTAGGGTTTTTGAGGCCAAAATGATAGAATAAAGATGATGAAATGTGGATTCATCACTATTCTGACTACCTTGATCACATTAGCTCGACACATGAATGCTCCAACATCAAATTAATTGAGAACGAACAAGCAGAGACTCTTCCATGTATTTCAATTCCTGCGGATCTCAAAATAGAAGAATGTTTCTTATATGATCCTGAGACATATGCATGGTCGCACCTAGGGGCAACCTACTCTGAATACCTTAACCAAAACTTCCCAAATCAAGAGTGTACCAGCATTAAGAAGACTAAGAACAAACACGATGGACGACCACCGACCAAGGAGAAGAATTCCAATGGTTATTCATCTGAAGACTCAATTGGACCAACACCTTCACGAAACAAAAAGACTACTCCTTCATCAAAAAAAGAAAGTCACCTTTGACCTTATGGAAGAGGAATCAGCTGATGATCCCTCATCAGGTCCGGAAAAGGTAATCTACCTGAGTGAGGTCTGTTCGGTAGTTCTAAAACCATATCTTCGCAAGGATCCAAAATTCGACTCCCATTGGACGACTCCCGTTCCTCACTATTATTCATCAAAAGCTGATGCTCATGCTCTCATCAAATACACTGGAATTATTTTTTATGAGCTAACTGAGACTGGTGCTTCAGAGTATTCATCCGTGGACAAATCGCATGATCCCAAGAAGGAACGAATTCTGAGAAAACAACTGAAGAAACCAAAAGATAAGAATATCTGGAGTATGTCCACTTTTAAATACTATTCCTCTGAGGATAACTCTGATGATGGCCACCTTTCATCTAACTTATACGCTTCATCTGATATCCAACATGATTTCTCTGAGGATAACACTGATAATAGTTGGGAATCATATGCTTCATCTCCGTCTCGTCATTACGATCTCCCACCGCAGGCTCACAAAAAGATCGGTCGAAATCCGCCTTAATCATCGGCTACCCACCCTCCCTCCCGACCACATCAGTCTCTTTGTACATCTTCTTCCTTTACTTAGACCAAGGCCTAAGTATAGGGGGGGACCGATGCCATCTGTACATACCAGTCTCCACATCTCACGATCATTCCATTTCCACCCTTCTTCTATACTTAGGCTGACTAGAGCCTAAGTATAGGGGGAACTGATGCTCATATGTATATACTCTTCTCAGTCACCAACCAACTCATTTTTTTCGCTCTTCTTCTATACTTAGACTATTTACAGTCTAAGTATGGGGGCAGACCAATCTATCTTTTTTTTCACTCTCTTACGCTTAGCCCGAGCTATGTCTTCTTTACACTTCTTGTGCTCTGAGGACACAACACTCGCTAAGTATAGGGGGGTCTGTATATATACTGTGTATATATTTTACCCATATCTCATACTTTCACATAAGTCTATATGTATTTATAGGGTGGATAACTAACTTTAAAAAAACAAAACAACAGAAACAAAAAGAAAAAAAGTTTTGCTACTAACACTGATTGTGTTCAACTCAATTTTTTTAAAAAATGGCTTCTTATTCATTTTTGCATTAAAAAACCCCTTGCATAAAAAATAAAAAAAAAAAGTCAAAGAAAAAAATGTGCCTGCATTTCACACACCTGCACTTCATCCAACATCACATTCATTTGCATCTGTGAAAAGTCTTTGGGTTCTGAACCGAGTTATGAGCAGAAACCGAGAGTGATCTAGACTTGACCTTAATCCGCCTAATTTTCAGAGGAACTTCACCGAGAAATAGGATTTTAGAAGCTTCAGGTCTTTGACTTAATTCTTCGAGTTCAACATGACAATGTACAACGTTTGACTCCTAGTGTCTAACCTGGTCTCTTTATTCTGGCTACAAATCTGGAATAGGGAATTAATTTCTACTCTCGCACTATGCACTTAGCTCAACTCAGATGGGGTGTTGGAAGACTGCGTGAGTTTCTTTTCTGGTAGCGTGGAAATCTAAAGACTGGAGTACGGGTTGAAATAAAGCTTCGGAAAAGGGATGGATGGATGGGCACAATTTTTTCTAAGACCCCTAAACATGTACGGAAAAAAAGATTCTATATCCATAGGGGCACAACAAGATCCAAGCAAAACTACCAAAAATCCAAGTACAAAGAAGCATTCTACTAAATAAATATCTGACCAAAAAGGTCCAAGCATCAAAGAAAACCTGCAGATCTTGGTGAAGACTCGGCTACACTGGCCAGCTTCACAAGGAGAGGTGACTACACTGGCCACCATCCAGTTCTTTTCTCTTTCTTCTATTTTCTCCCCTATTTCGATTGTGAACACAACACGACAAACCTTAGAAGGAAATACCTGACTCCCTGAGGACGAGTTACTGGAGAAGAGGTTTGCATGGTAGTCTGGCATTCTGGATGGGAAGAGCTAAAACCTTTCACACACATGAGTCGATTGTTCAATGTTCATAGGGTATGCTTTGGGAAGAGGATTGATCTAAGATGGCTTCTGAGCCGAAACTGTGACAATGATATGTAGAACTTGAAGGCTGTTGATCTTAAAATTCTAAGTCTCACAGAAGTTCCGCCAAACTAATAATCCAAAGGTCGAATCGAGTTTCATTTTAATCTTCAGCTCATGGTCATGGTATGGAACCCAATCTTATTTCACCTCATGGTATTTTTTTGATGCTCAGGGACGAGCATGGTTTAAGTATAGGGGGATGATGAATCTCATATTCATCACTCTAAATCTCATTAATTAAGCTCAAATCCCTCAAAATCATTGTTATTTCTTCATTTATTCTGCACAATTAGCATTTATGCATGTTTTAATAAGAATTGCAGTTTATCACTCATTTCTGCACAAAATAAGCCAAAAATCCTAGCTAAAATTGACATGTAAATAGCCTAACTTCCCCATTTTCAACTAATTCATGCTAACTTCGAATGACCCAAAACTAGCTCCACTGTGTACATATCACTAACAAGAATAAATGAAAAATACAAAAAAATCATTGACCCAAATAAGTGGACCAAAAACCCAAACCCTAGATCTAGGATTCTCGGACTAAAACCCTCATATCTTCCCCATCCAGTGTTCGTTTTAATCCTACTCACTTTTTAACTAATGTACATTCAATTACCTTCAAAACAAGACCAAGTTCGAGTGAATCGAAGCTCGTATGTGAAAGTTGGGTTTTGGGCCTCTTTTGTATATTTTGTATTTTTACTGATTTTGACCTATTATTTTATGTACATAATTAACCTATTTTATTTTACTTCTTTTTCCTTTTCTTCTTTGATAAAAGTTTTATTAGAATGCGTAAAAATCCAAAACTAAATTGAGCTTGAAATCAAAGAAACAAATTGAGTCCGAGTCTTCACTAATTGTCTATACAAAAGTTGTCTTTTTCATGTTTTATTTTATTTCTTATTTTCTTAATTAATAAAAATCCAAAAAAATAAATTAATGTGTAAATATTTATCTTTGATTTTACTATATTTTTTTCGGATTTTTATCTCGTTTAAAAATGGTAAAAAATTATAAAATCCAAAAATCAAGGCATCCTATGTACATGGGATACCCCAAAAATATCATTTTATGCAACTGATAGATCTTGGTTCTAATGTCTTCATGAAAATTGTAGATCTCATCGAGACGAGCAACTTTTGTGAAGAAACTTTTTCGATCCGAGGTCGTTTTCTATTTATTTCGGATTTTTCTTCTGATTTATTTTCCGATTTTTGTGGGGCTAACACATGACGGCTCCTGGAGACGCCACGTGTCACCCATTTTTATATTTATTTTTTATTTATTTTTTATTAAAAAATAAAATAATAAAATAATAAAATAAAAGGGACCGCACATGCAGGGCACATGCCTCTCGTGCACGTGTCACGCACGTGCTGCCGCCTAGACTCCTCTTGACGCCACGTGGCAAGATCGTGGTTGTGTCGTCTTCCTCCCCTTTCCAAAGCTGGCGGTGACGCCCAAATCTCGCCACCGATCTTGCCTCTGCCGCATCCCCCAAATCTTGCCACCAATCTCGACCGCCATCGTCGATCCCCATCAAATCTCATATTCAAATCAATCAATCCCCTCGTCTCAGACCCCATCACAGATCCGCTTCCATAGCCGACGGTGCTTCTCCAGCTATTTAGGAAATGCCCCGAACCTTGTCAACCCCATCCGCCGATTGCACAGGAAGAAGGGGGACCGGTGATGATAGCCCCGTCACCCGCGTCCTCGACGAGATCCGAAACCATGGGGATTCGTTGCAGCGCACCCCCTGTTGGGTGCTTTTGCTCCGACATCTGTCGTCGAGCCTACCTCCGACTTCCACCTTCATCAACTTCAACGTCTGCCATTGACATCTCCATCAACTGCAGCAAGCTCAGTTCTTCATCAACGTTGCTCTGACAACCATCTTCGACGATCGGCGTCATCTTCGACAACGACTACAGTAACTCCCTCAATGCCAATGCGTCTCTGAGCTTCTTCATCATCAGGAGACAAGGCCGACCATCCTCCAGTCCACGGTCTAGCTTCACTTAACCGCCACAGGGCGGCCACCATCCACGCCTTGCCAATCTGCTATGCCTACGCCACCGTCAACGCCTCGCCGGTCTGCTCCGCTGACTTCTTCGTACACGGTTTTCGAGGCGGTCTTCATTGTATTTTTTAAGCAATTAGAGATGCAAAATGCAATTTTTGGCCTATTTTAGGGACTAAAATATAAGTATCGATCAAACGATATTCAAAAAATATGAAACTTGGCCAAGATGATAATTATGATGAAATGAATGCACTGTAAGTTTTTTGGAATTTTTTAATTCAAGATGAATTTTTTTATGTATTTTTAAATGCAAACAAAGTGAATTTCAATATTTAATTATAATAAATATTAAACCTAACTATTTTCAAGGGATAAAATTACCTAAGATCTATCACTAAGTGATGGATCTCAGAAAAATCTTAAACCTCGAAAATGTGAGATTTATTACTTATTAAAAATCAAATATTGAAATATGCAAAATAATTTCTACAAGGCAAAATATGCTTGTAAGTGCAATTTTTTTAGGTACAATGTTAAACATAATTAATTCTACAATCTGTGATTTTTCGGCAATTTTTAGAGCAACAGTTAATAAATTATGAATTTTCAGAGCTCAAAATGGGCAAAGTATGCAATTTTCCACAGCACAATTAATTATTAATTAACCACTGATCACATAAGTATCAAGCATATGCCATAATGTAGAGAATTAATTGACGAATTAAATGTTAATTTTTGATGAATAAAATAATGCAATGTAGAGGTTCAAAACAAAGGAGAAACACAGGTGTATATCTGCAATAATTTAAAATAAGATAAAATAAAGAAAGGACTAATGTGAATTTACCAAAAGATCTGGGGGAAGCTGCAAATTTGCCAGAGGGCCACGTGCAAAGTAGGTGACCTCTGGCTAACTGACTTGTTGTGCGAAAACTTGAAACGCTGAGGGCTGATCTACAATTTTCCCACGCGGTTCACGTGTGCAGCACGCGACCCCTGGAAGGAGGTCGACGTCCTCCCCCGGCGCACGTGCCTTGCACGTGCGTGGGGAGTCTCAGGGTTGGTGCCCGGCCACTGGTATCTCCGATGGAAAAGGCGTGGGCGGAGCAAGGCTTCTGACGGCCTTTGATAGACAAAATTCTAGGTTGTTCCTTTGCCTCCTTGTGTTCGACCTTGGGACTTGCCCAAGTAAAATAAACATAAAACCACGTGATTAAAAATTGACTAAAATTTATTATGGTTATTTCTTGACCGATTTTGATTGCCCGCCTACAACGAAACGATACATATTTTTAAGCGAACGATAATCCACGTATTTTAACGGGGGCGATCCGCGATCCGTCAGTGGACAACATTAGAAGGAACTTTTTATGGAATGGAAAATCCATAAAAACAAATAGATAAAAGAGTTCATGTTAAAAAATTGCCATACCAAAAAAAAATAATGGATGGAATATTCTCAGTCTTGAAACATTTAACAATGCTCTTCTAACTAAATCCTTCATTGAGATTTCTGAACACAAAAAACCGTGGATCTCCATATTGGATAGCACATGTTCTTACAGAGGTAGACCTATTTCATTAGGATCTAAGTCAACATCCAACAAATCTCCAATCTGGAAAGCCCATATGAAGAACTCCAAATGTAAAAAATGGAGAGGGTCTCTCATCTCTGGTCTGACCCGTTGATAGGAAATCGGACTTTCAAAGATACCTCCCCACAAATTTGGAAATCCACTAAAAAATGATTCTATCAAATCTGCCTTGTTGATACGGAAAAAAATAATTGATTTAAGCAATTGGCAAATCACATCTCAATTGGTCAAATTCAAATTTTAAGAGAATTGAAGAAAAGTATTGATCAAATTTGCGCCAAAACGAGAACCGAAGAAATGGAGACATGTTTTTCCCAGCTTCCGGAATTGGAGGGAAAGTAGGTTTGAACCACTATCTATACGGTCTGATCGATAGCAGTCAAAAAATCATGTTCCACAACAGGTTTTAGTAAAAAAAATTGATCCTAGAGTGACTTACTTCTTTGGTTTCTAGCAAATCAAAAACATTTAACTCAAGACTTAATTTATAAAATTAATCTGGTTTCCGTCAACAGATGTCATCTTTGTGAAAATGACTGCGAGGGCTATCTTCACTTGTTTGAAGAATGTCCTATAACCAAGAAAATATTTTCAACCTAGTCTTAAACACCTCCTGGCCTCCATTAAATTTTAGGAGCTTTTACACTCGATGTCGATTAAGGAAATTACTAAGTCCCGTGGAAATTAATATCTTTGAAAGGATCTATTTGTTGGTCGATTTGGATGGCTCGCTTTCAAAGAGCTCTTCAAACTTTTTAATCTTAGAGCACAAAATTTTAATGGAAGCACTTCAAATCTGTTGGGTGCGTTTGGGCATAAATATGTAGTGACTTGATACTTTAACAATAAATTGAAAAGGGCATCTGTTCGAGGTGTGACAATAAAATTAACCAGATTTTTTGGATTCATGATGTTTTCACTCAATATTCTAGGGAAGTCTCCTCTAGATGATATTAAAAGAGACGTCTAGGTAAAGAAATAGGGATAGTTGGAGTTGAAAGCAGGATGTCCAGATCATCACAAACATGAATTTTGAGGCCATGTCAAGCCCGAGGTAAAACGAATCAAAATTACAAATCACTTCTAACTTGTTACAATTTTCTGCACAACAAGTGAAAACTATGGAAGTGATGGATGTTGTGTTAATATTTACTAATGCATGAATTGATATTGCAATTCTCTTCACTATTATTTCATTACAACTCTTTATTAATGGTTTTACAACTCCTCCATTAGTTTTTTATGACTCCATGTTATATTTATTACATAATATTGCGTGAGATGTTGAGAATAACTTTCGTTTCTTAAAATGGAAATGGATGATTCAATTTCACAGCTTTGTGCGAGATTAACTACGGTAATCACATTTCAATTGTAATTGAGGAGATAAAAAGAAATCAATGATTGGTATTTAATTGAGGGTAAAATAGGAAAACATGTGTATTGATCTTCTCATAAACCATTAATGATAAGAAAATGATTTTAATCTCCATCAACAGATCAAAATCAGACAAAGCGGAACGTTGTAATCATTAGTTTACTAATGGGTTCGGAGCTCGTTGAAATATCTCTCCCTCTCTCCATACACATATTTATGTATATGGGGAACCGCAAATGAGACATGAGTTAAAAAAGACCAATCTCATTTTGAATATTTCTGCTCTTTTTCTTTCTCTTTGTGTGTGTGCGAGCGCGCAAAGAGTATGCGTTCATGGGTACAAATAACTTATGTGTTGAATAAGTTGTAAATGTCAAACACCTCCTCATTTAGAATTTAAATTGTAAATTTTACACACCACAAATAGTGATTAAGTTGAATTGACATGATTCATGGTGGATTATATCCTTTTTTTGCAATCATGGATGTCCTTAATTAATGTTTATTCCATGCAGCTTTCTTTGCTCCAAAAACTTAGATTCTTTTTTGTAATCAAGTCATCTACTCGATATCGTGTCCCGACCATTCGACAATCCCTAATCCATATCGAATCCAAATAGATATTGTTGTGAGTGCATGGGGATTCGTTTCGGACTATATGTACATTATTATTTATCCAACTTGCAAAGTTAAGATACACATCAGATGTGTACGACTTTATTCATAATTAATTGAGGCAGTGATGATTGATATGTGGGCCTAAAGATAAAGAGAGCTCTATGTGGTTTTCTCGATCTACAAGTAAATACATATGGTCGTATCATGAACAAAAAATAAATTATTTCACACCAATGTCATGAAGTCTTTTCAAATTACGTGATGTTGTCCATCATTTTCATAATTACATCACAATTCCTACAAACTTCTCAACTCTTACAACATAATGTCCAAATCACACTTAAGTCTAAAAAATCGCTAAAAAAATCACAATTTCAATCATCATATGTTTATGTCTTACACAAGTGACATCGCCCCTTCTTCCCGAGCCTTCATCGTGACCTCAACCCTGATCAACTTGAAATGGGTTAGGTTCTCCTGTTGTGGTGAACACGACATCTGACCTTGTCGTGGGCCTTTAGAACCATCCGATCATGATCCGACGGTCCATATCATTTCTCCTCCAATGAAGTTTACATTGATTTTGATTGTCTACCCATCATCGGCTGGTCTCGAGGCCCATAATAGGACCTAATTGTAGTGTCGACCACGTCGTGAGATCCTTTCCCACATAAACGAATTGAGCGAAACTTACTCTTTAGATGTTCCTATTGCTCTTATATTGGAATGCTTAACTTATAGATTTAACATAAAAACAAGGGTTGAATTGTGCAAATATAACTTTACACTAGAAGTACAACTTAAATTTAAGAAATAAGAGAAGGAATGAGCAAACCACAATTCCCAGTATTTTAACGTGGAAACCTTCTCGCATAAAAACCGCAACCTAGAAATGCCATTTCAATGAGAAGTACTTTATATGTGGATACAAGAATCCAAACATGGTATTTGTATGTTATAAGGTAGAAAAAAGAATTGTCTTGTAAGCGTCAGATTGAGTGCGCAAGATTATGAAGCATCAAAAGTGTACGAACAAGGTTGATGCAGTTTAGGAGAAAAATGAATACTTAAAACACTTGAGCTAGAGAAGGGCACACATGAAATTAAGAATTTGAGCTCACAAAATCATTGAGATGTATATAGATGTAATACTTGATTTTACAACATGTCAACACTCTCAAAGATCATATTTGTTTATATGCTTACAAGTGGTTTAGTAGAAAGTAGGATACTTAAATATTTAAGTAGGAATTAAATAACAAATGGAAAAGATAAATTATAATTAGATAAAACTAGTCATCTCAAAATAATATTACTATTGTAAAGTAATTAATTGATTAGTTTGTGATAATTATCGACTCGAAGTGGTTTCAAGAATCTTCGATTCTTTAATGACTATTGAATTATTTGATTAAAGATGAGAGTAATCAACTAAAACTTGACAAATTAATTGGCTAGTAGTAGATTTAATCGGTTAGAAATTAATAGAGTAGTTACAAAAAAGGTCTCATGAACTATGCACCCAATTTCAATATCGTACATGACTTTAAAAAGTAACAATGTTGTATCATATCTTTAAGATTTGTCATAATGTGGTCCTTGACTATTAAAACTTAGTTGGACATTTTGTCTTTCTAACCTTAAATCACAACAACTCAAAATCACAATGAGACAAATACTAAAGGTTGTGTAAACGTTGAAATCAGTTGTATAATTCATGCACTTTTGTACAATTTACTCAAATTAGTATCTATAAAAGTTAGTTAAATCAAGTATTTTACATAATTGAATGTTGGAGTGGAAGAGAAATCCATTAACAAATAAGGTTAGTCAACTAGTCTTGATTATTTAACTAAGAAAATATATTAATTGACATATATATGGTCTGAACAATATGATTCGACTTGATGCTCAAAAGTAGTCGACTAGGGGAATTCGGTAGTTGAAAAAAACGTCAATCGTCGATTAGAAGATTCAGTGATCAGTTGCAATAGAACAAAATAGAAAGTTCAAGGTATTGTTTTAATGATAATCAAGTGAATGAACGTAATGGTTGATTTTAAGATATAACAACCGATTAGAATAAATTAATTGTCTAATTTACTCATAAATTAGTTCTTTTATACATTTAGAGCTTTTATAACTTATAAGTTTAAACTTTTGAGTAGTTTGCTTGAGCTTTAGCAAGAGAACTTTGTTTCAGCTTCTTCAAGATGGACTTATGTAGAAATGCCCTTGTTTTTGTTAAAGATATGCAAACTTGCACTTCTCCCCTTGGTTGTGATCTTTCACTATTTTGTTATATTCTTCCTTTTTATATAAAAAACAAGTACATAATGATAGTATAATTTATTATCCACTCCTTACTGATTTTTTAAGTCTTCTCTTCCCATTTATTTGAAGGTTAACAACTTTTAAATAATTTCTCATCCTTTTTATCATTATAAAAAAGATAGAAAAATTTAGTCATTCAAATTGAATTCCCTTCCCCTTTTTCTAATGGAACCTCTCTCTTCTTCCTTTTTATTATATATATTTCAACTATTTTTCCACGTTTTTGCTATTATAAACTCTGTATTCTCCAAATAAATTCTTTCTCCCCTTAATCCATGATTCTTAGCAAAGACGGGCTAATTGATATCCAATGTAATACCAAAAATGAATCTGCTAGATTTTCAAATAATGCAATGTTTTTTAGGTAATCATATATGTCCATTTAGATAGACAATTCTCTCTAATTTTAGGAATTTTGTGATGATATTTTCAATTTGATCATTAGTGTTAACAAATTCTAATGAAATTTCACCATTAATATGCATTCTTAAAAGTGATATATAATATCTACGTATTTAGTTCTAAAATAAAATATATGATTTTTAGATAGATTAATAGCATGTGTTATCCCAAAAAAAATCTAACATTACATCAAGTTTTAATCTAGAGCTATTTAAAGTATGTTTTATCCACATAACTAGTGAATACACAAGAGAAGCATATTTACATTCATCTTTGATGTTGAAGCTACACATGTAAGTTTCTTAAATGACATATTTTACTGACACTCTTTTTATCTATTCTACTTCCAACTCAATCAACATTGTCGTATGCCATTAGATCAAAATATGGAGTTTTAGGATAATATGGTCCACATTTATAAGCATCTTTTGGGTATGGTTAAGGAGTTGAGTTAAACGTAAGGCATAAATAATTATTATAAAAATATTATGTCTGTTGGTTACAAGATACAACAATAGGCCAATCATGTCTCGGTATTGAGTCGAATCACTACATTTACAATTTTCATATACATCGATCCTTGCTTGAGCTTTTGTAGGGATTGTCTTCTCTTTGGTATTTCCTAGCCTAAATTGTTTGAAATTTTTGGATTACTCGGTATGGTTGATGAATATACCATGACGTAGTTGTTGAGTCTATAAACTTAGGAAGAAACCAAGTTCTCCTATTAAGCTTATATCTACCTCTTCATGCATGTACTTCTCAATATAAGTATAAATTTTAATTAGCATCTCCAAAAAATAATGTCATCACTATATACTTGAACAAATAATAGATTATTGAAGTTTCTAGTGAAGAGAGTTGAATCCACTTTTCTCATTTCAATGACAGAAGAGAGTAGAAAGATCAAGTTTTTCTTAATTTATAAGATCAAGAGGTTTCTTGAAAAAAAAAATCATATTTGAGATAACCATTTAAAAAGGTACTTTTCATTAACCATTTAAAAAGGTACTTTTCACATCTATTTTATATAGTTAATGTCCAAATGGGAGACATAGGACATAAGTATTTTGGTTGATTCTAATCTTACAACTGAAGCGTGTAGTTTGTTAAAGTTTGTACATCTTGCCATTTATGACCTTGAACTATATAAGTCCAGATTTATTTTAATTACTTATCCACCTTTGTTAAATTTGTTTCGATAAACCTCTTTAGTTAAATTATTGAAGTATTACTGATTTTAGTTACAAGTTCATAAATTTGGTTTCTTGTGAATTAATTAAGTTATTATTGCATGTAAACTATCCAAGATTTTAGGGGTGCACATGGATCGGATTGGTTCGGATTTTAGCTTAATCTGTGTCTAATCCAACCTTAACGGATTTTTGTTTTTTCGAATCCAATCCAATCATCAGATTTCTAAATCCAATCCGATCCAATCCATCGAATTAGATCGGATTGGTTCAGATTTTATACTTACAATTTCCCGCCCAATAGTCTACTTTACATGTCTATACTTTACAGCACACTAGCCATTGAACATTCGAATAATGACTTCAAATTTGATTATATGAATAGACGTAAAGGAAAGAAAAAATACATATCAAATAAAAGTTGAAGAATTCCATTAATCCATTATAAAAAGTTGAAGACCACAGAATCAAACTAAATGATTATATTGAATTTTAAATTTAATATTTTCTTTAATAAATAATGCATTAGTTTATTTTTTGCAATTGATTTCTACCAAATGATTCCAATAAAAATAATACAAGTTATCAAATAAGGATACAAAGACAAGGTAGATAAACAAAAAAATGTGATCTCTGTGATCGGATATTGATGAAGTCCATGATTAACTTAGAATATTAAGCTATGCTAAAGACAAACACTCACAAGAACATCCTTCAAGGCTCTATAATATATCATTAAAAAATGAGAATCATAGAACATTCATACTCGATTGAGTATGCAAGACAAAACTAGCTTAAATATAGCCAACCCATTAGACATCATTCTTCCCATTTAAAATGGACTTGAACTCGAATTTATTTTTAAAATTATATCTATAGTCAAAATATGTAAATTCTATAAAAACATGAATAAAAATATATATCAAATTAAAAATAAAAGGAATTAAAATAATGCTTAATTCTTCTTAAATGGGTGTATGTAATTGATCCAATTCCATCACTAAAATAAGGTTGCAAGCTAGAGCCAGTAAAAGGTAAGAAGCAAAGAGAATAAAAATATCTAACAAATGTACCAGGTAACTATCCCAAATCTATTGTCTTTTAACGAAGATAAGAAGGGTGGCAGCATACTGAGGCCAAATGGTATCGCATGGGAGGGGATTATGTTGTTTGAGACAGGTGGCGACATCGCGGGGAAGGGGGCATGCCAAAATTGTGTTGGAGAGGAATAACATTGTGCAAGAGGGGGCATCACCGAAATGGACTGAGAGGGAATCAGGATGAATTTTGGTGTTCAATAGTGAAATGAGAGAGAGGGACCTGGGAGAGAAACACCAGAATATGGATTTATAATTTTACAAGTTATAGGCTTACTTTATTATTTTGGATATTTAACATTTGTCTTTCAAGAGAGAAGAAAGGGTGATATCAAGAGGACTTATATCCAAGATTGATATGAAAAAATGGTATGAATGACATTGATTATGTACTTAGAGAGAATTCGAAATAGGTGCACATAGATATTATGTGTATGTATGTATTATGTTTGTATGTATCTACATGCACACATGTGTGTTAACGGATTAACGGATCGGATCGGATCGGATTTTGATAAGATCCGATCCAATCCATACTTTAACGGGTTTCAAAAATTCCAATCCGATCCGATCTATTAGAATGATAAAATCAAACCGATCCAATCCAATAACATCGGATTGGATCGGATTGCGGATTTTATTCGATGCATGTGCACCCCTACAAGATTTATCTCGTAATGCATTGTTGATATTTTTAGGTTCTATTTGTAAGACAAATGTTATACTGGACCCTTACTTGACTTTGTTTATATTAAAGAAAGCTTTTTCTTCAACAAAAGTTTACTCAAGAGTTTCCAACTAAATTTAATATATTATTAAGATGCCAAACGTTAAGAACCAATTTATAACACTAATGTATCCAAAGTATTTTATATCAAAAAATAATTTTAAAGACTTATATATTTGGATTATTTCTTCTTTTCCTTTTTTTTAAAAATCAACCAATAGGGAATGCTTTAAAAATAAATTGAGAAAAAGTTTATTTATATATAAGTAGCCAATGGTAAAAGTATTTCCTATGCATATGTTTTCGACCATTTCTTCTTCCTTATTTTTGACCTTGATGAATATTTTGATTAGATATTTAATTGTTCACTTCGACTCCTTGGAAATCATGGGCTATTGACTTCTTTCTTTGTTCTGTATTGATGTGTATCTTTAATGTGATACCTTTGGTTGAATGTTGACGACATCCATCAAAAGAGTTGTTCCTTACATCATGTGGTATTTTCTCCATAGATGTAAAAACAATCTTTATTTGAATTTGTATGGTTCCTCCACTGACTTTTTTATGCGTTGACCTTCTTATATATTTTCATTAATAATTAGGTGCTCTTCATTCTCTTTCAACTGCACAGATTTCATTCTCCCCCTTTTCCTTTTTGGACTATGTTAGATTTTATTTCCCTAGTTCACACTTAAGAATCCATATCTATTTTCTTCTTTGGGTAAATGACCTTGAAGTAGAAGAAATGGCAGCTATAGAAGTGTATGGTTTCTCAACTGACTCTAATTTAGCAAAACTTTGTTTATAGACGCCTAATGATTTTTCTTTTTAGTTTACATGCTTTTTAGGTTTTTCAGTGATTAACACTCTTCTTAATACTAAATGTTTTTTCAAGAAAAAATATTTTTAGTTTTAGAGAGGTTGTTGTACTACAAACTCCTTTTATAACATAACCTTTTTATAATAAATTTTTAGACATTTTTTATTTATAGTTTTCTTACAAATCACAATTGATTCATTGAAGGCTATAAGGAGTTCTTTATGAAACAACTTATCATAATCAAAAGTATTTACCTCGACATCGGTTGTAATAACTATGACAAGTGTGTCATAGTCACGTTAAGAGTTTTGGAGTCGCTTGAGGTGGTGTCATCACTTGTAGATTATGTTACCTCATTTTCAAGGTTGTTTTTGTTAGAAAATCGGAAGCGGAAGCGAATAACATGGAAAAAGATAAAGAAGAGTAAGAACATCGGGATTTGACGCGGAACCCTACTCCGTGAGGAGCGGGATGAAACCACGGGAGAAGTCCTCAAAGGGGCATGTTATGCATTACACTTTCTCAATGGTTACATGAGGTCTGGGGCTCCTTATATAGCCTCCTCAGAGCTCCAAGCCCCACCACTGGTAGATGTGGGACTAAACTCAGTGGTGGGGTAAATGGATCCTGGAGGGATCCATTTACCCATCTATTACATAAGTGACACATGCTCTAAATACTCTAACGGTTTTCATTCATTATTCTCTTTTTCGTTGCTCGAGACCAAGTCATCATCACCATGGATGATTTGGAGAGTCCTCCGAGATTCATTTGTCTTCATGCATGAGAATGTGTGTTTGTATTCTTCATGCGAGATGGCATGACACAATGCATCCATGCCTTTCTGTGCTCAACTCGAATTTATGGATACGATGATTAGAGAAATCTTATTTTTGGTCCTTTAGCTCTGAGAACATGAAGGTTGTGCGATGTAACTCCGTGCCATGTCATCATAAACCTCAACAAATATTGTCATTGTAGTTAACCTAAATTCAATAATTGTTATGAAATGAAAAGTAGCTTGATGAAAAACAATTACGAGCTTATAGATGTGGTGAAGCTTTATGGTGCTAGATATGGTCTTATAATCATATTACACTTTTTTTATGACATAATAATATTACACTTGAAAAATTAACTTTAACCCACTCAATCATCAAATGTGGGTTTAGCACAAGAAGGGGAATTGATTTGTGCAAATATTATTCTAAATAAGAATATATAAATTCCAATTAAGTAACAAGAGAAGGAACAAGTAACCACTTTACTAATTATTTTTGTATGAAAACCTTTTTGGGTAAAAATCACGATCAAGAATATCTTATTATAGATTTTCCTATCGAAGAAACCTTCCATGATCTCTCTCTACTTCAATGGGGGCAGTACAACGTTCTGTACAAATGATCCTATCACGGACAATATCTCAAGAAAATCTTTCTCTCTCACGGAATCACAACTAAGATAATTGTGTACAATAAGATATTATAAGCATAGCCTTGTTTGCATAAAATCAAATTCACAAGATTACAAAACTTAACAAAGATATGAATAAGGCTTGAGTAGACCGGGAGCATGTTGGAGGCTTTGAGAATTTGATCTTGAGAAAAAAAACAAATTAAAGATTAAGAATTGAGCTTCCAAATTTACTTATATATATATATATATATGAAATATTGGTTGAGTTGATTGGCATATGAAAGGCCTCAAAAAGGTCCTATTTATAGGTCTAAATATGGATTAGTAACCATTTAGATAATTAAACATTGTTAGGTATGATTTGTACCATTGATTAAAAAAGAAACATACAGATTCATACAAATTTAATCAACTCAAAATTAAATTAGTCAATTGAAAGGTACTTTGTCAAATGATGTGCAAGGTTAGTTGACACAAAGTAATATTCAAAATATTTAATATAATGCTTTGTGTACTATCTGACTAAGATTGAGAGGAGACAATCAAGACCTGGGAAAATAGTTTGATGATGATAAGTTTAATAGACTGAAAACTAATGTTTTCTAAATCAATTAATGAAGTCAAGTATTTAATACATTTGGATGTTGGAGAGGAAAGCTAGATGGCTAACAAATGAGGTTAATCAAATAAAATTGATTAGTTAAGTGAGATAATATGTTAATCTATTGAATTAGTTTGAATAAATGGGATTCAATTAATGTCTCAAAAGAAGTTGATTAGGTCAAATAAAAGTCGAAAAAATTGAGGTCGAAATTTAAGACATTGATTCAAAGGTCTCTAATTGAATGAACAAATGTTAAAACTTTGTCATATCAAAATAAAAATCAATAACATAATTGCTTGAATATCTTAGATTAAAAAGCTTGCTACACTTAGAATAGTAGGACCATATTCTTGAGTAAGTTGTCCTTGAGCTTCCTAGGCTTCAATAATTCGGTTTACTTTTATCTTCACTTAAGTAGTTTCTCTTTAGTTCGTCAACTATAGTGGCACCCCAACTGTGTGATAAACATTAGCTTGAGAAATATCTTCTTCCTTCTTAGCTTAAGTCCTTCCTTCCCAAGTTTATAGTGAAATTCTCTACCTTAGATAGCCTTTCCCCCAAAATAAAGATACAAACTACAATTATCATTATCAAAATATAGATCACCTATAATCCCTTCCCTTTATTAATGATAAAACTCTTTTATATTTGTTATCAACACTCTTCAAATTCTAATACTTACCATCTTGTTCAAAAGTTCAACATCTTTCATATAATATTTCCTCTTTCTCGTTATTATCAATAAGATAGTTATGTAACTTTTCCCTTGCCAAATTTTTAAATTTCCACCTTTTGTTTTAACCTTGTTCTACTCTATTTCATCTCTTTATTTTTATGTACTAATTTGACTTTCAACCTATCGATTTTGAATTTTGGCTGATTAATCCTATCAAAATTTTCTATAGATTTTTGTAAAGAGATGCATCTTTTCTTGGAGAGACATGACAACCTTTATGACTTATAAAAGGAGACATGAGGCTTAAATCATGGGGTTAAAAAAATCATGGCTTACACACCTTCAAGTAATAATAAGCATGGGAAGTAAAAAGGAGCCCAAAAATCCTAGTTCGCTCAAGGTAGCAACCAACAAGTCTCACCGCCGCCACCGCTTAACCAGAGTCTTTCAATACAATCTCTTATCAAAAAATGGTACATCCTCCCCAAGAATGCCAAGGATACAACAACCTTAGGAGCACACATGCCATCCCTCTATATGCCATAGTACTCCTTGTAAAGTATGGGTAGAGGGTCGCAAACTAAGAGTAGATTAACATGTAAGAAACCTCAAGATATTCTCGCAGCTAAATGGAGAAAGCATGTAGAAGAATAGGGGAAAATGATGAGGGAAGAAAAGGCCTTTAAAGCTACATGTCTCACAAAATGAAACCAATGATAGAAACCTAGGGAAATATTAAATAGGAAAAAAATTGGATGACAATGGCCCTGAGCACTATGTTGGGCACCAACCAACTTTATGATGGAAAATAATAAATGATGGAGCAAAATCCTCTTACATCAAGCAAGCTCATGAGTTCTATTTGCGTAAATTTGATCGAGCTCAAAGAAAGCCTAAGAAATATACAAGCATGTAACTCTTTAATGGACAAATAATGCATGTAAAGTAAAGTCTAAGCGTCTCGCCAAAGTAATGATAGGACCAACATTGATGCATACATTAGATGGCCAGAAATAGTATATAAAAGTCTGTGTAAGCTCATGAAGGATAAGGCTTCTCAAACTTAAAGAAAGTGAAAGGATTGATATGGCATTTAGAGGAGAAGATAAAACGATGAAAGGGTCTTCTTGCAAGAGCAAGTGAATGCGAGGAAGATGATCGATCATGCGGTTATACATGGGTTAATGGCAACAACCTGATATTCTGCACATTCAAATCAAACCAACTAAAAGTGGGATTAATCTTGTCATTAATGATTAGTTCTCACTTTTGCAAAAGAATACTCCACTAATATGTGAGCAACTCAACCTTCAACATTGATTCGCATGTTCTTGACCTTGTTGGAAAGATTGCGACGAGGTGACTCTTTTAAAAATAATGATATGGTAGGATTGATTGGACATGAAGGACTACATAGTCTGTTAGCTTCAGATTAACAGAAGAAAACTAAGAGCTCCACATGAGACGAAGATAATCAATCATATAAAAGTTCCCCAAGGCCCCCAATCAGGATTTCAATTAGATGTCTCAATGGCAACACGATTATATAAGGTAAAGAGATCGGAGACTTAAGTTCATGTTTGGTTGCCAACCCCCTGCTCTATCCCTACATTCAGTTGTATGGACCATATAATTTCTTTGTTATAACTTTTTTTAATCATTTTCAAATAAAAATTAACATAAAAATATATTATAATTATTAAAAAAGTTAATATTACACATAATTAATGTCACATGACATCACATTTATCATTTCAACCCTCTCCAACCCTTCCAATCATCCAAACATCTATTCACAAGAGGATATCCGAACCCAACCCAGTTATCAAACATAAGGTTGAATATAACCGAGAAAACATCATATCCTACTTCGACGAATATCCTACTAGATAATATTATCGAAAGATCGAAGCCCTTGAACTTCGATTACACGTCAAACTCCCTATATCATGAGTTTTCACTCTATGTGAGGACCCCCATGAGCATTCATGAAGGGTTATAAATCCTATGGCATTTATTGCTTTCATTTCTCTTAAGAAGGACATGTTGCATAAATATTTGGCATCTTGTCCATAAAGATCATGACTTTGAAGCCCTCGAAACAATCGAGACATCAAGGGAATTCCTTGAGAGGCTGAAAGACATAAAGGTCAAGAAAGAGCATTGTACACTTATCCCAAGATTTCCTTTCTAGTATTGGAGTAAAGAAAATTGGATGCACAATCAATAATTATGCAAGCACGTGAAGAAGGAAATACAAGATATTACATCAAGCACCTCTCGTGACTTCTGGAGAAGGAAATTCACCTGGAAGAATAAAGATTATAACTCTCTATATGTTCCCTCGCTCTTTTTCATCAATCTCTCTCTCATTATTATTTTCTTTTGTGGTTTGTTTGCACATGTATCATTTTCATATCCCAAAAGCAAGGAATTCACCCTCGTCAAGCGATCAAAATCAAGCATTGTGAACCAACTTCAGTATTCATGTAGTAGAGCCGCGTGTCTTCCCTTTAAAGATAAGTGTTACAGAGATAATTATTTCCTCGAAAAAACCTACCATTATACTCGTGATCGAGAAGAGATCATTTTGTACATGCAAATGGTAGATTTTGCAATGTGTACTATGGGTATTATATATAGAGTAGATTACCAAAAAAAAGCCTGACTAAGCATTGTTTCCCAATTAAGGATCTCATTTTTCAAATGCAACAAAGAGAGGTTTGATCTTACTTTTTGTCTCAAATACTGGACTCCGTAAGCTTCCACAACCCTTATATGTCGACGTTTAACCTTGAAGTTAAAAGTTTAGACCCATCTTTGTTACATTTGAAAAATGAGGTCCTTAATTAGGAATTGAATTTAGCTCCAGTTGAGACCATTTTTTGTAATTTACCCATACATATAACTATTCACGTCATTAGATATGCAAATGGTAGAATATGCAAATACTTATAATATGAGTATTACATGTGACAATTCATGTGACTATCTTATAACATAAGTAAGAAAATATGTTAACCATTATGACTTAAGAAATTGTCTTACAAAATGTTATCGCATGTTAATCTTGGTATAGTTATATATTTTAGAATGTTAAATTTCTCATTGGTAAACAAGTTAGATATGTGTGAAGGTTTATAGATGAAATTAAGAACATATAAGGCACTCACTCATAAGAAACACAAGTTACAGTTCCAATAAAGGGGTCATGTTAGCCCATAGGAGAACATCTTCCAGGCACGCATGGTTCAAGGAATCACATAGGTCAAAGATTAGTCATCTACAAGTCATGTAATGTCATGGACACAAGTGCTAGCGGATGAAATGTAACAAGAAAAGAATATGAAGTGTCATGCAAAATTGGTCTAAAGAAAAATAAATCATAATCGATCATGCAAGAATGATTTAAAGAAAATAAACCATAACTAGTCATGCATAACAATTTAAGGAAAAATAAACCATAACAAGTTAACATACAACAATGGTTCAAAGAATAGATGAACCACTTACATGTCATATGTATCATGAAACATACCCTACACAATGAAGAATATGATCGTTTATATACTCCTATCTAGATTGCTTACTTATTCCCGCACTCATGAAAAAGCAACCAAATACATGAAATGCTAGGGGTATGAACTAGAACATGCATTGGAATTAGTAGACACATAATAATAATACTCGGAATACTCATGCAATGCAATGGATTAAACAATGGTTAGATTTCTCATGCATTGCCACCAACATAATATGTGCATTAAACTCACAAAAAGTTATATTTGTCAATTTGAAGTGAAAGATAAAGTTGATCGTGTTGCAGATTCATCGAGATATTTGGGTGATACAATTTATTGCATGGATTTGAAGGATATGATATGTTCATTGGAACAAAAATCGAGTTATAGTATTAGTTTTTTTATTTAGCAAATTTATCGT
Organism: Ottelia alismoides; assembly: GCA_037367405.1. Lineage (NCBI taxonomy): Eukaryota > Viridiplantae > Streptophyta > Magnoliopsida > Alismatales > Hydrocharitaceae > Ottelia > Ottelia alismoides. The sequence goes on from JAZKJV010005430.1 coordinate 161,932, forward strand.
CAAAATTGTAATGATAGAACTTTTAGTTATGAATGGTCATCATTAATTTTTATGAGAAAGTCATTTTTATACTCATTGATTACCATGCAAGAATCAGTAACAGCCCGACAACGAACGGCTTCACATTTCCACCATCCACGCGATTGGTTCTCTTAACAGACTTCTCAACAAAGGAGCAATTAAATAGATGAAAATGTGACATGTCTTTTATGTTCTCTCCCTTCACAAAATAAATAAAAGACAAAATCGAGTGTTACACAATCAACTGATGTTTTCCCTCTCCGACAATCTTATTATATTTTAAAAATGAAGCGCTTAATTGGAAATCAATGCATAATCAAAGCATGTTTTTATAATTTATCCTTTATTTAATTGGGTTACGTTTAAATCCTCTTATTTCTTATTCCTTCCTCCATCTCTATTTGCATGTATTTTGAAATTATTATTGGACAAAATAGTTAGAGCATGTGTAACCGTTGCTTGTAGCTGAACTTGTATATTTCTTTTGGGCCTTAATTGTTTGTGACCTTTTTGTCATTTTTGGCACTTTGTCTTTTTTTTTTACTTAAGCAAATCTAGTATTATGATCATACTACTATTTTAGATGAATACTACTAGTTTCTTCAAATTAGCATGAAAAGAAGCCAGTTTCCTTTGGCAATGAACAACAATAGGGTACTAAAGAAGAGAATGTAATCTTATATTAACCCTTCTACGACGTGTTTTGTCATCCTTCCCGGTGTAGATGAGTTAAACCCTCCTCCATGAACTCCATTGAGCGCATGCATCCAACTTCAATTCCGATATAGTCATCCACTAGATTGATTAGTTTGTCCAACTACTCTATTCAATGAGGTGACCAAATAGAATAACTCTGACTGATTAATCAACCGATTAGTGAGTTATTATATTATTTTTTAATTTCCATACTTTTCTTGAATGTAAATTAATAGTTAGTTGTGTATAAATATATGATTAGACAATTATAACTCAACACAATCATTAATATTATAATTATTGATCAGAAATGTATAAATACATAATTATAAGTGTTGGAGTATTTGGTAGTGCGCCTATTGAGTTGTAGATGGGTAAATGGATACCTCAAGGATCCATTTACCCCATCTAGTTGTTTAGTCCCATATTGTCCAGCGGTGGGACTTGGAGGCTCTGGAGAGGCTATATAAGGAGCCCCAGACCTCCTGTAACAGATGAGAAAGTGCGATGCATAACACGTCCCTTTGAGGGCTTCTACCGTGGTTTCATCTCGCTCCTCACGGAGTAGGGTTCCACGTAAAATCATGTGTTCCATGTTTTATCTTTCTTGAGAATATGCTCTATTTTATCATTCCGCTTCCGCTTCTGATTTTCTAACATGCTATCAGAGCGAGTTTGATTCTTGGAGATTTGTTCTTTATGCAATTTGAGATTAGATTCTCGAGGATTTCAATATCTTTATTTTTGTTCTTTCGATATTCAATATTGATGTTGAAGATTATTATTCATGAGAGATTTATTCAAGATTACTAGGGTCTTCTGAAACCCTAGATGGAGTTCATGAAGATCGAAAACCTCATTGATGAATACACATTCATCACTCTTTATTCTTTTATTTTAGCTACAAAACCTTTGCCAAACATATGTATATCTTTGTAAATATAAATAATTACCAAATTGCATGCATTGTATAAAATTAAATAATTAGCATGTTTTTGTGCATAAATAAAAGAATAAAGAATTAAAAGAAAAAGAGGGAGATATTTAGAATAAATATTGAGCAACCTAATCCCAAGGGAGGGCTCAGCATGGGCCTGACTGCATAAAAACCCAAGTAGAGAGAGATAAGGAAGCTCATGTGTGTAAACATACCTGTAAATAAAATAAAAATATTTTTCCTCTTATAAAAATAAAAATGAGTTTGTAAATATTTGTAAGTAGTTATAAATATTAACTTAAAATAAAAATAAGAAAAATTAAAAAGAAAATAAAAATACCCTTCTTTGTATATATCCACCATGTACATAAGACCACATAGCTATTTATTTATCCCTGTAAATAAATAAATAATTTAAAATCCCATAAAAATTGTATATACTCTTTACTTCATTATGTAAATAAATAAAATAAAAACCACAAAAACAAAAATAAAATAAAAAGACCAAAAATAAAAATCAAAAGAAACATTGTATATATACCATGTATATAAATGTATATAACTATTTATTTTACCCTTGTATTTAAATAATAAAAATAAAATAAAAATACCAAAATATTCCAAATTTTATCTTGTAAATAAATAAAATATAAACTTAGAATAAAAATGCACAAAAACAATTAATTTAAAATCAAAAAGTAAAAATCAATATTGTATATACCTATGTATATAGCACTATATTGTAAATACCTAATTTATATTTCAAAAAAATAAATAAAAATCATAAAAATAGTTTAAAATAAAAGGAACTTTTTCATGTTTTGACTTTTGTGAAATTCGGCCATTTTCTATTTTAATTTGAATTTCCAATTCTTTTCCACATGGCCGCATTCCACTAGTCCACGGGGGATGTTGACCCCCCGGTCAACTCCCCCCCTGGACCACTCCCCCGCGGATCTGTGCCCGACCCGCTTCTTCTCCCATTTATGGTGCATTGATCTGAGCCCCAAAACCGCTAACCCCGGGTCCTAATCATTCCCTGATCCACCTAGATCCACGCCCGACCGTTAGCATCGGGGTCCGTGCTCCGATTTTCTCGCCCGAACTCCCTTTAGCCGGACCCCTAGCCGTATATAGTCTAATCTCCGCCCGCTCCTTCACGCATCTTTGGCTCGCGCATTCTCCACCCCAGGACCTCCATTGCTCTTGCCTGAGTGACAGCAAGCTGAGGGTAGTGTTGCAGCGAGGAAGGAGTGCTTAGACCATCGATCTGGCGACCTAGCGCCGCCGTGCGCCGCCCAGACATGGTGCTCGAGCCTCGGGCATCGACGGCCCTCGAGGCTAGGACCCAGAGCTCCGTCAGCTCATCCCCAGTCGACATCGACCATCAGGTAGCCTTCGTTCCTCCTATCTTTAGCTAATTTCCATTTACCCCCAAATCGCCCCTTCGCCGTCGACCGTCGATTCCGACCACCTCCCTCACCATTTCGATCATCGGATGACACCCTCACCTTCGCCCTTCTCCCACGCACGTTGTCCACCCTTCATCCAACCCAGTTCGCACAGGAACTGGGATTCGAGCTCTCTCGCCGTCGCTTCGCCGGAGCTTGTCCATTCCGATGCACCGATCATCCCCATCACCTCTAACCGGGTCGAGGCACTTTGCCCTCGACCCGGGAGTCTGTTGCGCCACTTTGCAGGTCAAGACAAGCCCATCTGAGGGCTTGAACGTTCAGGAGTAGCAGCTCCAGCTCCGCCTTGGTCGCCGGACCATCTCCGACGCCTCCAGCTTCATCGGAGGCCCTCTTCAGACGCAGGAGGCTCCGACGCTTCTTCTCCGATCATCAGTAGCCCCCGAGGAGGACCACCGTGCGCGTACTGGGCCGGCGAAGTTCGTCGGCCACCTGTTCTTCGTGGGTCCTCCAGAGCAGTCCATCTAGCTCTCCAGCTCCAGATTAGATCGCAGTCGTTCACTTAAGGAGCAGCCAACACTGTCCGATCATTGGAGGATAGATCGGGACCGTCAGATCAGCGAGGGTTAGCCACGGCTTACAGCATCCGTTGATCTTCCACGTGGCTAGCTCTCCACCGTCAGATCCGAGCAGAGGCTTCTTCGTTGAGGTGCAGCGCACGATCACCGTCAGATTCGCCACGCGGCGTCTTAGCAGCCCTCGGATTAGAATAAGGGGTAATTTCCCTTAGGCCCCTCTCTTTTTGTTTTTACTAATTAGTCCTGTAAATATTTCATTCAGTTCATTTTATTTTGGACTTTTTGCATAGTGGACCTCGTAGTTTATCGTATTTGCTTTTATACCCTTGTACGTTGTGGTCACGTGCATCGACACGTGTATTTTTTGTAAAATTGCATGGATGGGCCTGTTGTTTATGATGGTTATTGATTGATAAATCTTTTTAGATATTTGCACATATACCCCTGTGAATGTTTTATTTGTGCATGTGCTGAATATCGTGGGAATTTTATACCTAAGCCCCTGGACTTTTAGCACGTGTTACTAATTAGTCAAGGGACTTAAGTTATTTACGAAGAGGCCCCTGAGTGCCCTGATCACGGCACGTGAGATCGTGGACATTTTGCACCTGGACCCCCTGGGTTTCTTGTCTTGTTAATTTTAGGCCCTCCAAAGATATTTTTTTTACGATCAGGTCCCTATGACTATGGGTTCTTGATTGTTTTGAATAAAATATCAAATCTACTCCAAATCAAGTGAAAATTTGACACGTTGCTCCTGCCACTGTGTAGAATTTTCACTGAATTTTGGGAAATTTTTAGAGCCTTTTTATTCTTTTTAAAAAATTCAAAAACTTCAATTTTTTCTTACTATCCAGTTATAAAATTCACAACAAAATATTAAAACATCTTTAAAAATTACAAAAAAAATAGATTTTGTTTATAATAGTGTGTTTGATTTTCTGACCTGTTTTGGTGATTTTTGGACTTATAAAAATTTTAAAAATTAAAAAACATTGAAAATCTCATAAAAATCTAGTAATTAATAGAAAACCCAAAAAATAATAAACCAAGTCTCTGATTTTTCCTTTTTGTCCATATTTTATAGGAAAAATACCTCCAGGCTATTTGAAAGTCATTATATATTTTATTTTGGTCTTTAAAACCCGGCTGGACAGTAGCACTGTTTTCCTTTCTTATTTAATTTTTATAAAATTCTATAAAAATCAGAAAAATACCAAAAATAACCAAAAACATAAAAAATATAAAAAACATAAAAATATTTTTGTTTGAATTTTTAGATTAATTTTGAGTGTCTAAATAATTGACTTGAGTTGCTTGTTTTTATTGTTTTCCTATTTTCTTTATAATTAAAAATACCCAAAAAAAATATAAAAATATTAAAAACCCACCAAAAATAATTTTCTTTTATTTGTTTTTATTTTAGACTACTTCATAGGCCGCAAGGCCATTACGTGCTCTCCGAGTTCGACCCTGGGTGCTATACCAGGTTAATCCTTTAGCGAGACCGCTATCTTGAGTTTTCATCGATTTTTGCCTTTGTTTGGTGGTCTGAATTTTTCTTGATTGAGCTTTGAGTCCCGGGCAACTGAGGTCGCAACGATCTTAGTTTTACCTTTACCTCAGTTGAACGGGCGGCTCATCAGAATGGCATCGTTGTCGGGGAGCACGGCTTAGTAGTCAGTTTTGATTCTCTTTTTATTTTGATTTTTTTTCGCGGCTTTCCGCGGCTCTTTCTGAGTCTGCGGCTTTTTGCGGCTTTTTATTTTTTCCTTTATTTGTGTTTTTTTATTTTATTTTTGCTTTTGTTTGTTTGTGCTTGTTTATTTTTATTTGCATTTTTGCATATATACCCTGTTTGCTTTATTTTATTTTATCTGTTTCATTTTTATCTGGTGTTTGACACTCGTCTGTTTTCTTGCGAGGGCCCGAGGATCAAGGCGGCGACTCTAGAGTAGCCGGTGCAACCGCGATGATCCGAGGCGGCTCCCTTCTACACGGAGTCGCAGGAGAGCGTGGGGAAGCAGCTGAGTGAGAGAGGAGTAGTTTAGTGTAGTTAGGTTTATTTCCAGCTCATTTGAATTATTGTAATAATACAGGGACAACAGGACTATCTTAGACTTAGACACTTTTGGGGTTTGTTTTGCCGAGCACCGGTGTGCTCGATGGACCCCCTTAGCTTGTTCGATTTTCTTCACGGCTTTTTGTTTTCTTTACTACCTTTTCCGGTTTCTCGCGGTTTTCTCGAGCCCCTAGCCTTAGGAATTTCTGTTTGAGTGTGACGTAATTCATAGGATCCAAACACCCTAATACATTTGCATGTTCCTATAGTTCGGTAATTGGACCTATAATAAAAGATTAATAAATAAGTTGATTCGCTTCCTTCGAGCCTACGTGTCGCAGCCCGCCCTGCCAAGCGCTGCTCCTGATCCCGATTTGTCGGGAGGAGGAGGGGTGGACCGAGACCAGACCCTTTGATCGGAGGCTGGTGGTCAACTAGCTGTTCTTTCGAGTAGAAATTGTTGTTTAGGGACTCGGTTTTCTGCCTGCACCATTTAGGTAGTTTATTTTCTGTCTTTCAATTCTGCGCAGATCATCTTACATGTAGACTGTTGGAGTCAGGTACGCATTTCTTACTTTGCATGCATCATTGATTTCATCGCGCATCGGCTTTTTCGACTTCTCCCCCTGATTTTTGGACTTAATAACCAGGAGAACCGGAAAATTCGTTAGGCATTTTTGCTTTAATGAAAAATACCTAAAAAGAAAAACAATAAAATTTGGGACTGCTAACTCTATCGACCCTAAAAGACACCTCACTTAAAAATTTGTCTTGGGGAGAGCAACCCCCTCATTGTCTGGTTTGCTTGCGTGATAGAGTGACCTCGAACACTAGGTAGAGCCCTCCGATATTCTTCTCGACTGATTACCAGCTCTTTCTGTACGGGACAGTCGGTTGAGAAAAATATCGGGTAACCCAACAGGTCACGTAATCACTCTGCTATCCTGATTGATCACCAAAATAAAATTGACAAGATAATTGACCGAGCCTTTACGGTCTTCAGCTCACATTGCGTTGGTGAATCGGGGGTTTGCTTGTGATCATAGTTGTTACCAGATCTCATCCGCACTACTCGCCACATCAAGATGATGGGCAGACGATCTCTTAGGCAGCCTCTGGCTGCACCGCTTTCGAGCACGTCTACCCGCTCATCTTGGTTGGTTCGCGAGAGCCGAGACCTGCTCTCCGAACCCGAGTACGACTCCACCCTGTTCCCCCTCGATCCCCCTTCTTCTGAGACCGAGATACCAGTGCCAAAGGAAAGACAGAAAGATGATTTATCGGCACCTGAGTTTGGATGTTTTGATTTTGCAGAGACATGGCCGACAGTAGTGATGATTACACCAGAGGTCCGCAGCATGAGCATTTCATTCTGGACCATGGTGCGATCAACTCCACCCTGATCTCCTCCCTCGAGATAGTGCAACAGCAGCTGAGGGATCAGGGAGCATTTATGTTGGATATGAGGCGCGAGATGGAGCAGTTGAGAGCAGACCGAGAGCAGCGCAGAGAGGGCCCGAGGATACCCGATGAGGCCGCGGCAGCCGCGGCAGCCGCCGCAGCAGCCGCAGCAGCAGAGGCACCGAGACCGATGTGGGAGTTACACAACCCTGGATCGACCTTGATGCATCACTGGGTTGTTCTACCAGCTATCGTGGGGGACTTTAAGTTCCCCCCAAACACTTTGCAGCTCCTCCTCCGGTTTCACGGGCTCGCCACAGAGGAGCCCCATCTCCACCTTCAGGAGTTTCTGATGATCTGCAGCACAGTCCACGACCGTCAGGTGGACCAGGATACCATATGGATGATTGCCTTCCCCTTCTCCTTAGCAGACAGAGCAGCCACCTGGCTGAAGCACTTGGGGAAGTTCGTCTACACCTGGGAGCAGCTCCGCACCGAGTACTTGCATAAGTACTATCCACTCGGGCGGACGAACGCCGCTAGAGCCCTGATCAGCAACTTCTCCATGCTCCCCACCAAGCAGTTTCACGAGGCATGGGAGAGGTTCAGAGAGCTGACTGATAGATGCCCGCACCATGATATTCCCAAGCCGAACCTTGTTCAGAGCTTTTTCAGCGGACTGACATCAGAGCTTCAGGGCTTGGTGAACGCTTCTTGTGGCGGGTCCTATTTCGTGAAGACCACGATCAGGTCTGGGCCATCTACAAGGAGATGGCTGAAAACTACATGGTGATGTCCCAGACCCGATTGTACACTCAGGTGAGAGCCCAGCCACAGATCGTGCAGTACCAGAGGATAGCACGGGTTGACGCCAGTCCATCCAGTTCATCCGCGGCAGCAGCACAGGCAGAGAGTTCAGCCGCAGACATGGGGATTATCAGCGAGAAGCTGGACCGGATGAAGATTATTGAGAAGAAACAGTGCTAGCGCATCACGCAGATGGAGCAGATGGCATAGATTCTGAGTGACCTGAAGACACAGCTCATGTGTCTCCAGGAGGCACAGATGGCTTCCCAACCCTGTCTTCAGGCACGAGGCGATCCGAGTAGCTCCGGCAGCTCATCCCAGCGCTCCAGCTCCCACCAGCAGCCTAGACAGGTTCACCTTGTATAGGCAGAGCCGTACCAGCAGCCGCAGCCCACCTACTAGTCATCGCCATCTCCAGACATGCAGATGGTGGTATACCAGCCGGATCAGCCTTTGGCAGTGCTCCCACCACCCCAGTACGAGTCAGAGCCGTTGATGAATGTCAACGGGATTTGGTATGACTGCCCCCAGCCCGGTATCCGATGAGACCATCCCGGATTCCATTGGGCGGCCGGAGGTGCCCAACCCCAGCAACAGCCGTCAGGTCAGGGTGGCCAGTACAGCCATCAGAGGGATCACCAGCAGCAGCAACCCCCAGTGTACCCACAACAGCAGCCACAGCAGTCACAGTCCTATGGTCCTCGTCCCTATCAGCATGGACAGTCTTGGAGGCATGATCAGCCTCATCAGCCGCAGCATCATTCACAGTCTTACCCCATTCACCCACAGCAGCAGCAACAGCCTCACTTCCAGAGAGGCTACCCGTCAGGTTCTCATGGGCCATCCTATGAGAACCCCGCCTTGGATGACATAGCCCGCCTCCTCACAGATCAGCAGGCTACCTTTCGACGGGAGATGGATGAGTTCCGCCAGGAGATACAGGACATAGTGAGAGGGAAGGTCGCCATCCCTGCCCAGATAGAGCCGAACCCCAACAACCTGAAGAGGAAATCTGAGCAGGTAGTTTGTACTGAGTATGCCACTCCGAGTGATACTTTTGGTGATATGTCTGCATATCTTTTTGATACTGATTTTGTCACACTTAGGAGCGGTAGGATGCTAGCAGGCGGTGACTCGTCTGAGCGACACCCTGAGGATACATCCAGAGCGCCAGGCGAGGAGGAGAGCGGTACTGAGACCGCTAGAGATGATGACGGTGGTACTGATGCCACCACGGATGCTGATCCCACCGACGGTATTGCGGTCGCCGTCTCACCAGTTGGAGGAGGTGGTACTAAGGCCACCCATGTTGCCGAGCCAGAGAGCGGTACTGAGGCCGCGAGTCTTCCAGCCGATGGTGGTGCTGATGCCACCGTTTCTCCTGAGAGTCCTGTAGTTTTCCCTTTTGCTAATGTATCTCAGAACACTTCTGGTAATAAAGGAAAGGGTTTGTTTTCTTCTGGTCCCACTGTGGTGCATGATGTATGTGTGGATCCGGTCGTCGAGCCGTCTAGACCCTTTCCTAGTCCTTCATCTGAGAAGGACCCTGTGATCCCCTTCCCTAGAGCTCTTCAGATGGGGAAGGGGAAGAAAAATGAAAATCCAAAAAAGAGGCAGCAGGAAGAGTTTAGCCAGCAGATGATAGATCGTTTCCACATTCAACTGACTCTTCAGGAGGCTTTACAGCACATCCCTCTACTCCAGCGTTCACTGAGAGACCGGACTACAGTTAGGAGGAAGAGGAACCACCATTCAGAGATTCATGTGCTGACGAGAGCCACTTGTTTCGCGATCCAGAACCGTCTATCGGCCAAGAGGCTAGATTCCGGAGCCCCATATGTCAGATGCCACATTAGAGAGCAGAGGTTCGACCGTACTCTATTAGACAGCGGATCGTCGATCAACCTACTTCCGACAGCCTTCTCGACCACTTCGAGTTGGGCACTCTTCGATAGAGTAGGACAGTCCTTCAGTTTGCTGATCGATCTGTCAAGAGGCCGAAGGGGTTGCTTAGAGACGTTGTTGTCATGATTCAGGGCCTGCAATTCCCCGTGGACTTCGTAGTATTGGACATGGAGATCTCTGAGTCAGTGACCGATACCCCCATCATTCTTGGTCGCCCGTTCTTGGCCACAGTCAAGACAGTGACCGACCATGATAGCGGGAAGGTATACTTTTGTGTCGAGGGCAAAAGTGTACAAATAGAAACGGTCGAGGACAGCAGAGCCAGAGACAGAGCATGCTCAGAGACTACTTCCGATACAGAGCAGATGACAGATGCCGGGCCAGACATCCACCAGGACTGCGACTTTGTGATTACAGATGATGAGGCAGTATGGGCAGACCCAGCAGCACAGGCCATCCTCTCACCTTCAGAGTCCGTTGATGCAGAGACGCCAGCAGAGGAGAGCTTGGAGAGCACATTCCTGGTCCAGGATACTTTTGAGGCAGTAGAGCTGGTTCTCGACCGCGAGACTGATTTTTGTGATGATGGTGGTACTGAGGCCACCTTGGATGATACAGATCCCTCGGAGTCAGGTTTTGACTGGGCAGAGTTTGATTATATACCAGATCTGACTTCCACTAAGCCTGCAGCTAGGGAGGAGGTAGATGCCGAGCAGAGCAGAGATAGTCCATCAGGGCAGCCTTCTCCAGATTCAGAGAGTGACAGAGAGTTTCAGTTCTCCCATGCGGATTTAGCAGCCTTCACGCAGAGTTTTCAGAGGCCAGATCCACCAACACCCAGTTGTCCAGAGCTGAAGCCACTTCCTGCGTCGCTGAAGTATAGGTTCCTTGCGGGTGTGCATGAGATGTACCCAGTCATTATCTCTGTCGATTTGACTGGAGAGCAGGAATCCCGTTTGATGGGGGTTCTTGAAAAGAACCGCAAGGCGATAGGATGGAGCGTAGCAGATCTCCAGGGGATAAGTCTGGCCCTGTGCTCCCACCATATCTATCTCGAGGATGAGGTGAAGCCGTCGCGTGAGTTCCAGCGGCGGCTGAACCCGAATCTGAGAGAGGTTGTCATGAAGGAGATATCGAAATGGTGGAGCGCCGATTTTATCTACCCCATCTCCGATTCCAAGTGGGTCAGCCCTTTGCATGTGGTGCCCAAGAAGACGGGCATCACTACAGTGGTCAGCGAGTCTGGAGAGGAGATTGCTACACGTGTATCCACTTCTTGGCGGGTCTGCATTGATTACAGGAGACTCAACCAGGCCACCAAGAAGGATCATTTCCCCCTGCCCTTTATAGATCATATCATTGAGAGACTGGCAGGGAAGAGCCACTATTGTTTTCTGGATGGGTACTTGATAACAGCGAATATTCCGCAAGGGTCACCATGAATGATGTAAAAAGTGTCGCTGAGGCGACCGCTCGTAGAATACCCGAGTTAATCAGCAACTAACCCACAATAAAAGAATAAAAACAATTGAGTCCCAAAAATGTGAATTAATCTTTATTTACTCTACCATAAAATGTACAGTGACAAACATGTAGAGGTCGAACCACAGAGAGCAATACAAAATGCAATAGCCTACATGTATCTCAGAGTCATCCTTGTGTGAAGTGGGTTTTTGAATTTTAGATTATTATTATTATTATTATTTTATCATAATTTTTTTGTTTTAATAATATAATTAGGTAATACATATATATATATATATTAAATATAAATTTATACATATATGTATACCCATAGAGGGTTAGTATATAGCTTGTAATACATACAATATATATAGGTATATATAAGTATGATAAAATATATTTATTTTTTTTCTTTTTTTTTGTATATTAGGGTTAATAAATAGATATATAAATACCTATAAATAGTTAGATAGATATATATATATATATTCTTCTTTTTTTTAGGAAATACATATATATATACATAAAGGGGTACTATAATATTTATAAAAATACTCAAAAATATTAAAAAATTCAGGAATAAAGTCTTTTTGGAATTTTCATGATTTTTTACTATTTTTGTGATTTTTGGGTATTTTTGAAAACATTTTTAGTATTTTTAAATAGCAAAATAAGACCAAACAGGGAAATAGGGACTGGCTGTGAGAAAAATAGGATTTAAAAATGACAACCAGCCACAAAATTTTCCTCCCTAATTTTCTAATGAAGATAATAAAATATAGCAGAAATAGGGACTGAGTTCATATTTTCTGATTTTTCTTTGATTTTATACATTTTTTTAAGTTTTTGGGTATTTTTGAATTTTTAAGGTTTTCCTTTTGAGATTTTTAAGGATTTTTGGACTGACACTGAAATAGGTCAAAATACACCATAACTAATTTTTTTGGAATTTTTCGAGGGGTTTTAATATTTTTTTGGTATTTTATAAGCTAGACAGTGAATAAAATGCATGTTTTTTATTTTTAATAAATGCAAAAATGCAACCAAATTAAAAATATAGCGTGCAAGGGTACACTAACAGGAGCTTATGTCTATTTTTGCAAAGTTTTTCGAAGAAATATGAAGCATAAAATGAATAGACAAAGCATTCCAAAAATAAATGGCCTGGCAGGGGTGTTTTTGCAAATAAAATAACTGACAGGGGCATACATGCAAAAATCACAATAAAAAGAAACGTTAACTTTTATTTTCAGGACCATTTAACAAATACAAAAACACGGCGGGGTTTAAGTGCAATTTTCACGTGCCTCATGTGGGTGTTGCACGTGAGGCGCGGAGGGACCAAACTGCAAATCTACAAACATCAGGGGTCCTTCTACAAATTATACAATTTATTTACAACTTGACTTTTTATTTTTGGTATTAAACTACAAATACAAAAAGGCGGGGGGCTAGATGTGAAATTTACCCCCATAAGGCGCTTCATCCTGCGGCGCCAGATGCGCCACTTATCCACGCGTCGAGCATCGGACGGTCGACGCCGATTCGCCGATGAAGGGTGCTGATTAAAAGCTCCCGGCTGATCTGACGGTTGGGGCATATCTTCATCGGACAGCTCCTGTTGGATCTGGGACGGGCCTCCTGATCCGACGGCGCTAGAGCTCCCTGGAAGAACAGGGAAGAAGCTCGCGCCTGGCGAGCTTCGATCGAGAAGCTCGGGCTCCTCCGGGGCTCTCCGGCGCATCTGAGGTGGTCTGCACGTAGCTGGAAGCATCCCGCGTCAACTGATGGGTCCATCATGGCTCCTGGAGGTCTGAGACGTCCGGTTGAGGTCGATGAAGCATAGGACCTCCAGGAACCTCTTCCTGGTTCAATGCGAGCCCAGATGGGCTCCATTCCTCGTGATACCTGCATAGGAAGAACCGGGGGCGAGAGAGCTACCTCCTCGACCCGGGTTTTTGAAGCTGCGAAGCAAAATGGAGTGGGGCGGAGGGGCTCCGGCGTACGGCGGAGGTGGAGCCCTGATTCGCCAAGACCGAAGGTCCTGGGTTGGTCAGAGGTGATGGAACGATGGAGAAAGCGATGGGGATCGAGATGGGGTGCTCAGGGCGGTCGGAAACAGTCGGGTCTACGGTGAGGAAGTCGCCGGAGCGGAGCTCCGGCGAACTTCGAATTTGGATTTTTACGCTAAGGGGATTAACTAACTACTAATCTAACTACAGGAATGAAAAACTAACATTAAAAATTAATTAAAAAGCATGAAAGGGGCAGCTCTTATACCTGGGGGCCTCCAGGGAGCAGGGCGGACGCCGGAGCTCCGCCGCGACAAAACTCTCCTTCCTCCGGCCGATTCGAGACGCCAGCACACCCCCCTGTCACGAGGAATGTCCCAGGAATGGAATCGAGGCTTAAGGTTGGAATGAAAATGGCCAAATTCGAGGAAGGAGGCGGAGCTACTTATTTATACACATTGGCAAGGGGCCTTATTAACCGGCGATTATTGACTGATCCAATGAGTATCTGATTGATCTAAGATTTTGGCGGGCATCATGGATGATCAGAGGGCAATTCTTGTGAAGGAAGCGAGCTTGAACGATGGAAGGGATGGCCGCAAAAATTGGAGGAAAATCGGGGAGTGGACAGTTCAGAGGCGCAGGGCTTGGATGGGACAGTTGACCAGGGGGTCAACGAAGGCCGGCTGCTCATTGGTCCACGTCGGCCGCTAGACGCCAAAATAGGAGATCTGACTAGAAATTGATTTATTTGACTTAGAAACGATTTTATTATTTTTTTCTTATAAATGTGTATTATAAGAATTTTTCGAAGTGTGTATTATTTTTCGACCAATGAGCATTATTTCATCTAGTTTTTATTTATGATTTTTATTGAATTTTTCGAAGTGTTTTATTATGGTTTTAATTTAATAATGTGTATATGTATGTATTTACATGTATTTTTGGCTATTTTATTTTTAATTTGTTTATTTTCTTTTAATATTTTATTGGCTTATTTTATAATTTTATAATTTATTTTTGTGAGTATAAAGGTATTTTTATTTAATTTTTAGGAGTTTATTTACATTTTTAAATAAATAGGTATAGGTATATGTAGGTATCCTTATAGGTATTTTACCTATGTGTTTTGTATTCTTAATTTATTTAATGTATTTTCTTGATTTTTTTTGGATTTATATTATTAATGAGTTATGTATAATGTATACATTATTATAAAAATATAAAAGAATAAAAGAACCAAGGATTAAAATCCTTTTCATAAAGATATATAATATAGGTTTTTTGTCTATGAATTTTGTAGACTTATTTTATTTTTTGAAATTATTTTTGGTTTTCCTTTACTTTTAATGTGTGTATGCATTATATACATTATTTAAAAAATTCTAAATTTATAAATTTGTTGCAATAATGAATAATGAATAAATGTATTAATTTATTCAGGTAGTATGTACAAGGAGGGCCAAAAACCTAACTTTTGCACATGGACTCCAAAAAATATTAAACCAATTTTATTAAATAGTTCATGGAAAGCTATATACAATTAAAGATGAGTTTGAGTGATTTGGATTTTTATCTGCAAGATATGGGTCTGTGAAGTTGAGATTTTGGCTTTTTATTCTGTGTATAGAATGTACACTGGGTATTATTTTTACACAAACTCAATTTTGTATTTTTATTTGCATTATTGTCTACAACTTTTATGAACAAAGTTTCTTTATTTGATGAATAAATAGTTATGTACAAAATAGGTGTCAAAAATGCATTAATAAATGGAGAAATAAATGAGGTATTTATTGTACACTGGCCCTTATCTCCCCCTACTTTATTCCTGGTCAACCAATACCATGCTGGCCTTGGTCTCGGGGTTTGGGTCATAAAATATCTTCAATATTTTATTCCTTTTTCTTTTCTTTTCTTTATTTTATAATTTTGGCATTAAGAACCTTATTTAATGTGTAATTAATACAATGAATCATGAATGCTATTATGTACACTTTGATGCTATTTACATGCATTTGCTGGGGTTTTTGAGGCCAAAATGATAGAATAAAGGTGATGAAATGGAGATTCATCACCCCCCTATACTTGCCTTTGCTTGTCCCTAGCAAACACTTATGCAATAAGTACAAAAAGAATAAAGAAAAGAAAAAGGAGAATGAAAGAAAGATAGAGTGAATAGGGGTGCTTTCAGTGCAATGCATGTCTTTACAAAATCTGAATTTAGAGCTCCTGTCAGACCTTAGGTGTAGATGTGTGTGGAACCTAGTCGGGAACCAGCTCTAAAATACAACAGCCTTCGATAGTCACAAAACTCGGTTCAACCCACCTCAATAGCCTCGTCAGAACCAGTCTACATCATACGCAAACCCTTACAACTATGAAGCTGACTTGTACAGTGTAAGTGATAGTGGCTCTTCCCAACTGAAATGACCAAGGAACTGACTTCTCCAGAATGGCAACCCAATGATTCCCCAATCCAACAGCTCTTTCCTCGAGGAGCAGGGTATTCCCTTCTAAGTTCAAGTGGCAACCAACTCAAGAGGAGGGGGTGAAGAGAAGAATGGACGGTAGCCAGTGTAGCTACCTATCCTGGGATGCAAGACCAGTGTAGTCAAGTCATCCAGCTGCAGGCTCACATATTTGTCTTTGGAACTCAAGCTTGCTTATTGACTTTGTACATACTTTGCAGGAATTTTTATTTTTGTACAGGCCTGACCATTTTTTTTCAACATACTATTCACAGCAGCATTACATAAGGAATTTTTCCTCTTG
Organism: Ottelia alismoides; assembly: GCA_037367405.1. Lineage (NCBI taxonomy): Eukaryota > Viridiplantae > Streptophyta > Magnoliopsida > Alismatales > Hydrocharitaceae > Ottelia > Ottelia alismoides. The sequence goes on from JAZKJV010005430.1 coordinate 178,002, forward strand.
AGCCAGTAGACTATCCCTCTTTTGAAGCTTTATCGCAACCCACAATCTCCTGTCTTTAGACCTCATGGCTATTGGACCAGGTTGGGGTGCACTTCCCTCCCTAGACGAGGACGAATGTTTCCACCCGTGTGCGTCTCAGACTGGCAAATCCAACCCCCTCACCACTCCAACTGGGTTGAGCCAAGTGAAAGTGCAAGTGTCCAAGTAAGGTCACGGTCGGCAAGAGTCATACGTGTGTCTCGAAAAGTTCTAGTTAGTCCACTGAGGTGACTTGAACCCAGCCCTGATTTCTCAAAGAATTAAGTCTGCATAGACCTGAAGTACCTTAAACCTAGTTCCCATAAGGTTCCAGTGCAGTTAGGTGCGGTAAGGTCCAACCGAGCTCCAATTTGAGACTTTATTAGACTGATTTAATCATCAAGCTCACTCAACAAGAATATGAATGGTATGCTTATGCTATGCACAATGAATGATGCAATTTTTCACAAAGAGTTTGCAAGAATCAAAGAATGTTTTTACACAAAGAATTTTTGCAAATAAACTAAGAACTGGACACATACAAAAAGTATATACAATTATTTACACGGGCGTGCCGCTTTATTTACAAAATGTATGAATTTCTAAAAACTTTACAGGTTTGAATGAAGTAGTTTATTTAGAATTGTATAGAAAGAATCGTATGTGTTTTATTCAGGATTTACAAGTATTTGTAATGTTCTTATTAGTTTTTGAAAATAATTTTGCAAACTATAGAACACAATAATTTTCACAATCATTTACACACATTTGAAAACTATTTTTGCAAAGATTTTTCACACTATATATAATTTTCACAATAGTTTTGACAAGCATTTTTCAGATATTTGCACATAGGTTTTTCAAATCCTTTCTTTAGCACATAGAAAAAGTTTTTTAATCAAAACATTTTCACACATTTGAAATCATTTCACATCAAATTTTTAAAACTGGTCACACTATTTTTCAAATCATACTGTATAGGTATCTGATTTATTAATCAGTATGTACAAAAGAAGAAAAATTGTATTTGATGTACAATATGGTTTTGGTTCTTATAGGCTTTGTTTGGGCTTATTCATTATTTACAAATGAGAGATTTTTGTGCGGACTCCTCAGACTTATTTGAGAATCATTTTCACAAGGATTTTGAAAACTATAGTCCAAGATAATTTTGCAAACATGTTCGTGCATTTGAAAATCCTTTTACAAAGGTTTACACAGCATAGATAGATTTTTCAAAACAATTTGACAATCAAATTTTCACAATCATTTGCACACTGATTTTCACACATTTTGGTTTCACTCAAAGAAAATAAATTTTTACACACAAAATTGATTTTTCACAGGTTGAATACTTGTACACACTATTTTCAAACTATTTTCACAAGATTTTTCAAAGAAAACTTTTTGCACAAAATGCTTTTCTGACTTAATAATCAGTACAAGTATAAAGAGTCTGAGAAACTCACAATCATCTTTCATTATTATAAAGCTACTTTTTACATTCTATTTTGTGTTGAGGTATGAGTTATTTTTCAGTATGAGTTATGGCTTATAGTATATACATAGTATATACGACCCCCCTATACTTAGCTTGAGCTATGTCCTCATAGATCGAAAGGAAAAAGCAAAGATATAACTCGTACTGAGTATAGACAGATCTAAAGAATAAATATGAATGAAATGAATGAATGAGAAGTTGACCGTCCCCCCCTATACTTAGGATCAAATAATCCTAAGTATAGCATCTGTACAAAAAACAGGGAGGGTCAAGGGTGGAAATATACAGATCGTACTCAGATTGTCTCCCCCTATACTTAGGGTAAGATACTCCTAAGTATAGACAAGAAGAGGAGATAATGGAGAGGATCGGACCGAAATGAAAAACTCTAGGTGCACATCCCCCCTATACTTAGAACGAAGTACGTCCTAAGTATAGAAAACTGTCTGCAAGGGCGACACCTTTTAGATATAAAAAGAAAATAGGAAAGGAAAAGAAGAAAAGAAGAAAAGAAGAAAATCAGATAAACAGTGGCTGTAGTACATCGTCTGAATCTTTCGATGACGCAGGTGCTGTGGAGATATCATTGTGGTGCACTAGCTGAATAGAGTCTACAACGGCCAAGAATGCATTTGGTTCGAGGTAAGGCTTCAGTAGTTGGCCGTTGACGACGAAGGGCTGTGCGTCAGGAGACAATTCTGATATAGCGATGCTTCCATTGTCACGCACTTCACATACTCGAAATGGCCCTGTCCACTTACTCTTTAATTTGCCTGGGAATATCCGCAACTTTGCATCAAATAGCCACACTTTCTGTCCAACGTCAAAGGTCTTTCGTCTGATGTGCCGGTCATGCCAGCGTTTCACCTTCTCCTTGTACATCAAGGTGTTATCGTATGCATAGTCCCGGAATTCCAAGAACCTGTTCAGATCATCTTTTCTCTTCTGACCACTTCTGCGTGAGTCCAAATTACAACTGTTGATTGCCCATAAAGACTTGTGAATTAATTCCACGGGCAGTTGGCACGGCTTTCCATATACAAGACGATAGGGCGACATGCCCAAGGGAGACTTGTAGGCTGTTCGGTAAGCCCATAGAACTGAGTCCAAGAGTTGAGACCAGTCTTTTCTGTTTGGCCTAACAAGTTTCTGCAGTATAGTCTTGATTTCTCTGTTGGATAACTCCGTCATGCCATTGGTCTGCGGATGATAAGGAGACGCGACACGGTGATCGATGCCGTACTCCTTCGTTAACTTCTTGACCTCTTTGTTGATGAAGTGGCTACCCCCGTCTGATATGAGAATCTTCGGTATCCCAAACCGCGAAATGATGTTCTTCTTCAGAAACTGGCAAACTGTTTTGCTGTCGGCGGCTCGGGCGGGAATAGCTTCAACCCAGCGACTCACGTAATCGACGACAAGAAGGATGTGCTCAAAACCTTGACTGTTAGGGAAAGGTCCCATGAAGTCAATGCCCCATGCATCGAAAACGTCTGCTATCTGAATGATTTTTAGGGGCATTGAATCTTTGGCAGTAAGTGTACCTTTTAGACGCTGACAGTCAATACATCTTTTGACCAACTCTGCTGCATCCTTGAATAAAGTGGGCCACCAGAAGCCACACTGAAGAACTTTTGCTGCCGTACGATCTCCAGAGTGATGTCCACCATATTCGAGCGAATGACAATGCTCGAGGACACTAGATTGCTCCGTCTGAGGGATGCACCTGCGCCAAATATAATCTGCTCCTTCTCTGAATAAAAGAGGATCTTCCCATTGGTAGAAGCGGATGGTCGACATGAATTTGTTCTTTTGGTTCTTCGTCCAATCCGAAGGTATTACCCCAGAGGTGAGGTAATTGACAATATCAGCGTACCAAGGAAGAGAATCCACTGCTAAGATGGCTTCGTCAGGGAAGGTTTCTGTGATAGGTGCATTGCTCAGAGGCGGCTCATGCTGTTTTATTCTGGAGAGATGATCTGCTACCACATTCTGAACTACAGGCTTGTCCTTGATTTCCAGATCGAATTCCTGGAGGAGAAGGATCCAACGAATCAGTCTTGGCTTGGCATCCTTCTTCTGCTGTAGGTACCGGATAGCAGAGTGGTCCGTGAAAATTGTGACCTTTGATCCCAACAAATAGTATCTGAACTTCTCTAAGGCGAAAACCACAGCCAGCAATTCTTTCTCTGTCACTATATAATTCCTATGTGCTTCATCTAATGTTATGTTGGCATAGTGAATGGCATAGGGCGCTTTGTCTTTTCTCTGCCCAAGAACAGCTCCTACTGCAAAATCTGACGCATCGGTCATTATCTCAAAGGGAAGAGTCCAGTCAGGAGGCTGCAAGATTGGAGCCTGAGTGATGAGCTCCTTCAATTGATTGAAAGCAAGGAGAACTGGCTGATCAGCAATGAACTTGGTTTCCTTGCACGAAATAACTGTCAGAGGTCGGGCAATGCGGCTGAAATCCTTGATGAATCGTCTGTAAAATCCCACATGCCCCAGGAATGACCTCACATTCTTTACTGACTGAGGTGGCTGAAGATTTGAAATGGCATCCACCTTCGCTGGGTCGACTTCCATGCCACGTTTGGAGACGACGTGGACCAGCACAATACCTTCAGTGACCATAAAATGGCTCTTTTCCCATGAGAGCACTAAATTAACTTCCCGGCACTTCTGTAGCACTCTGTCTAGGTGCACAAGACAAGAATCGAAACTATCACCATAGACAGAGAAGTCGTCCATGAACACCTCGAGAAAACTGCCTACCATCTCGGCGAAGACTGCTAGCATGCATCTTTGGAAGGTTGCAGGTGCATTGCATAATCCAAAGGGCATTCTCTTGAAGGCGTAGGTGCCGAACGGGCAAGTGAAGGTAGTCTTCTCTTGATCTTCAGGAGCGATCGCCACTTGGTTGTACCCGGAGTACCCATCCAGAAAGCAGAAGAACTCCTTGCCTGCTAATCTCTCCAAAACTTGATCAATGAATGGCAAGGGGAAGTGGTCCTTCTTGGTTGCTGCATTGAGACGGCGGTAGTCGACACACACCCGCCAGGATGTTGGTACCCGAGTGGAAATTTCCTCTCCTTTATCATTTGTAACCACAGTAAGCCCTGATTTCTTGGGAACTACATGCAGTGGGCTTACCCATTTTGAATCGAAGATGGGATAGATGAAGCCTGCGTCACACCATTTCATTATTTCTTTCATGACGACGTCCCGAAGGTTAGGGTTCAACCTTCTCTGGAATTCGCGGGACGGCTTGGCATCTTCTTCTAGATAGATATGGTGTGAACACAGAGCTGGATTTATCCCTCGGAGATCTGATACGCTCCAACCGAGTGCCTTGAGGTTCTTTTCTAGAACCTCGAGAAGACGAGATTCCTGATCCGGCGTCAGCCTGCTGCTGATGATGACCGGATACATGTGTTCTTCACCCGTAAGGAAAGCATACTTCAGGCCTGCAGGAAGTGGCTTGAGTTCTGGCTTTGATCTGTCCACTTTATCTGTCACTTCTGATACCATGCTGGTGGTGGGATGTGCTTCTTTGAGATATTTACCATCCTCATCATCCTGTTGAGATCCTGGTGATGCACCGAACGGTTCTGCACTAAGCTGATCATGTTTGGTCCGGAGTGAATCTCAAGAAGATGCGCCTGCATCTGAGAATCTGTCTCCCAAGAATCATCGGAGCATATGCTGGTTGCGCTTTCCAAGTCCTCCTCAAGAGTGAGGATTTCTCGGGTCCATGAATCATCCAATGATAAAGCTGAGTCTCTGATCTCTGCAATAAAATCACAGTCTGCTTCTGATGCTGCCTGGCTCTCATCAGTTGTGGCATTCTGCTCTTTGTTCATGTTTATCGTGATTTGTTGGGTGTTCGAGCTGAAAGTGATTCTCCCAGACCCGTAATCAACCACGGCACCTGAAGTACGGAGGAATGGTCTGCCAAGGATGATAGGAGTCTGGAGCAGGGGTGCAGGCGAGTCCATATCAAGGACTACAAAGTCAGCTGGGAATTTCATTTCCTGCACCTTAACAACCACGTCTTCCAACAGACCTCGGGGCCGCTTGACAGATCGGTCAGCGAACTGAAGGATCATGCGTGTCTGCTTGAGCGGTCCCAACCCAAATTCTTGCATTATTGACGAGGGCAGAAGGTTGATGGAAGATCCGCTATCCAAGAGAGTGCGCTCGAAGACCTGGTCAAAAATCTCACAACTGATCAGAGGCGCTCATGTGTCTTGCTTCTTCTGGGGGAGATTGCTGATGGTTGCTACCGTAGCCTAGGTGAGGACATGCCTCTCGACTTGCTGGCGTCTGTTTTCTTGCGCTGGGCGACGCCTGTTAGTACATGCCTCCTTCAGTCCTTTCTTTACGGATGGCATGTATTCCACGACCTTCAACAGGGGAATCTCAACAGTCAATTTATCCAAAATATCCACAACACCTGGATCAGACAATGCCTTTTTTCGTTTTGCAATTTTTTTGGATTTTTGTATTGCACGAGGAAAAGGAATATGTACACTGCTAGCAGGAAAATCAGAGTTCTTATTTACATCAAAATCATTGCCCACAGAATGTTGTACATCCAAACTACAAAAAGGAGTACAAGCTGGATCTGAACATGATGGTGCTGCAAGGTGATCAAAAAGGTTAGCGTCTGCTCCATCGGCTGGCGAGGGATCGGCTGCTGCTGGAGGCTCCTCCAAGGCTGGCGCGGCTTCGCTTCTGCTACAAGCTTCTTTTTGTTGTTTTTGTTTTTGCTGATTTTTTGTATTTTTGGCTGAAGTTGCTGCTGGCATGGCACGACGGCTGGACTGGCTTCTCCTTCTTCTTCCTCCTCACCCGCCCCTGAAGCTGGCACGGCTGATGCGGAAGATGACGATCCACCTGTTTCTTTATTCACCCCACTTGTGGTAGCAGGCGGAGGCAAGGCCCTACCGCTCCTGAGAGTAACAGCATTAGAACAAACAGTAATATCGTTACCAGACATGGACAGGACATCACAATCTACCTGCTCTTTCTTCTTGAAGTTATTGGGGTTGGCTTCGACCTGCGCCGGAATGGTAGTTCTGGTGGCGGTCAGGTCATCAAGCCGCTTTGTCATATCCGCTAGCCCTTTGACAAGCTGGGCCAGACAATCCATGGTGGGATTCACAGGGGGTACTTCTGATGGTTCAGCGTGCAGACCACGCTGCTGTTGGTTGGATGGGTGTGGAGGTTGTTGGTGGTGGTGCTGCGGGGGTGCAGGAAGTTGAAGCTGTTGGTAAGACGAAGGAGGATACTGCTGATATGGTTGAGGCTGAGCAGCCGCATACTGGTGATACGGCTGTGGGTGGCGGTACTGCGGCTGCTGCTGATATGGATGGTTCTGCCTCTATTGATGTGAAAACTGGGGAGGCTGCTGGTACTGCTGAGAGGATTGACCAAAACGACCACCCTGAGGTTGGTGGTACTGCCGATTGGCAAATTGCTGACCCTGGGGTTGTCCCTGAGGACGGGTCGGCTGTGCATCATGAGCCCATACCCTGTTCACTTCCTAAATTAGCGGTGGTGGTGGGAAGACTGGATCAGGTACTGAGAGGAACTCTGGCTGGTACACTACCATCTGCTGCTGCGGCTGGCCCTGGTCAGGCGCCTGCACGTAGTACACGTGCTGGACTGCCAGTGGCTGCTGGCTCGGCTGAGGCTGATGCTGCGGTTGCTGCTCGTCCTTCTTCTCAGCGGGAGCTTCCGATGGTGTAGCCGACTGGACAGAATTGATAGTGCCGACCAACAGTTCAAGGTACTTGTTAATCTGATCAAGTTTGTCCAAGTTCTGGGTCCTCTTCTCGATCACAGCGAGTTTCTCAAGGTCCTGTGATCGCTTCTCAATGATATCTACCTTAGAGAGATGGCCCCCGATGATGCTGAGGTTGGAGCTCTCATCTCTCTCTGCTTCCTTAGATGCAGCCATGTGCACTTGCTTCTGGAGGATCTGGGGTTGCTTCTGGTACGCCTTGGATGAAGAGAGGGCGGCCTCTCCTTCGGCCATTTCTTCGAAAATCTGCCAGACTACATCTTCATCCTTATTAAAATGGGAACCCCCACATGCTGCATCCACAAGCCGTTGGCTTTCAATATTCAGTCCCCCAAAGAAATGCTGGACCAAGCTGGTCTTCGGGATATCATGGTGGGGACACTTCTCCTGCTGGTCAGTGAATCTCTCCCAAGCTTCATGTATCGACTCGTGGGGTCCTTGGGTGAAATTACTGATACGGGCTCGCATCTGGTTGAGCCGACCGAGAGGGTAATATTTGTGCAGGAAGGCAGACTTCAACTCCTCCAAGGTCGTCACGACCTTTCCCAAATGATTGACCCAATAGAGGGCCTTGTCCTGTAGGCTGAAGGGGAAAGCCATCATCTTTACAATGTCCAGAGGGACATTGGGATAGTGTGTAGTACGGCAAATGCGGGAGAATTGCTGCAGGTGAATGTACGACTCTTCGCTTGTGTTTCCATGAAATGCTGGGAGAAGGGCAATAAACTGGGGCTTCAGCTCAAAGTGAGCGTGTACAGGTGGAATGAGAATCCACTCGGTCATCTGGCTGTGTCCCGGATTGTATGTTTCTTTGAGTGTCGGCTTCGGTGGTGGTAATTCCAGGTCATCATCAGGAGGATCACCACCTCCACCTCCACCCCCTCCTCCCCTGCCTCCTCTGCCTATGCCTCCTCCTCCATCGTCACGGTTCATCATGTCATTCAACATATCCTGGAATGCGGTCTGTGTCTGGGCCTGCTCGGTCAGCTGCTGCTGTATGGCCTGGATAGATGCCAATAACTGTGCATTGACTTGGTTCTGATCTGGTACCTGTCCCTCTGGTGGTGGCTGCTGACCCTTGCCCTTTCCTCCTGGAGCGATGTCAGGGTCTGAGTCGGACGAGATGAACTCCGGAGTAGTCTCCAGGGCTCGCACTGTCTTCTATCTGCATAATGAGATGGTCTGAATCAGATCACTTGCAATTAACATTCAGCTGTCGTGATGAAGCTGGGATTCAGGTCAACCCCAGCATGTTGTGAATGGGAAAGGATGTAGATTGTAATCGACTCCTATTCACAACGGCGGAAGTGGGACAAAAGTGATCCCAGTTTATTGGGTGGCCAAGAGAAAGGTAGAAAACGAGGAGTCTGGAGATCGATCCGCAAAGTCCAGATCGGGTTCTCGGGAATCGCCTCGAATTTATTGGCGGAGTTGAGTTCATGGAATCGATGTGGGTGTCGGCATGGTCCCGACGGAAACCATCCATGGATCAACTTCGCGAAGTACAAGAGAGGATCGGATGTTGGATGAAAGATACGGTGGACAACGAGGAATAAAAGGAGTGTAAAACAGTAGAGAGGCTCGGTTGAGCGGGGTGGTCAAAGGGAGAAACAACAAAATGTGCGCAAATGCGCGGGACTTGATCTTTGAACCTTAATCTAGATCCATACAAACACAATACAAAATCGGGTTCACCAACTCACGCCATGTGAAGCCGTGAAAGCTCGGCTATTTATTATCTTTTCATTTTTAGAGTTGTGATTTTTCAGGCATATCTTATAACAAGTCCTTAGTACGCTACCCTATAGGAGAGAGAGTACTGTCGGAAGAGTATCCCGTACTTGTCCTCCTCCTGTGTAACATGTAGTCTGTACTTTTTGGAGTCCTTGTAACCCTTCCTGGATCCCTACTCAGCCAAAGAAAAGAGAGAGGAAGCCGATAGGCGAAACCAATACTTCGGTTCTCGCTCGCAACAGAATCACCCGTGAGCGTGCAAGAACCAACTCGGACGCAGGACAATGAGACAGACACCCCCGTGAAGGCGTGGCCTATGCTCAATACTTCGGACAGGGTCGATGCTCTCACAACAGAGAGTCACCATTGGTGACCAAGCCCTACTTGCCTACGTACGATAGAAGCGCCGTTACTTCGGAAATCCAGGCGATACACAAGGCAGTTGCAGACTGGGTTTTGGGCTTTAATCCTTAGGGATCGCACTCGCTCAAGGGAGTAGGGTTTTGGTCCCCCTCCAAGGTACGTGAAAACAATGAGGGCTTTATGAACCCGGTACAATGATAGTCCATTACAGATTTTAATTAAGGTCAAAGTTTATTTAGCAGTCCCCTTATTTTAATTTTTGGGTTTTCACTTTTTTTGAGTCTGTTTCATACCAGCGCCTAATGTTTTTGTAGATTTTCCTTTAAGTCCTAGGTGCTCAAAATCAGAGGGAGATAGTGGAAAAGCCGTGCAAGTGGTTCCATGATGGAAATCTCACCATTGAACCGAATGATGCACGCTGAGTTAGAAGACTTACAGTGCATCCCAGCTCTCTCCATGTGGTATGCAAAACAGAATTTTTAAACCTATCTACATGTCGGTATGCAAGGCACAAAATCGCCCTAAACATAAGCTGCTATTAACGTGAAGAACCATAAGTCACTCATTCATCTCTAGCCCGAAGGGTCCGGTCTTGGCTCGCCCCTCCTCTGTACTCAACACACTTGATCTTAGGAGAAAGCGCTTTACAGGGCTCGCTGCGGCACAAGGGCTAAGAGATAAATGAACGGCTTGTTTAAGTTTGACTAGATCCAAGCGAAGTAGACTATAGGAACATGCATTCTTATTAATGTTTGGACCTAGCTACCGAGTTAAGCAACCTATATCTAGGGGCTTCAAGCAGACAAAACAAAGTAAAAGAAAGGCGGAAAGCTCAAAACTTCGGAAAACAAAGAAAATAAAGCGATGAAAACTCGAAAAGCCACGATGATGCCCCCAGGTGAACAATCACCCGGGCACTGGACCTCATTATGAAGAGTAGAGTCCTGTTTAATTACATACCAAAATAGTCTCTCTCTCACCATAAATTACAAAATAAATAATCCTAAGTGTTCTAATCCTATCTAATCTCCCTCTCTTTTTGCTTCCTTGGTGCTCTCTCCAGATGGTCGTGAGAAGAAGACCATCCTCCTCCAAGCTTGGCTGCATTGGCCTCCTAAGAAGCCATCCTCGCGTGGTGGGCCCTCACATCAAAGTCACAAAAAGAGTACATTAGTAGAGTTCAATCAATCAAATGGAGCAGATGAAATAATCACAATAAATAAATAAATGAAGCATGGTGATTAATAGCAATAAAAATAGCTGCTCACAAAAATGAATGATGAATCAAGAATTTTTTACAAGAATGATAAAATGAATTAGGCTATGCTCATTGCTCCCCGGCAACGGCGCCATCTGATAACAGCGAATATTCCGCAAGGGTCACCATGAATGATGTAAAAAGTGTCGCCGAGGCGACCACTCGTAGAATACCCGAGTTAATCAGCAACTAACCCACAATAAAAGAATAAAAACAATTGAGTCCCAAAAATGTGAATTAATCTTTATTTACTCTACCATAAAATGTACAGTGACAAGCATGTAGAGGTCGAACTACAGAGAGCAATACAAAATGCAATAGCCTACATGTATCTCAGAGTCATCCTTGTGTGAAGTGGGTTTTTGAATTTTAGATTGTTATTATTATTATTATTATTATTATTATTATTTTATCATAAATTTTTTTGTTTTTAATAATATAATTAGGTAATATATATATTAAATATAAATTTATACATATATGTATACCCATAGAGGGTTAGTATATAACTTGTAATACATACAATATATATAGGTATATATAAGTATGATAAAATATATTTATTTTTTTCCTTTTTTTGTATATTAGGGTTAATAAATAGATATATAAATACCTATAAATAGTTAGATAGATATATATATATATATTCTTCTTTTTTTAGGAAATACATATATATACATAAAGGGGTACTATAATATTTATAAAAATACTCAAAAATATTCAAAAATTCAGGAATAAAGTCTTTTTGGAATTTTCATGATTTTTTACTGTTTTTGTGATTTTTGGGTATTTTGGAAAACATTTTTATTATTTTTAAATAGCAAAATAAGAGCAAACAGGGAAATAGGGACTAGCTGTGAGAAAAATAGGATTTAAAAATGATAATCAGCCACAAAATTTTCCTCCCTAATTTTCTAATGAAGATAATAAAATATAGCAGAAATAGGGACTGAGTTCATATTTTTCTGATTTTTCTTTGATTTTATACATTTTTTAATGTTTTTGGGTATTTTTGAATTTTTAAGGTTTTCCTTTTGAGATTTTTAGGGATTTTTGGACTGACACTGAAATAGGTCAAAATACACCATAACTAATTTTTTTGGAATTTTTCGAGGGGTTTTAATATTTTTTTGGTATTTTATAAGCTAGACAGCGAATAAAATGCATATTTTTGATTTTTAATAAATGCAAAAATGCAACCAAATTAAAAGCTAAAAATATAGCGTGCAAGGGTACACTAACAGGAGCTTATGTCTATTTTTGCAAAGTTTTTCGAAGAAATATGAAGCACAAAATAAATAGACAAAGCATTCCAAAAATAAATGGCCTGGCAGGGGTGTTTTTGCAAATAAAATAATTGACAGGGGCATACATGCAAAAATCACAATAAAAAGGAACGTTAACTTTTATTTTCAGGACCATTTAACAAATACAAAAACACGGCGGGGTTTAAGTGCAATTTTCACACGCCTCATGTGGGTGCTGCACGTGAGGAGCGGAGGGACCAAACAGCAAATCTACAAACATCAGGGGTCCTTCTACAAATTATACAATTTATTTACAACTTGACTTTTTATTTTGTGTATTAAACTACAAATATAAAAAGGCGGGGGGCTAGATGTGAAATTTACCCCCATAAGGCGCTTCATCCTGCGGCGCCAGATGCGCCACTTATCCACACGTCGAGCATCGGACGGTCGACGCCGATTCGCCGATGAAGGGTGTTGATTAGAAGCTCCTGACTGATCTGACGGTTGGGGCATATCTTCATCGGGCGGCTCCTGTTGGATCTGGGACGAGCCTCCTGATCCGACGGCGCTAGAGCTCCCTAGAAGAACAGGGAAGAAGCTCGCGCCTGGCAAGCTTCGATCGAGAAGCTCGGGCTCCTCCGGGGCTCTCCAGCGCGTCTGAGTTAGTCTGCACGTAGCTGGAAGCATCCCGCGTCGACAGATGGGTCCATCATGGCTCCTGGAGGTCCGAGACGTCCGGTCGAGGTCGATGAAGCATAGGACCTCTAGGAACCTCTTCCTGGTTCAATGCGAGCCCAGATGGGCTCCATTCCTCGTGATACCTGCATAGGAAGAACCGGGGGTGAGAGAGCTACCTCCTCGACCCGGGGTTTTGAAGCTGCGAAGCAAAATGGAGTGGGGCGGAGGGGCTCCGGCGTACGGCGGAGGTGGAGCCCCGATTCGCCAAGACCAAAGGTCCTAGGTTGGTCAGAGGTGATGGAACGATGGAGAAAGCGATGGGGATCGAGATCCGCTCCGGCGAACTTCGAATTTGGATTTTTACGCTAAGGGGATTAACTAACTACTAATCTAACTACAGGAATGAAAAACTAACATTAAAAACTAATTAAAAAGCATGAAAGGGGCAGCTCTTATACCTGGGGGCCTCCAGGGAGCAGGGCGGACGCCGGAGCTCCGCCGCGACAAAACTCTCCTTCCTCCGGCCGATTCGAGACGCCAACACACCCCCCCTGTCACGAGGAATGTCCCAGGAATGGAATCGAGGCTTAAGGTTGGAATGAAAATGGCCAAATTCGAGGAAGGAGGCGGAGCTACTTATTTATACACATTGGCAAGGGGCCTTATTAACCGGCGATTATTGACTGATCCAATGAGTATCTGATTGATCTAAGATTTTGGCGGGCATCATGGATGATCAGAGGGCAATTCTTGTGAAGGAAGCGAGCTTGAACGATGGAAGGGATGGCCACAAAAATTGGAGGAAAATCGGGGAGTGGACAGTTCAGAGGCGCAGGGCTTGGATGGGACAGTTGACCAGGGGGTCAACGAAGGCCGACTGCTCATTGGTCCACGTCGGCCGCTAGACGCCAAAATAGGAGATCTGATTAGAAATTGATTTATTTGACTTAGCAAACGATTTTATTATTTTTTCTTATAAAATAAAAAATGTGTATTATTTCATCTAGTTTTTATTTATGATTTTTAATGAATTTTTCAAAGTGTTTTATTATGGTTTTAATTTAATAATGTGTATATGTATGTATTTACATGTATTTTTGGGTATTTTATTTTTAATTTGTTTATTTTCTTTTATTATTTTATTGGCTTATTTTATAATTTTATACTTTATTTTTGTGAGTATAAAGGTATTTTTATTTAATTTTTAGGAGTTTATTTACATTTTTAAATAAATAGGTATAGGTATATGTAGGTATCCTTATAGGTATTTTACCTATGTGTTTTGTATTCTTAATTTATTTAATGTATTTTCTTGATTTTTATTTTGGATTTATATTTTTAATGAGTTATGTGTAATGTATACATTATTATAAAATATAAAAGAATAAAAGAACCAAGGATTAAAATCCTTTTCATAAAGATATATAATATAGGTATTTTGTCTATGAATTTTGTAGACTTATTTTATTTTTTGAAATTATTTTTGGTTTTCCTTTACTTTTAATGTGTGTATGCATTATATACATTATTTACAAAATTCTAAAATTATAAATTTGTTGCAATAATGAATAATGAATAAATGTATTAATTTATTCAGGTAGTATGTACAAGGAGGGCCAAAAACCTAACTTTTGCACATGGACTCCAAAAATTATGAAACCAATTTTATTAAATAGTTCATGGAAAGCTATATACAATTAAAGGTGAGTTTGAGTGATTTGGAGTTTTTACCTGCAAGATATGGGTCTGTGAAGTTGAGATTTTGGCTTTTTATTCTGTGTATAGAATGTACACTGGGTATTATTTTTACACAAACTCAATTTTGTATTTTTATTTGCATTATTGTCTACAACTTTTATGAACAAAGTTTCTTTATTTGATGAATAAATAGTTATGTACAAAATAGGTGTCAAAAATGCATTAATAAATGGAGAAATAAATGAGGTATTTATTGTACACTAGCCCTTATCTCCCCCTACTTTATTCCTGGTCGACCAATACCATGCTGGCCTTGGTCTCGGGGTTTGGGTCATAAAATATCTTCAATATTTTATTCCTTTTTCTTTTCTTTTCTTTATTCTATAATTTTGGCATTAAGAACCTTATTTAATGTGTAATTAATAAAATGAATCATGAATGCTATTATGTACACTTTGATGCTATTTACATGCATTTGCTGGGGTTTTTGAGGCCAAAATGATAGAATAAAGGTGATGAAATGGAGATTCATCAGTACTCGGGCTACAACCAGGTGACCATCGCTCTCGAGGACCAGGACAAGACTACCTTTACCTGTCCCTTCGGCACATACGCCTTCCGACGCATGCCATTTGGGCTATGCAATGCCCCTGCGACTTTTCAGATATGCATGATGTCGATCTTTTCAGACATGGTAGGGGAGTGATTTGAGGTCTTCATGGATGATTTCTCGGTTTACGGCGACGGATTCGACTCCTGTCTTGACTGCCTAGACCGAGTCCTTCAGCAATGTATAGAGGTTTACTTGGTGTTATCTTGGGAGAAGAGTCACTTCATGGTGACTCAAGGGACGGTGCTTGGCCACATCATCTCCAACAGGGGCATGGAGGTTGATCCGGCCAAGGTAGATGTCATTAGAAAACTCGCACCACCGTCCAATTTGCGGCAGTTACGGTCATTCCTGGGGCACGTCGGTTTCAACCGGTGATTCATTCATGATTTCAACAGGATTGTCCGACCGTTAACTGACCTGCTGACGAAAGACACCGAGTTCCTTGTCGATGACAAGTGTCTTTCGTCGTTTGAGACTCTCAAGAGATGTGTTGTTGAGGCTCCTGTTCTTCAGCTGCCTGATTGGTCTCTCCCATTCGAGATCATGACGGATGCCTCCGATTTTGCCGTGGGAGCCGTGCTGGGACATAGGAGGGATGGAGTTCCATTTGCTATCCACTACGCTAGCCGCACATTGAATTCCGCGTAGCGGAACTACACAGTCACCGAGAAGGAGATGCTAGCCGTAGTGTTCGCCCTAGATAAGTTCAGATCATACATTATTGGATCTAGAGTGACCTTGTATACAGATCATACCGCCATCAGGTACCTCATGGCAAAGAAGGATGCCAAGGCCAGACTGACTAGATGGATCCTTCTACTACAGGAGTTTGACATAGAGATTAAGGATAAGCCTGGAGTCAAGAATGTGGTGGTGGACCATCTCTCCCGATTAGAGCATCTTGAGGATTCTGAGCAGATTGACCCTATTTGTGAGACCTTCCCAGATGAGGTGATCCTTGTTATCGCCTCTCTCCCGTGGTATGCCGATATTGTGAACTTTCTTGTTGCTAAGAAAGTTCCACAAGATTGGCCCAGGCATAGGCTTGAGACCTTCCTCGCGAAGGCCAAGTCCTACCACTGGGAGGATCCCATCCTTTACCACGAAGGAGGGTATAGCGTCTGGCGTAGGTGCATTCCTCAGGAGGAGCACCATAGCATCCTCACTTACTGCCACAAGCTTGAGGCAGGAGGACATCACTCTGGGAGGAGAACGACACAGAAAGTGCTCCAATCCGGCCTATGGTGGCCTACTCTCTTCAAGGACTCTGATGAGTTTGTGAAGAGGTGTACTGACTGTCAGAGGATGGGCACTTGTGGACAGCGTGATATGATGCTGATGCAACCCATTCACTTCTGTGAGGTTTTTGACGCATGGGGCATCGATTTCATGGGTCCATTCCCTAAGAGTCAGGGATTTGAGTACATTCTGTTGGCCGTTGATTATGTGAGTCATTGGGTTGAGGCCATCCCCGCCCGAACCGCTGATGCCAGGACAGTTTGCAGATTTTTGAGGAAGTACGTCATTACGCGGTTCGGGGTACCTCGAGTATTGATATCTGATGGGGGGTCTCATTTCATCAACGACCAGGTGAAGGCCCTTGCTAGCGAGTTCGGCATAGACCATCGAGTTGCCACTCCATACCATCCGCAGACGAATGGTCTAGCCGAAGTGTCGAATAGGGAGATCAAGACTATTTTGCAGAAAGTAGTCCGCCCTGACCGAAAGGATTGGTCACAGCTTTTAGACTCGGTCTTGTGGGCATATAGGACGTCTTTCAAGACACTTTTGGGCACATCTCCCTTTCGCCTCGTTTATGGCAAGCCGTGCCATTTACCTGTTGAGTTGAGACACAGGTCACTTTGGGCAGTCACGGAGATACTTTTGGATCCAGATAGTGTAGGAGACCAGAGGAGGGCAGAGTTAGCAGCCCTGGAGGAGCTTCGTGATACCGCCTTCTCAAACAGCCTATAGTGCAAGGAGAGAGTGAAGGAGTGGCATGATTCTCATATCAGCCACAAGCATTTTGAGCCTAGACAGAGAGTATGGTTGTTTGATGCTAGGCTTCGTCTATTTCCAGGGAAGCTACAGAGCAAATGGAAGGGACCTTATCTTGTGAGAAAGGTACACGACAATGGGAGTATTGATATATCTGAGTTGTTTTCTGAGAGTACCTTTCGAGTGAACGGCTAGCGGCTCAAGCCATTTCTAGATCATGAGCCGTGGATCGTTGATGTTGCCCCTATTCATTTTGCGTGAAATGTGGTCTCTTGACTCACATCTATTGCATCTCACGCCTGGTTATCACTGTTCTCCCGACCTGTATAGATCCAGATGTCCATATCATTACATTCTTTAGTCTCACATCCCTTTCTTCATCTTTTGATTATGCTATACTTAGGGTGTACTTTACCCTAAGTATAGGGGGGATGTACGACTCTTGGGTATTCTTTTGATTCATTTTTACCCTTGTTTTGCTGCCTATACTTAGGGATATTTTACCCTAAGTATAGGGGGGTAGACCCTGTACATTCTCCACTCGGTTTTCCCTTCGTGTACAACCTGCTATACTTAGGATTATTTGATCCTAAGTATAGGGGGAAAAGCTGAGGCCCTCTTGATTTTCTATTCATTCATTCGTCTTTGTATATAGATTTCCTTTTCACTTCCCTATACATAGCACGAGTTATGTCTTCTTCATCGCTCTTGACTCTGAGGACATCGTTCGAGCTAAGTATAGGGGGGTGTGTATATATTTCATATATACTTTAGCCATAACTCGTACTTTGTGTGAGTGTGTAAAAACCTAAAATCCATAAAAATTAAAAATTTTCCTGTAAATAACCATTCTTTTATTTGCACATACATAGCTAGTGTACAAATTATTTTTGTAAAAATGTTTTCAAAAACTTTTTTTGTGTAAAGTTTGTTTAAATATGTGCATATCAAAATTATGTATATAGTACAAAAATTTTCCAAAATGTTTTGAAAATCAAATGTTTGCAAAAGTCTTGTGTAAATTTGTGTAAATATTTTGTAAAACTTGTATTCATGCACACATCCATAATTTCAAAACGTTTTTCAAAAATTTTGCATTTGTGTAAATAGTGTGTAAATAGCATCTCTGTATACATTTGTATAGTTTTTCCTGGATTATAGTTGACATTTAAACTAGCCTGGAATTAAATTAGGAAATGGAGCTTGATTAAGATCTTAATCCACCTAATTCTAAGAGGAACCTTATAGGGCTTAGGGTTAAGGCTTTTCAGGTCCATGGTGACTTAATTCTTTGAGTCCACTAGGCTATGATCACATGTCATCTCAATGAGCCTAAATAGAGCACTTAACAACACACACATGACTCATATAGACAATGGCTTGACTTGGACCAGCACTTTACACCGAGCTCTCTACGGATGAGGTGGTGAGGAGGCAGTCTTCCTTGACTTGGGGTAGCATATGAGGGTAGTACTTCTAGGCAGAACCTCTCTTCTTCTTTTAGTGAAGGAAGTGCGTCTCAACTTGGTCTGGTTGCCATGAGGTCTAACGACAGGAGTTGTGGGTTGCAATAATGCTTCAAAAGAGGGATAGTCTACTGGCTCAAGAGGAAAAACTCCTTGTATATATGCTGCACATGTATATGTTGTATAGATGCACTTGAAAAAAAATGCAAAAAGAAAATAAACTCCAAAAAAGTGGTGGGTCTGATAGAAAATGATAATACCACCGGAGTATGTATATAGTGCAAATAAGCAAAGCTTGATATTCATGTCCCACCTTACGTAGCTTGCAGCAGGGAGACTTGGCTACACTGGTTGAGCTCCCAAGGATACATGGCTACACTGGCCATGGTCCATTCTCTTCTTCCCCCTCTTCTTGAGCCGGTTGAACTTGAACTTAGAAGGGAATACCTCGCTCCTTGAGGAAAGAGTGGCCAGATTGAGGTCATAGAGTTACCTTGTTGGGGAGGATTGTCAAGTTGCCATTTCTGAGGTGGAGAGCTTATATATCACATCCATAGTATAAGGAAAGACTCATAGTCTTCAGGATTTGTGTATGGTAACTTGTTCTGATCTGGATTGTTGAGGAGTCCTGATTATAGATTAGTGGATCTTAGAGGCTATTAATTTTTAAACCTAGGTCTAAATAAGGTTCCAACACATTATTAATCCAAAGATCTGATCGAGCTCCATATTTCAATTTAATGAAGGCAAGTTTAATATTCATCATTAATCCATGTATATTCTCCTCTTTTTCACTTCTTTTTCAAATAAGTGTTTGCTAAGGGACTAGCAAAGTTAAGTATAGGGGGGTGATGAATACCCATTCATCACTCTTTATTCTTTTATTTTAGCTACAAAACCTTTGCCAAATACATGTATATCTTTGTAAATATAAATAATTACTAAATTACATGCATTGTATAAAATTAAATAATTAGCATTTTTTTTGCATAAATAAAAGAATAAAGAATTAAAAGAAAAAGAGGGAGATATTTAGAATAAATATTGAGCGACCTAATCCCAAGGGAGGGCTCAACATGGGCCTGACCGCATAAAAACCCAAGTAGAGAGAGATAAGGAAGCTCATGTGTGTAAATATACCTGTAAATAAAATAAAAATATTTTCCTCTTATAAAAATGAAAATGAGTTCGTAAATATTTGTAAGTAGTTGTAAATATTAACTTAAAATAAAAATAAGAAAAATTAAAAAGAAAATAAAAATACCCTTCCTTGTATATATCCACCATGTACATAAGACCACATAGCTATTTATTTATCCCTATAAATAAATAAATAATTTTAAAATCCCATAAAAATTGTATATACTCTTTACTTCATTATGTAAATAAATAAAATAAAAACCAGAAAAACAAAAATAAAATAAAAAGACCAAAAACAAAAATCAAAAGAAACATTGTATATATACCATGTATATAAATGTATATAACTATTTATTTTACCCTTGTATTTAAATAATAAAAATAAAATTAAAATAACAAAATATTCCAAATTTTATCTTGTAAATAAATAAAATATAAACTTGGAATAAAAATGTACAAAAATAATTAATTAAAAATCAAAAATTAAAAATCAATATTGTATATACCTATGTATATAGCACTATATTGTAAATACCTAATTTATATTTCAAAAAAATAAATACAAATCACAAAAAAATAGTTTAAAATAAAAGGAACATTTTTCATGTTTTGACTTTTGTGAAATTCAGCCATTTCTATTTTAATTTAAATTTCCAATTCTTTTCCACGTGGCCGCATTCTACTGGTCCACGGGGGATGTTGACCCCCGGTCAACTCCCCCCCTGGACCACTCCCCCGCGGATCTGCGCCCGACCCGCTTCTTCTCCCATTTATGGTGCATTGATCCGAGCCCCAAAACCGCTAACCACGGGTCCTAATCATTCCCTGATCCACCTAGATTCACGCCCGGCCGTTAGCATCGGGGTCCATGCTCCGATTTTCTCGCCCGAACTCCCTTTAGCCGGACCCCTAGCCATATATAGTCTAATCTCCGCCCGCTCCTTCACGCATCTTTGGCTCGCGCATTCTCCACCCCAGGACCTCCATTGCTCTTGCCTGAGTGACAGCAAGCTGAGGGTAGTGTTGCAGCGAGGAGGGAGTGCTTGGACCATCGATCCGGCGACCTAGCGCCGCCGTGCGCCACCCAAACGTGGTGCTCGAGCCTCGGGCATCGACGACCCTCGAGGCTAGGACCCAGAGCTCCGTCAGCTCGTCCCCAGTCGACATCGACCATCAGGTATCCTTCGTTCCTCCTATCTTTAGCTAATTTCCATTTACCCCCAAATCGCCCCTTCGCCGTCGACCGTCGATTCCGACCACCTCCCTCACCATTCCGATCATCGGACGACACCCTCACCTTTGCCCTTCTCCCAAGCACGTTCTCCACCCCTTCATCCATCCCAGTTCGCACAGGAACTGGGATTCGAGCTCTCTCGTCGTCGCTTCGCCGGAGCTTGTCCATTCCGACGCACCGACCATCC
This sequence comes from Ottelia alismoides, assembly GCA_037367405.1. Taxonomy (NCBI): domain Eukaryota; kingdom Viridiplantae; phylum Streptophyta; class Magnoliopsida; order Alismatales; family Hydrocharitaceae; genus Ottelia; species Ottelia alismoides. The sequence continues at coordinate 198,949 of JAZKJV010005430.1, forward strand.
CCATCACCTCTAACCGGGTCAAGGCACTTTGCCCTCGACCCAGGAGTCTGTTGCGCCACTTTGCAGGTCAAGACAAGCCCATCTGAGGGCTTGAACGTTCAGGAGTAGCAGCTCCAGCTCCGCCTTGGTCGCCGTACCATCTCCGACGCCTCCAGCTTCATCGGAGGCCCTTTTAAGATGTGGGAGGCTCCGGCGCTTCTTCTCCGATCATCAGTAGCCCCCAAGGAGGACCAGCGTGCGCGTACTGGGCCGGCGAAGTTCGTCGGCCACCTGTTCTTCGTGGGTCCTCCAGAGCCGTCCATCTAGCCCTCCAGCTCCAGATTAGATCGCAGCCGTTCACTTAAGGAGCAGCCACCACTGTCTGATCATTGGAGGACAGATCGAGACCGTCAGATCAGCGAGGGTTAGCCACGGCTTACAGCAGCCGTTGATCTTCCACGTGGCTAGCTCTCCACCGTCAGATCCGAGCAGAGGCTTCTTCGTTGAGGTGCAGCACATCATCACCGTCAGATTCGCCGCGCGGCGTCTTAGCAGCCCTCGGATTAGAATAAGGGGTAATTTCCCTTAGGCCCCTCTCTTTTTGTTTTTACTAATTAGTCATGTAAATATTTCATTCAGTTCATTTTATTTTGGACTTTTTGCATAGTGGACCTGGTAGTTTATCGTATTTGCTTTTATACCGTTGTATGTTGTGGTCACGTGCATCGACACGTGTATTTCTGGTAAAATTGCATGGATCGGCCTGTTGTTTATGATGGTTATTGATTGAAAAATCTTTTTAGATATTTGCACATATACCCCTGTGAATGTTTTATTTGTGCATGTGCTGAATATCGTGGGAATTTTATACTTAAGCTCCTTGACTTTTAGTACGTATTACTAATTAGTCCAGGGACTTAAGTTATTTACAAAGAGGTCCCTGAGTGCCCTGATCACGTGCGTGGCGCGTGAGATCGTGGACATTTTACACCTGGACCCCCTGGGTTTCTTGGCTTGTTACTTTTAGGCCCTCCAAAGATATTTTTATTACGATCAGGTCCCTATGACTGTGGGCTCTTGATTGTTTTGAATAAAATATCAAATCTACTCCAAATCAATGAAAATTTGACACGTGGCTCCTGCCACTGTGTAGAATTTTCACTGAATTTTGGGAAATTTTTAGAGCCTTTTTATTATTTTTAAAAAATCAAAACATCAATTTTTCTTACTGTCCAGTTATAAAATTCACAAAAAATATTAAAACATCTTTAAAAATTACAAAAAAATTAGATTTTGTTTATAGTAGTGTGTTTGATTTTCTGACTTTTTTTAGTGATTTTTGGACTCATAAAAATTTTAAAAATTAAAAAACATTGAAAATCTCATAAAAATTCTAGTAATTAATAGAAAAACCCAAAAATAATAAACCAAGTCTTTGATTTTTCCTTTTTGTCCATATTTTATAGGAAAAATACCTCCAGGCTATTTGAAGGCCATTATATATTTTATTTTGGCCTTTAATTCCCGGCTGGACAGCAGCACGGTTTTCCTTTCTTATTTCATTTTTATATAATTCTATAAAAATCAGAAAAATACCAAAAATTAACCAAAAACATAAAAAAATTATAAAAAACATAAAAATATTTTTGTTTGAATTTTTGGATTAATTTTGAGTGTCTAAATAATTGACTTGAGTTGCTTGTTTTTATTGTTTCCCTATTTTCTTTATAATTAAAAATACCCAAAAAATATAAAAAATATTAAAAACCCACCAAAAATAATTTTCTTTTGTTTGTTTTTATTTTAGACTACTCCGTAGGTCGCAAGGCCATTACGTGCTCTCCGATTTCGACCCTGGGTGCTATACCATGTTAATCCTTTAGCGAGACCGCTATCTTGAGTTTTCATCGATTTTTTGCCTTTGTTTGGTGGTCTGAATTTTTCTTGATTGAGCTTTGAGTCCCGGGCGACTGAGGTCGCAACGACCTTAGTTTTACCTTTACCTCAGTTGAACGGGCAGCTCATCACTCATCTTTCAAGCCCTGAAGAACTTCGGCATTTTTTGGTCCTGATTTCGAGTTCCAGTTCCTGGAACCCTTGTTCAATGTTCTGGAAAATCTTTGTCTCATGGAGACTGGCGCTTCAGTGCATGTCTTATCCAGCATCAGTCGGCAGCATCATGGCGAGCGGCATCCCTAGCCGCATGACAACCTCCAACGACGCGGAGATGAGGAGATTGTCTCCAGCACACAACAACATCCAGATCAGGAGATCGTCTCCAGTGCGCAAAATCATCCAGGAGATCGTCTCTAGGCGACGAGATCCCCCCCCCCTTTTGCGCGAGGTGGCGCGCCCGGGGGCGATGGCGGCGCACCTTTCTCTCGTGAATCCCAGCAGCCCTCCTCTCCAGCGATCCAGCGTAGAAGCCCTCAGGCGGCGATGCCGCAACCCCCAGGCGCGTCCCCACGATCTCGCAGGCAGCGCCACACACGAAGGACAGACCTCTTGGCGGAATAGCACGCACCTCGGCGAGCAGCACCCAGGCATTCCAGATCGACGCTCCAAGTACCGCCTGAGCATCAAGCCCTAACCGCGAGCCCCAAGATCGTTCTCCCACGGCGGCGACATCTCAAGAAAAGAGGGTTCCATCGGGAAACCCTGAAAGGGGGAGTTTTATTTTAGGCCCGATTTTGTCGGTATTTAAAAAAAAGGAGGGGGGTTTTCCAAAAGGGAACCCCAACGTCAAAAAGAAAAAAATGTGGGGGCTTGGTCCGTTAAAAAAGGGGGGGAGAGCATGGTTAAAAAAATAGGCTATTTTTATAGGCCCAAATGGGCCAAAGCTTTTGTTTGATAAAAATGTGTTCTTTAAAAAAGAAGAAGAAGAAGAGGTGCATGCAAGAAAAACCGTACGCCAAGAAAAAAATGCAAGAAAAGCCATAAAAAAGGCTTACGAAAAAATCATTAAAAAATGTGACGGCTTTAAAAAAATGGAAAGCCGCAAATTTCATGTTCATGTTTAACCCCATATTATATTGTCTTCTCCCAAACTTTGTCGATCTTTCTGTTTTCCGACAAGTATGAGAGAAAGGGGAAGTATTATGTAGAGTCAGCAACTCTTCTTCCAGATCCAGATTCTTATGCCAGATGATCAGATTTCAGACTCGACAGATTGGTCAGAGTCCAAGATCAAGGCACTCCGTGTTGAGGCCCATTTTAGAGATCTCCAGAGAGAGACTCCAGTTTTCAGACATGCACATGGATGCGGTCATTTTCAGATGAGCACATGTTTTCCATCAGTTCAGAGGTCCCCATCCTTTCTTGTTTTGTAGGCCAGAGTTTTCATGTGAGCCATAGGGACTCCAGAGTAGAGGACCATTCCCTATGCCATATTGGCAAGGGTTTTCATGTGGTATCATAGGTACACCAGAGCAGTGCACCATTCTCTGGGCCAGATGGGAGAGACCCAGTTCTCCGACGAGGAGACTTTTCAGACTCCATTCTCCAGCGACCGTGGACTCCGACGAGGATTGCACATCCACGGCCTTTTTCAGTTCGGCCCTTTTCAGAGATGGAGCAGATGTCCACATTATTGTGGCAGGCCAGAATACTCCGACGAGGAGACTCATTTCAGTTGCAGTGACTCTGACAGGCGCAATTCAGAGCACATGCTCTCCGAAGAGGAGATTCAGAAGACTCACATTCCAGCCCGTTCATCCTCCTCACCTACACGACATGAGAAGCAACATCCCCGACAACAGCATTGTGCGCGTTGGGTTGATATTGTCTGTAGTGTCCTATAGCGTTGAGTTGAGTGTCTTTTTGTTTGTCCAAGCTGAGCATTGCATGTTCCAGCTTGAGGGGGAGTATTGGAGTATTTGGTAGTGCGCCTATTGAGTTGTAGATGGGTAAATGGATACCTCCATGATCCATTTACCCCATCCAGTTGTTTAGTCCCACATTGTCCAGCGGTGGGATTTGGAGGCTCTGGAGAGGCTATATGAGAAGCCCCAGACCTCCTGTAACAGATGAGAAAGTGCAATGCATAACACACCCCTTTGAGGGCTTCTCCCGTGATTTCATCACACTCCTCACGGGGTAGGTTTCCACGTAAAATCATGTGTTCCATGTTTTATCTTTCTTGGGATTATGCTCTGTTTTATCATTCCGCTTCCGATTTTCTAACAATAAGTATTAGACATAAATTTTGTATTCGAAATAATTGAAATAACCTAACCGTATATCTCATATTAGTCGCCCGAGTAATGTTAGTCTTTATCCAGCAACCCTTCCAACTGAATATGGAACCTGACTTTTGCATCACTGCTCACTCCTATATATGTTGAACTCCCCACATACTCCCTGAGCTCCAGCACTTGGCATACCTTACCAGTTTCTCCCAATCTCCATTGACATTCCTCAAGAACAAACGAGCCTCTGGTGAATTTAATTGCGAAATCGCATCCATAGCAAAAAAAGTCCTAATAACCATTTCCATTGGAAAAAATATTCTTTCCCTAGGGTTTTGTTGCTAGAAGGAGGTGTTATCTCCTCTCTGATGAGCCATCATTTACAGTTTCTTCCAGTAAATGACAACATTCTAAGGACACCCATGGCCCTCAAAACCAACAGTAAGCTTCTTTTCGCTCCTATCTAAATGGGTGTCTTCACATACTCCCTAAAGGAGGAGAAAGCACATCTCGTCAAGGACCGCGATATTTAGCTGGAGAAGCTTGAATACAACACGGATCCAAGCTAAAACTTTAGTAGAGGAAGAACTGATATGTGATATTACCGGGTTACCAAGATCAAGACAGTAAAGAAACCATTAAGAAAGAGATGCAGAAATTTAACAGCCCATGCAAAATATGTTCAAAATCAAGGATTGAGAAAACAGAAAATGATCAAAGTTCAAGAAGATTACCTTTTTTCAAAAAAAAATCCAATTAAGTAGCACAGCAGTCTTGCAACATCAACTACACTGCAGAAGCTGTAGCAGGAGCTCACTTGCTGAAAAGATTGTGAAGAGAAAGTTCGCAATAGAGTTTGCCCCTATAAATGCCCTAATCAGGTAAGCCTTGAGGTCTCAATTCCCTTCGCCATTTTCGGAAGGTGAATCATCTCTACCAATTTTATTGCGATGATGGCAGCAACGTACCTCCAGTCTTCAGTGGCGGCACAAAAACATATCCTGGCCAAATATCCTGTGATCCTCAAAAGAAATTTCCAACTACGGTATATCCTTTGAGCTCGAAGACATCAAAGTCACATTCCAGAAAAGGACTGGCTAGATATATTTGAGCGTACTCCAGAACTTTCAGCTTGCAAGTAGTCTCCAACGGCTGGAACTCATGTTGTAAGGTTGAAAAATGGTTGTCAACTCATTCCATGCCCTTGTACTTGAATCAAATCAAAAGGCTCTATTGCACAGTCGTTTCTTCTGTAGGATCTCTCTGCCGGATACCCTCTCGGGCTTTCACTGGATCATGGAGCCGTAACCCTTGAGCTCCTTCAGATGGAGACTTTAGTGCAATATAAAACCGCCTAGCAAGATGCCGGAGGAGCAAGCATATAAATGGAGTCCAAAGCATGCTGTACAAAATAGATTATTATCCTTTCTAAAAAAAATTGTGCCTGTACAGGTAGAACCAAAACGATCCTCCCAAAGAGAGGTTTCAATGGGACCGATATTATTCATGTATTTCCTCAAGACTAGAAAGGTAAATAATAATAGGAAAAACAGACTACAATGTATAGTACGATGATTTGTGGTTACGATGCTTTTTAGCCTCAACAAGAATAAATCCCGGCTACTTCAAGTGTAGTACTTCAAAAATACACTTTCTGCCTCAAGGAACCAAATGGTCAGGCATCGATGGTTGGATAGCTGCCCAAGCCATTTGCGTCCAAGTATACAGAAGGTTGTTCCCCAGAATGAGCGGACCTTCTTGACTTGGGGTTCCTTGGAGAAGCAGAGCTCTCACTGCCTGGATAAAAGGATGATGGCAATCCGTGTATCTTCGGCAGGCCAGTAACATCAGGGCTCAAACTGTAACCCTTGGCAACCGTCTCAGCCTCAAGCGGCAATTCATCCAAAGTCTAAACACAAAACAAACATATACTTGTTCATAAGCCAAACAGGTAAACAAAACCATCGTGAAACCAACAAAAAAAAGGAAGCGTCTACACATTTATCTTTACCAAATAAGTTAGAATAACTAACACACAGTATTTGAGTAGAGTTTTGTATTAGTCATTGTGTTTTTTGCATGACTAGCTAAATTAGTCGGGGAAATTTTGTCCATACTTTCCAATCTAGATTTTACAAAATAAAAGAAGATTTCTCCTTCGATCAAGATTTCTCTTCTAGTCTCGGTTTAAAAGGGGATACAAAAAATCTCCAGCTTCATGAATATTGGCTCTGCCCTATATTTTTTGATCAAAAGTCTGAGGACCATGAGAAGTAGAAAGATGGCAAATAGTAGCATCGAGCAAAGGATTTATACACATCCCTCGTATGAGGAAAATGTCAGGGATATGCAAGAAAACTGAAATGTAAAGGATGTTCAAGGTAGGTCAAATCCCATTATGTTACATCTACAGACGTACTTCGCCAAACTAACAAGACCGTTCAACCATTTTGAGTCTCCAACAATTATTTCAATCATTACATATCCGATTTGACCGATGGACGAATATGCAAGCATATGTTTTATACTTGTTTGAGTAATAGCAATGAGATTCCCTATGATCATTGCAAGACAGAATAAAGGTTTGAAGATCAATGAGTTGGCTATCTTTCGGTCAGTTGTCAGTGAACGGACTATCCATAGGAGGTGGATGGCTAAATGGCTTCTAGACAGATTCATTAAATCGCTAGTTGGCAAGAAGCCAAATTTCTCTGCAAAATCCATGTCCATCTGCAACAGTTATTAGTGGATTGATCTAAAGAGCTTTTGGATTGATCTTGAGGGAGATCGTCTAACAGCATCACTCTGCTTATAAAACTTCGGTTAAGGCAGTTTTAGAAGACATTTGATGTAGAGAAGTAGGAAGAGATCTCAGGCACGAACATCCACAAGCAGCAGACTAAACATCCATCAGAGATAAGTTGTCAATGCAATTGAAAGATTCTGGACAATGTCAAAGTCTTGTTTCTTCATCTATTGCAATCTTTTTTACTGGCAATGCTCTTTAAATTATTATTTTTAATCAAAAAAGGGAGAAACAAAGATGGTGATGTCTGCACCAAAATATATTAAAGCGATTAAATTACAAAAGCCAAGTCCCAAGTCCCGATAAGAAATCTTGCTAATTGAATTGCATCCTTAACATAAAACTGCTCAACTCTGAAAATGACCCCGCTGTATTTAACCAGATATCTCATAATGTTGCTGTCGAACTCCATACTTTCATAGTAGGTCTGAACTGATTCGCAGACTAAGTTGTCCAACAATTCTGATGTGAAGAGATATCCATCTAAGCAACGCCAACTAATTCCTAAACCTGATATGCGCTTGAACATGAGTAGAGTAACTGAGTAAGTGACAGAGCACAGGCCAAACCACAGATGAAACAAGTGGTGTCTTCACCTAGGTGAAAAGTGACACTACATGCCATGGTCAACGTAAGCCTTCTTGACCAAGAAGTGGCTATCTTGCCAAACCCGGTGGACCCACCCCATACACGAGCCACAACAAAGAACGAGGTCAAGATTCTCCACCTCTATTTTGATATATACATGGCCAAGCAAAATGGTCGTCCTCTGCATATATTCTATTCTTCAGTTCGTGGCATGGGAAGCTTCACAGCTTCATGCTCGTTACCATTTCTACAGCGCAACAGCTGATATATAGGCACTCTACGATGGTTGAAGTTTTCTTGGCAGCCCTAGATCCGGAGTTTGAGGTCGCATGTGGACAGCTTCTTATAGGTGTGACGATACCTCCCATGCAGGAAGCCTACAGATCACCTCAGCATTATTCAAGGTTGCAAAAAGCAGTACTCGGTATTCAGTCGGTGGGTCACTGATTATTTACTAAACGGTATGCGGGAGTTTAAACGGAAATTGAACGGGTTATGAGGCAAGGCCTTAAATGTCGGTTTCGATCACCATTTCGGTGACGACCAAAATAGAATTTCGATGGAATTTCGGTCAAATTTCGATCGAAATTTCGATCATTATCGCTCATTTTTTTGTACTAGGACCCCCATATTTCGGTCATTTCGGTCATTTCGATCGAATTTCGATTTCGACTGGATATCGATATTCGACAGAAATTCGACCGAATTTCGCTGAAATTTGAGGCCATGTTATGAGGTTTTGCAATTTTTATTAATAAAAATTATTATATATATACAACAACAAAGATTTTTACATATGTATATGTAAAATATTACATATATATAATTAATAAAAAAAGTATAAATAAATTTTAAAAATATAATCATATATTCATAATATAGATCAAATATTATCAAATTCAAGGAATTTTTCATCCAAAAGTCAAAATAGATAGCATAAACAACTAGAATCCATAGCCAAATGTCAAAATATGCAGTATAAACAATTATGATTCATAGTATGAATCCAAAAAAGTCATGGATAACACAAAAGTCTGCACTTGAACCATTTAAACGGCAGTTTAACGCCATTTATGTGGCCCGCCCATTTATGGGTCCGACTTTGACTAGTGGTGCAGTCGATGGCCACATACGTTTAACTATCGTTTAAGCCATTTTTTGCATCCCTAGCAGGATTCTTATCCCACAACCTGTCGCCACATAGACCTCAGCAATGGATGCATATCGCGACAGGGGAGGTTCTACACAATTCAGAGGGTGTGGTCCTCGTGGCGGAGGACGTGGATGCCATCGTGGTCCCTGCACCTATTGACGTCGTCCAAGTAACTCTGAGGATGCATGTTATCAGAAGCATGGATAACCTGTATCTGCTCATGTGGCCGAGCAGATTGAGCCCCCAGACAGCTCAGCTCCTCAGACAGATTCACGCCTTGATGATATTGTCTCTCGTTTAAGGGAGATAATGACTCATCCTGTCGGCACTACTACAAGTACCCCGGATGTTGCAGTCGTTGCTAGAGCCTTTTCGAACTCCTCATGTATAGCCTACACTTTTACCAGTTGTAGCATGGCAGATATGACAGAGTGGATCATTGTAACATCCGGGATCCGCGTAAACCCGAACTCGACCCGAATAAGGTCCGAATACCTCAATTAAGTTATTTGACAATATTAGATAACCTAAAACAACCAATTAGTAGTGAATCAAAAGTTGTTCGGGTGAAATCGACCAAAAATCGGTCGCTTCGTAATACGTGCCGTGAAAAAGCCGCGACGCAAATTCGAAAGCCGCAAAACAAACCGAGATTGTCATTAGATCCGATTCGACGACACGAGACCAACGGAATCAACCGTTCGTCAATCGGAGGTCATATGATTTTTTAAATAATAAAATTAAATCTTAAACAAAAACCGTATCCGAAAATTTCGGGTATTCAAAACCCGATCGGAAGTATAACAATATTACACTCATATTGATTGTCGTTTAGAGACGATCAAGTCGAGATTTTTCGCGTCGAAATCTGACACCAGAGGTGCACGTACAGTAGAATTTTAAGTATTTCAAATAAAGAGTTTAAAAAAATTCAAATTCAGTATCAGACAACTTGCTACTACTGTTGACAGGAAGAAAAAAAATAGCCGTGGATTTTTTTTCTCCCTCCATTTCTTAGCCACTTGCTTTAATTATGGTATCCAGTTGGCATCTTTGAGAGCCCATTTGGAAATCAATAAAGCTCCACTTGCTCCCTATAAATTCTTCCAAGTCCCAGCCGTAACCCCATTTCCATCTCCTATTATCTTCTTCTATCCCCAATACTCCTACCAAATTCTATCTCTCTCTCAATTAGAGCAGCAGTGTAATACGCGTTTTGTACACTATACTTTTGAATGTTATCAAGTGTTATTTCAAGGAAATATTGGATTGATAGTGTTCACACTTTACAGATACCATAGTCAATAGATTCGCCTTGATGCAATGATTTCATTGAAACTTGTTGTGTTTATATCAGAGACCATCTTGTATAAAAATGGACTTCAAAAGGTTCTCTGAATTGTGTAGCTCCTCAAAACATAGTACCACATCTACTAATCTGGAATTTTGGTAGTACCTTATAAGTAGTAGAAGCCACTACTTGTATAGTGCCCATAATGTTATAGATTTACACTCATTAGCTATAATCACATCATTAAGACTAATTAAGCATGATTAGTGCTAATTACCCGTCATTAGTGATAATTAAGCGTCATTAGCATAGATTTATACTCATTAGCCATAATCACATCATTAAGATTAATTAAGCATGATTAGTGCTAATTGACCGTCGTTAGTGATAATTAAGCGTTATTAGCAAAAGTAGGACACATGGAGTGGAAATCATGGGACATGTGTCGTTTTATAGTCAGGACAAGTGTCAAAACCTCAGTAATGCCATGTGTCATTGTCCTGAGACTAACACATGTCATGGTGTAGTCTTTTGCTTGGGCAACAAGTAAACTCGTGGATAAGCCAAGCCTATTACTTAGGCAACAAGTTTCCTTATGATTATGCCATGTATCATGCCATGTGTCTTCATACATGGATAAGGGACACATGAACATCCCTTACATGTTGACACATGTCACACATGTAAAGGGGGTGGAGGCCTATAAATACCATGACCCCCCCATAGTCCTCCCCACTTCATTCACGCCCATCACTCCACCTTAGAGCCGCAAGGCCGCCGAGCTTGCAGGAGGAGCACGAGAGGAGCACGGCGAAGCCCTGTCGGTGATCGAGAGCGTTTTTAAAAGCCGTAACGAAGTTCTGTCCGCATCGAGACGTAGTACTCAAATCTAGGACGGCTATAGGGGGGATTTCACTAAAGAAGGTGATTCGGACTCAAGCTAGATAGCGTTCAGGTGAGGGATTCTCAGGCGCTATTTTAAAGCACTAGTCTTTAGCTTTTATGCATGGTTTTGAATAGAAAGTATGAAATCATGTTTTCTAAAGCTTTTACGCATGAATTACAAGTACCATGCAGTTGATAAGAAATCAGGGCTTTAAAATGTATTTCAGACTTCATTTCAGGTGTTTTATCATGATAGCATGTTTTTAAGCATTTCATTCTTTGTGGAACACGAAACATAAGTTTCACTACTTAGATTCGAGCTTTTTATATAAGAAATATGTTTTGTGCAGTTATTATGTAATATGTATCGGTTTTCAAGTCCTTAATAGTTTCCAGTTACAAGAATATGCATGTTGTGCCAGATTGTTTTATGATCATGAATTAGAGCTGTTATGATCATGAATTAGCAAGTTTACAGATTATTAGTGACAAGAAAAGGATCAGAATCAGAAGATAAGCACCACAGTAGCTCTTTTATACAATTCGTGAACTAGCCATTAGGTATGGTGATGTCATTAGATATGACCCTGAAACCGCCATTAGATATGGCAAACCATTAGATATGGTATCAAGAGGACTTTGGGTCCGCATTCTGTATACATATAGGCTTTGGGCCGTATGCAGGGTGTTTTTGGTCTTTGAGACCGTCTACGCGTATGACTTAGCTTTGTTTCAGCGTTCATGAGTCAATAAATTAGCCACAGTGGTGATTAGTACAAACAGCTTGATAGTGATGATTTTGTTTCATTTTATCTGCTTTTGAAGTGATTTCAATTTTCAATTGCAAAACTAATATGTTGTTATATGTAATTTCTGTCATAAAGTTTCTTTCAAGCTATTTCATAGTATTCAGCATAAGTTTTTGTCATGATACTCATATTTCAGATTTTTAGCTATATGTAAAAAGCTTGAGATCCTTTCACTGGGTCTAAGCTCATAAATGGGTTTAGACTCATCCCGTTATATTATATTATGTACAGATCAGCAGAATCACGACTAGCAGGGAAAAGACCGCCTATACACTAGGAGGAGGTGTCTTTTGCTCTTTGTTGTTTTGTACTATCTGTGTTATTTTGTAAGAAGTTGTAATATATAGAACTTGTGTAATACACTTCTTGGTGTTGTGAACTTGAAATACAAAGATGTTATGTTTTTTTGAGATCTCTGTCGCGGCACGTTCCGGTTAGCGGGACGGGTCGTGACAACTTGTGGTATCAGAGCAATGATTTTAGGACCTTGAGCAAGAATTATATTAGGAGTTGACATATAAGTATTAGAAGATAATTGAGTTATTGATATTATAGTCTTGAGGATGTCTAGAATCATTATTGGAGGATTTTGTTGATGAGGATCTAACTGAAGTTTTATTTTTATAGGAAACCATGGCAGCAGAGCAGCCACCTGTGACCACACAAGGCCCTAGTCATGAGAATGATAACAATAATAACGTGTACGACACATTGACATTGATAGCTCAAACACTAGGAGGCATGGCTGCCCACTCAGTTAAAAGAAATGAATTTGAGCACCAGTTGCCCTTTGAACATGTAAAGAAGCTGGGAGGAGAACCATTTGTAGGAGACACTGATCCAAAGAAGGCCAGAGAATGGTTCAAGAATATGGAGAAAATATTTGCTCTAATGGACTGTACAGACGAACAAAAGTTGAAGTATACAATATTTCTTCTGAAGGATAGCGCTGATGATTGGACATCGATGAAAATGAAATATCCAAACCCATCTCATATTACATGGGAGATCTTTGAGAAAGAGTTCAATGAAAAATACTACCCAAGGGTTTATCAGGAGGAGAAACGTAGGGAATTTCTATTCCTTACCCAGGGGAGTAATCTGTTTGATGAATATGAGAAGAAATTCACTGAACTTTCAAAGTTTACTGCTTCTCTGGTTGCAACCAAAGAAGAAAGGTGTAGACGTCTAGAAGATGGTATGCATATTGACTTAAAGGAAATGGTTTCAGCCACGGGATATACAGATTATGCAAAATTGGCGGAAGCTGCTCGTAGGGCTGAACGAGTGGTGATAGAAAGAAGGAAGTGCAATGATCACGGAAAGAAAAGGTTTGCAGATAGACCCCTATGGAGAGGAACCATGAACAAAGGACCAAGAATAGCTGGGAATTCAAGGCAAGATAATAGATCAGCTCCTAGAGTACAGGGGAATCAAACAAATAGATATACAGTTGGGACTTCTGAAAACAGAACTCTTTCTTTTCCACAATGTACAAACTGTGGAAAGTTCCATCCGGGAACTTGCCGCAAGGGGACCACTGGGTGTTATCAATGTGGCGAGATAGGCCACATACGTCAGAATTGTCCCACACTTGTCCAAGGTCGTCGGGTTATGGGAAGACCGGCAACAAATCAAAATCGTGATGTTATAATACGACGTCCTCCACCTACAAGGGAACAAAATAAAAACAATACACATAATAGATCAAACCAGAGAGAGGGAAAAGCTTTTGCCATGACCTTAGAGGAGGCCATATCTGCAGACGATGTTGTATCAGGTACCACTATTATTTCTGGTAAAAGTGCACATACTCTTATTGATTCTGGTGCGAGTCATTCTTTTATTTCACAAAGATTCTCCATATATGCTGATAAAGTTACAAGTACTCTCAAGCATGCTTTAGCAATTTCTTTACCTAAGGGAGAACCCGAAATTATTAGGAATGTCTTCCGAAATTGTTTGGTAAAGATAGGAGAGAATTATATTGAAGTAGACCTGATTCCTATGGAGATAGGGGAATTTGATGCTATCCTAGGAATGGATTGCTTAAGTACATATCATGCTCTTCTAGACTGTCATCTGAAGCATGTTACTTTTAGAAAACCAGGTGATGTTGAATTCACTTTCTATGGAGAAAGAAGGGTATATCCTACCCATGTCATTTCCTGTCTCTTAGCCCAAAAGTTGATAAGAAAGGGATATTCCTCTTATATTGCTTACGTGTTTAATACTAAGGCAGAAGCAGTCAGTTTAGAAAACATCTCTGTGGTGAAGGAGTATCCAGAAGTGTTTCCAAATGAACTACCAGGAATTACTCCTGATAGGGAAATTGAATTTACTATTGACCTCATTCCGGGTACCAATCCAATTGCCTTAGCTCCTTACAGAATGGCCCCAGCTGAACTTAAAGAACTCAAAACTCAATTACAGGAGTTGACAGATAAGGGATTTATACAATCCAGTATATCTCCTTGGGGTGCTCCTGTTCTATTTGTCAAGAAGAAAGATGGGTCCATGAGACTGTGTATAGATTACAGGAGACTAAACAGAGTGACTGTCCGCAATAACTATCCTCTGCCCAGAATAGATGACTTATTTGACCAATTACAAGGGGCCTCTATATTTTCTAAGATTGATTTGAGATCTGGCTATCATCAGTTAAAGATTAGAGGAGAAGATGTCCCTAAAACTGCATTTCGAACCCGATATGGGCATTTTGAATTCCTAGTAATGCCTTTTGGTTTGACAAATGCCCCAGCTGCTTTTATGGATTTGATGAATAGGGTTTTCCGTCCATATCTGGACAAATTCGTGATTGTATTTATTGATGATATTCTAGTATATTCTAAAACAGAGGAAGAACATAGAGAACATTTGAGAATTGTACTTCAAACCCTGAAGGAACACCGATTATATGCAAAGTTTGATAAATGTGAGTTTTGGTTAAGGAATGTTGCATTTCGAGGCCATGTTATATCTAGAGAAGGAATAACAGTAGATCCATCAAAAATAGAAGCGGTTCTTAGATGGGAACGACCGATAAATGCATCAGAAATCCGAAGTTTCCTTGGATTAGCTGGATATTATCGAAGATTTGTTGAAAACTTTTCTAAAATTACCGCACCATTGACAAGATTAACTAGGAAGAATGTGAAGTATAGTTGGGACGAAGAATGCGAGAAGAGTTTTAAGGAACTCAAGAATCGTCTCACCTCAGCACCTATACTTAGCCTTCCATCAGGGAAAGGTAATTATGTAATCTATAGTGATGCCTCAAGACAAGGGCTGGGATGCGTCTTAATGCAGAATGATAAGGTGATTGCTTATGCATCTAGACAGCTAAAACAACATGAGATAAATTACCCAACTCATGACCTTGAGTTAGCTGCTATAGTATTTGCCTTAAAGATCTGGAGACACTACCTATATGGAGAAACTTGTCGAATCTTTACGGATCACAAGAGTTTGAAATATATTTTCTCTCAGAAAGAGTTGAATTTAAGGCAAAGAAGATGGTTAGAACTAATCAAAGATTATGATTGTTCCATAGAATATCACCCGGGGAAAGCCAATGTAGTAGCCGATGCTCTCAGTAGAAAGTCTAATGGTTGGCTATCTCATTTAAAAGCAGAGTATTTACAGTTGAAAGAGTTACGGGCAAAGTTAACCATAAATAGTTCTGGAGCCTTATTAGCATCCTTACAAGTGAGACCCATATTATATGATAAAATTAAGGAGGCACAAGTCCATGATTCTGAAATCATTCGAATCATTGAGAAGATTAAGGGAGGAGATGAAACCGGGTATAAAATAGATGGTCAAGGGGTCTTATTCTTTAAAGGAAGATTGTGTGTTCCAAAGAAATCTGATATAAAGATTGAGATTCTGGAGGAGGCACATAACTCTATATATACTATGCACCCAGGAAGCACTAAGATGTATAGAACACTAAAAAGCTATTATTGGTGGTCTGGCATGAAAAGAGAAATTGCAGAGTATGTTTCTAGATGTCCTATATGCCAACAAACTAAACCAGAGCGTTTGAGACCAGCGGGGACATTACAGCCACTTCCAATACCAGAATGGAAATGGGAACATATTACTATGGATTTTGTTACAGGATTTCCAAGAACCCGTCGAGGTCACGATGCAATATGGGTCATAGTGGATAGATTAACTAAGTCTGCACATTTCTTAGCCATTAACATGACATACAGTCTAGACCATTTGGGAAAGATCTTTGTTAATGAAATAGTTAGCCGTCATGGGGCTCCTGTGTCAATTGTTTCTGATAGAGATCCACGGTTCACTTCTAAGCTTTGGCCAAGCTTACATAAAGCTATGGGAACAAAATTAGCTTTTAGTACAGCGTTTCATCCTCAAACAGATGGCCAATCAGAACGTACTATCCAGACACTAGAAGACATGCGTAGAGCTTGTGCACTGAGCTTTAAAAAAAGTTGGGATGAACATCTCTCACTTATAGAGTTTGCATACAATAACAGCTACCATACTAGTATTGGGATGGCACCTTATGAAGCATTGTATGGAAGACCATGTAGAACACCTATCTGTTGGAGTGAGGTTGGAGAACGAAAATTGGTTCAACCTGAACTAATACAAAGCACAATAGAAAATGTTGAGGAAATCAAGAGATGCTTAAAGGCAGCGCAAAGTAGACAGAAAAGTTATGCAGATAAGCGAAGGAGAGACTTAGAATTTCAAGTGGGAGACCATGTGTTCCTAAAAGTATCTCCATGGAAAGGCCTAATCAGATTTGGGAAGAAAGGGAAACTAAGCCCTAGATACATTGGCCCTTATGAGATCACAGAGAGAATCGGTAGTGTGGCATATCGTCTTCAACTTCCATCTGAACTAGCAAGGATACATGATGTCTTTCATGTCTCCACACTTCGGAAGTTTATTCCAGATCCAACCCATATGATACAACCTCAAGATATTCAATTGAAGGAAGATCTTTCATACGAGGAGGTTCCTGTGGAAATTCTAGATTATAAAGTACAAGAGCTTCGTACAAAGAAGATTCATTTAGTTAAAGTTTTATGGAGGAGTCACGCAATAGAAGAAGCCACATGGGAACGAGCGGAAGAAATGAGATCTCAATATCCCCACTTATTTTCGAGCTAACAAAGGTACTTATATTTCGAGCACGAAATTTATTTCAAGTAGGGGAGAATTGTAATACGCGTTTTGTACACTATACTTTTGAATGTTATCAAGTGTTATTTCAAGGAAATATTGGATTGATAGTGTTCACACTTTACAGATACCATAGTCAATAGATTCGCCTTGATGCAATGATTTCATTGAAACTTGTTGTGTTTATATCAGAGACCATCTTGTATAAAAATGGACTTCAAAAGGTTCTCTGAATTGTGTAGCTCCTCAAAACATAGTACCACATCTACTAATCTGGAATTTTGGTAGTACCTTATAAGTAGTAGAAGCCACTACTTGTATAGTGCCCATAATGTTATAGATTTACACTCATTAGCTATAATCGCATCATTAAGACTAATTAAGTATGATTAGTGCTAATTACCCGTCATTAGTGATAATTAAGCGTCATTAGCATAGATTTATACTCATTAGCCATAATCACATCATTAAGATTAATTAAGCATGATTAGTGCTAATTGGCCGTCGTTAGTGATAATTAAGCGTTATTAGCAAAAGTAGGACACATTGAGTGGAAATCATGGGACACGTGTCGTTTTATAGTCAGGACAAGTGTCAAAACCTCAGTAATGCCATGTGTCATTGTCCTGAGACTAACACATGTCATGGTGTAGTCTTTTGCTTGGGCAACAAGTAAACTCGTGGATAAGCCAAGCCTATTACTTAGGCAACAAGTTTCCTTATGATTATGCCATGTATCATGCCATGTGTCTTCATACATGGATAAGGGACACATGAACCTCCCTTACATGTTGACACATGTCACACATGTAAAGGGGGTGGAGGCCTATAAATACCATGACCCCCCCATAGTCCTCCCCACTTCATTCACGCCCATCACTCCACCTTAGAGCCGCAAGGCCGCCGAGCTTGCGGGAGGAGCATGAGAGGAGCACGGCGAAGCCCTGTCGGTGATCGAGAGCGTTTTTAAAAGCCGTAACGAAGTTCTGTCCGCATCGAGACGTAGTACTCAAATCTAGGACGGCTATAGGGGGGATTTCACTAAAGAAGGTGATTCGGACTCAAGCTAGATAGCGTTCAGGTGAGGGATTCTCAAGCGCTATTTTAAAGCACTAGTCT
The DNA here is from genome assembly GCA_037367405.1 of Ottelia alismoides. Classification (NCBI taxonomy): domain Eukaryota; kingdom Viridiplantae; phylum Streptophyta; class Magnoliopsida; order Alismatales; family Hydrocharitaceae; genus Ottelia; species Ottelia alismoides. The sequence continues at coordinate 216,929 of JAZKJV010005430.1, forward strand.
TTAGCTTTTATGCATGGTTTTGAATAGAAAGTATGAAATCATGTTTTCTAAAGCTTTTACGCATGAATTACAAGTACCATGCAGTTGATAAGAAATCAGGGCTTTAAAATGTATTTCAGACTTCATTTCAGGTGTTTTATCATGATAGCATGTTTTTAAGCATTTCATTCTTTGTAGAACACGAAACATAAGTTTCACTACTTAGATTCGAGCTTTTTATATAAGAAATATGTTTTGTGCAGTTATTATGTAATATGTATCGGTTTTCAAGTCCTTAATAGTTTCCAGTTACAAGAATATGCATGTTGTGCCAGATTGTTTTATGATCATGAATTAGAGCTGTTATGATCATGAATTAGCAAGTTTACAGATTATTAGTGACAAGAAAAGGATCAGAATCAGAAGATAAGCACCACAGTAGCTCTTTTATACAATTCGTGAACTAGCCATTAGGTATGGTGATGTCATTAGATATGACCCTGAAACCGCCATTAGATATGGCAAACCATTAGATATGGTATCAAGAGGACTTTGGGTCCGCATTCTGTATACATATAGGCTTTGGGCCGTATGCAGGGTGTTTTTGATCTTTGGGACCGTCTACGCGTATGACTTAGCTTTGTTTCAGCGTTCATGAGTCAATAAATTAGCCACAGTGGTGATTAGTACAAACAGCTTGATAGTGATGATTTTGTTTCAGTTTATCTGCTTTTGAAGTGATTTCAATTTTCAATTGCAAAACTAATATGTTGTTATATGTAATTTCTGTCATAAAGTTTCTTTCAAGCTATTTCATAGTATTCAGCATAAGTTTTTGTCATGATACTCATATTTCAGATTTTTAGCTATATGTAAAAAGCTTGAGATCCTTTCACTGGGTCTAAGCTCATAAATGGGTTTAGACTCATCCCGTTATATTATATTATGTACAGATCAGCAGAATCACGACTTGCAGGGAAAAGACCGTCTATACACTAGGAGGAGGTGTCTTTTGCTCTTTGTTGTTTTGTACTATCTGTGTTATTTTGTAAGAAGTTGTAATAGATAGAACTTGTGTAATACACTTCTTGGTGTTGTGAACTTGAAATACAAAGATGTTATGTTTTTTTGAGATCTATGTCGCGGCACGTTCCGGTTAGCGGGACGGGTCGTGACAAGCAGCCCAGCAGCTCCAGACTTGTTGTCTTCAAGCCAATTGCTTCAAGGACAACCATTCTGCATGAATTTGAAGGTGCTGGAGTTCCAGAACAGCCAGCCTTTCTCCATTCTTGGAATCAAAAGAGGTACCATCCCCTCTCCCTCCTTTTTGCTGCCATGCATGTGCATCATCCTTGAAAATATGCACCATCCCCAACCTTCTATAGCTGCCATGCATGAGTTCTGCACCATAAATCTTTGTTGTTAAGAATCTAGGATTTGATTCATGGAATTGTTTCACAATATATCTCCCCGTGAATTTCTCATCCTTCATTAGGAAATGACTCTGTTTCCTTATTCTTGATGTAAGAATTTATTATTTTTATTCAATTGTTGAGAATAGCATAATGAATGAAAGTGATCTGTGTTGGCTAATAATCATAATCAGAGGACAATATATGAATTGTTTAATAGTTTTTGAACCTGGTTATTCTGATTTGAATCCTTTGACCAAAATATCTTAGAAAATTTTAAGGCTAACTGAAAGTTATGCCTAAAATAAACAGCTCATCAATATGTTTAAATATTGTTATTAGTCTGATCAGGTATTATAAATTAAGAAATTAAACAGAAATCTCTTTTCTGATTTCATATTAATCCCAGATTTCTATTTCAAGGGTAATAATAAAAAAATGAAATTTGAAAGATATGGCTATTACAACATTGGGGGTATGATACCTAGCATTCACAGGAGTCAATACCATCTCAGTATATATATCTGATTTCTATTGATCAAGATCTCAGAATATTGATGATCAGTGTTTCTCTATCTATGGTAACTTTATGTCTGTTCGGAATAAAGCTATAATGGGTTCGGTGGACTGCATAAGAACAGTTGGTTCATGGATGATCTTGGGAGCAAATTGAGAAGAGTTGAGTACCAGCATACTCATGATTTTAACTCTTTGATTGGATGACAACTAAGAGAAGTTCTTTTTAGTCTCTATATCCAAATTTAAGCTGTAAACCTGGATCCTGAGGGGTTCACAATTTGGTATCAGAGCAGTGGTACCCCAATACGCACATTCGCAGTATTTCAATTCCGATTGCATTAAGTTCTCGAATAGCGACAGTCTTCCGACTTGTCGTGAGTTCGAGAAGGGAAATATGACATTCATATTCAATAACCACAAATGTCACCAATTTCATTAATTTTCATATTATAATCCCAAGAAGAGAAAAGCATTTATGATGAGTATCTGTCTATGGCATTCTTATGACTAATTATGGTTCTCATGCAGAGCCATGGCATCTCGACCCGATCAGGAGACGGCTGACCAGTTGGCACGCATACTGACTGCCCTCACTGACCTCCAGCAGCAGCAGGCTGCCATGCGAGGTCAGCAGGAGCATATTTTGGCCCAGCAGACTGAGATTGCTGACAGGCAGACAGATATAGAGATAGACCACCAGCCGGACCAGCTCGGAGCACTGACACAGCTACTCCACCTACCAGACCAGTCCGGTGTTACCGATGTCACGAGTGGGGACACTAGCGCTCACAATGCCCACAGGTTTCTGGTGAGCCTCAGCCACAGCCTTCACAGTCACAGCCTCAGGCACAGCGCTCAGGGAGTATCCGTGGCAGGAACTCCAATCTCAGGCGACCACAGCAGAGACAGACGCAGAGTGTGGCAGGATCCAGTGCCACACCAGCCAGGCAGGGACAGATACATGCAGTTACTGAGGAGCAGGCACGTTCAGCGGCTACTATGGTGAAAGGTATGGTCTCAGTCTTGGGCCGGCCTTTCCATGTCTTATTTGATTCTGGTGCGACACACTCTTTTCTTGCTTCGAGGCTACTTGCTTCTTTAGGTAGAGTCGCAGAGACTCTCTCATCTCCATATCACATCCGAGGGCCAGGTGGCCAGTTATTCATTATTTCACTGATAGTCAGGCACTTGCCCGTACTGATTGGCGGTCACGAGATGATCGCAGATTGTCTACTTCTGCAGCTTGATGAGTTCGACTTGATTTTGGGCATGGATTGGTTATCCGCTCATCATGCACTTGTTGATTGCTTTAGGAAGACGGTTGTCTTCAGAATTCCAGATCTACCCGAGTTTACTTTTGAGGGTACCTTGCATGACTCCACCATAGAGTATATTTTAGTGTTGCGGGCTCAGCGACTTGTTGATCAGGGTTGTGATACATATCTTGCATTTATTCGGGAGGTATCTGATCATGAACCGATGACACATGACATCCGAGTAGTCTCAGAATACCCTGACGTGTTTCTTGATGAGCTACCAGGATTACCTCCTGAGAGAGAGATCAAGTTCGAGATCACATTGCTGCCAGATACACAGCCGATCTCTATGGCACCATATCACATGACACCAGCCGAGTTGAGGGAGCTGAAAGTACAGTTGCAGGAGTTACTTGATTTGGGATTCGTGAGGCCGAGCACTTCACCTTGGGGTGCTCCGGTTCTATTTGTCAAGAAGAAGGATGGATCCATGAGACTGTGCATCGATTACAGGCAGCTAAACAAGAGAACGGTGAAGAACCGTTATCCTTTGCCGCGCATCGATGATTTATTTGATCAGCTCCAGGGATCTTCGGTTTTCTCGAAGATCGATCTTCACTCAGGCTACCATCAGCTGAGGATTCACGAGTCGGATATTCCGAAGACATCCTTCAGGACTCGCTATGGACACTATGAGTTTGTGGTGATGTCGTTTGGGCTCACCAATGCACCTGCGGCTTTCATGGATATGATGAACCGTATCTTCCGTCCATACTTGGACAAGTTTGTAGTGGTGTTCATCGATGATGTGCTCATCTATTCACGGAATGAATGGGATCATGTGAATGATCTATGAATTGTTTTGGACACATTACGAGAGCACAAGCTATATGCCAAGTTGAGCAAGTGTGAGTTCTGGTTATCCCAGGTCTCATTTTTGGGGAACGTCATTTCTGGAGCAGGTATCGCGGTCGATCCTGCGAAGATTGATGCAGTTATGTCTTGGGAGCAGCCCAAGACAGTTACTCGGATTCGGAGCTTCCTCGGATTAGCAGGTTATTACAGACGCTTCGTCAGCGGATTTTCACGCATCGTCCGTCCATTGACACGATTGACGCAGAAGGGAGTTCCATTCATTTGGAACGATTCATGTGAGCAGGCCTTCTAGACACTGAAGGAGAGGTTGACTACAGCGCCTATTCTTGCTCTTCCTTCAGGCACTCAGGACTATGTAGTATACACAGATGCATCTGGAGAAGGTCTATGAGCAGTGTTGATGCAGAGAGGACAGGTGATTGCTTACGCATCACGACAGTTGAGACCGCATGAGCGGAACTACCCCCACACATGACTTGGAGTTGGCGGCAGTTGTCTTCGCCTTGAAGATCTGGCGCCACTATCTTTATGGGGTGAACTTCGAGATTTTCACAGATCACAAGAGTCTGAAGTACATCTTTGATCAGAAGGAGCTGAACATGAGACAACGCAGATGGCTCCAATTGCTGAAGGATTATGATTGCACAATCTCTTACCATCCCGGTAAGGGAAACATGGTGGCTGATGCACTTAGTAGGAGAGCGCATGCAGAGGGTATGGCGAACTGGCTATACACGTGGGATACACTTGCAGCTTTGAGCGATTGGCATCCTCAGGAGAGCGGATCTATTTCTACCGCCGTGCCTCCTCGATACAGCAACCTTTGGGATCGTATTGTAGAAGGCCAGAAGACCGATCCTTGGATTCATGATAGATACATGCATGCTGTCAAGATAATTTTGTCGTAGCAGAGTCCATTTTATGGAAGGCAGGACGGGTCGTTGTACCCAATGACGAGCAGCTTCGCAGAGACATTCTCGATGAGGCACACAGTTCACGGTTATTTATCCATCCAGGCAGTACGAAGATGTACCGTGATCTGCGTCGACATTTCTGGTGGGATGGAATGAAGCGCGATGTGGCGCTACATGTTAGCAAATGCATGACCTGTCAGATGGTCAAGGCCGAGCACAGGAGACCGCCAGGATTTCTACAGCCTCTCCCTATTCTCGAGTGGAGATGGGAGAGCATTTCTATGGATTTTGTCACAGGTCTGCCGAAGACACCAGGTGGCCATGATTCCATTTGGGTCGTTGTTGATAGGTTGACCAAGTCAGCCCATTTCATACATGTCAACACGACTTACACTCCATCCAGATTGGCCAAGCTCTATGTGCAGAACATTATCAGGCTGCATGGTATACCACAAGAGGTGGTGTCTGACAGGGATTTGAGATTTACATCTCATTGTTGGCATCAGTTCATGTCAGCACTACAGACAGAGCTAAAGATGAAATCTGCAAACCATCCGCAGACAGACGGACAGAGTGAGCGCACCATTCAGACGCTTGAGGATCTACTTCGCGCATGCACTTTGGAGTGGAAAGGGTCCTGAAAGGATCATTTACCTTTGGTAGAATTCACGTACAACAACAGCTATCACTCCATTATTGGCATGGCACCATTCGAAGCCCTATACGAGCGGAGATGCCTCACACCTCTCAGTTGGCGTGAGGTAGGCGATCATGCTTTATATTCCGTAGATCTCTTGGAGGAGACTGCGAGAGCTGTTGATCTTGTGAGACGGAGGCTTCTGACGGCACAGAGTCGCCAGAAGAGTTATGCAGACCGTCGGAGAAGAGATTTGGAATTCCAGGTATCCAATCTTCTTCTCTTCCTTTATTACAAAATTAACTTAACCTCATATTAACGACATTCCTATAAATTATAGGTTGAAGATTGGGTATTTCTCCGTGTATCTCCCATGAAGGGAGTGCAGAGATTCGGTGTTCGTAGCAAGTTGGCGCCACGATATGTTGGACCGTTCGAGATTCTGGCTAGAGTGGGAAAGGTTGCTTACCGAGTTGCTCTTCCTCCACATCTTTCAGCTATCCATGATCTCTTCCACGTATCCAACCTGATGAAGTATGTGCACGACCCTCGCCACATTATCAGTTACGAGAATCTCGATGTAGAGCCGGATCTGACTTATGAGGAGAAGCCAGTTCAGATACTTGACCGTGCTGTGAAGAAGCTTCGCAGCAAAGAGATTTCATTGGTCAAGGTTTTGTGGCACCGACACGGCGTCAAAGAGGCGACGTGGGAGACCGAAGCCGACATGCGGGCACGATACCCGCAGCTTTTCTGAGGTAATAACCGAAGCAAGCTGTTGTAATAAAATATTTGTTCAAATATAGCTTGTTTTCTCTTTGAGGTTTTCATGGGTTCAAAACCCTTTGAGGTTTTTATGGCCATATAAAATTCAAGACAACTAATGACCTTGACTCGAGTCTCGAGGACGAGACTCCATTTGAGGTTTTTATAATTGTAACATCCAGGATCCGCGTAAACCCGAACTCGGCCGGAATAAGGTCCGAATAACTCAATTAAGTTATTTGACAATATTAGATAACCTAAAACAACCAATTAGTAGTGAATCAAAAGTTGTTCGGGTGAAATCGACCAAAAATCGGTCGATTCGTAAAACGTGCCGTGAAAAAGCCGCGGCGCAAATTCGAAAGCCGCAAAATAAACCGAGACTGTCATTAGATCCGATTCGACGACACGAGACCAACGGAATCAACCGTTCGCCAATCGGTGGTCATATGATTTTTTAAATAACAAAATTAAATCTTAAACAAAAATCGTATCCGAAAATTTCGAAAGTATAACAATATTATACTCATATTGATCGTCGTTTAGAGACGATCAAGTCGAGATTTTTCGCGTTGAAATCTGACACCCGAGGTGCGCGTACAGTAGAATTTTTAGTATTTCAAATAAAGAGTTTAAAAAAAATCAAATTTAGTAGCAGACAACTTGCTACTACTATTGACAGGAAGGAAAAAAATAGCCGTGGATTTTTTTTCTCTCTCCATTTCTTACCCACTTGCTTTAATTATGGTATCCACTTGGCATCTTTGAGAGCCCATTTGGAAATCAATAAAGCTCCACTTGCTCCCTATAAATTCTTCCAAGTCCCAGCCGTAACCCCATTTCCATCTCCTATCATCTTCTTCTATCCCCAATACTCCTACCAAATTCCATATCTCTCTCAATTAGAGCAGCAGCCCAGCAGCTCCAGACTTGTTGTCTTCAAGCCAATTGCTTCAAGGACAACCATTCTGCATGAATTTGAAGGTGCTGGAGTTCCAGGACAGCCAGCCTTTCTCCATTCTTGGAATCAAAAGAGGTACCATCCCCTCTCCCTCCTCCTTGCTGCCATGCATGTGCATCATCCTTGAAAATATGCACCATCCCCAACCTTCTATAGCTGCCATGCATGAGTTCTGCACCATAAATCTTTGTTGTTAAGAATCTGGGATTTGATTCATGGAATTGTTTCACGATATATCTCCCTGTGAATTTCTCATCCTTCACTAGGAAATGACTCTGTTTCCTTATTCTTGATGTAAGAATTTATTATTTTTATTCAATTGTTGAGAATAGCGTGATCTGTGTTCGCTAATAATCATAATCAGAGGACAGTATATGAATTGTTTAATAGTTTTTGAACCTGGTTATTCTGATTTGAATCTTTTGACCAAAATATCTTAGAAAATTTTAAGGCTAACTGAAAGTTATGGCTAAAATAAACGGCTCATCAATATGTTTAAATATTGTTATTAGTCTGATCATGTATTATAAATTAAGAAATTAAACAGAAATCTCTTTTCTGATTTCATATTAATCCCATGTTTCTATTTCAAGGGTAATAATAAAAAATGAAATTTGAAAGATATGGCTATTACAACATTGGGGGTATAATACCTATCATTCACAGGAGTCAATACCATCTCAGTAAATATATCTGATTTCTATTGATCAAGATCTCAGAATATTGATGATCAGTGTTTCTCTATCTATGGTAACTTTATGTCTGTTCGGAATAAAGCTATAATGGGTTCGGTGGACTGCATAAGAACAGTTGGTTCATGGAAGATCTTGGGAGCAAATTGAGAAGAGTTGAGTACCAGCATACTCATGATTTTAACTCTTTGATTGGATGACAACTAAGAGAAGTTCTTTTTAGTCTCTATATCCAAATTTAAGCTGCAAACCCGGATCCTGAGGGGTTCACAATCATGGACTCTGGCGCTTCTCACCATCTATGTGGACACATAGCATAGTTCAGTTATTACATATATACCCCCCGATAGATGGGTCATTATTGCGAACAAAGTTTACTTACCCATCACATGACGGGGGCAGGTGCATTTGACGCCATCCATGCACCTTCAGAATGTTTTATATGTTCTTGATTTTTAGTGAATTAGCTTTCTGTTAGTCAGATCATGAAGGATTTGCATTGTCGTGTTATTTTTGACCCATCTACTCTTGTTTTTAAGGGCAGACTCATGGGCATGGTGATTGGATGTGGCCATGAGCAACGGAGGCTCTACATATTGGTCCAGTCTCCCGGTGTCGGTGCCTCTACAATTCCCACCAGATCAGTCTCTCCTTACTTGTGGCATCGTTTTAACCACCTTCCTCTACAGAAAATGTGGCATGCCCTCCCACAAATTTCCATGAATGTACTTCTAGTGCGAGGCCTGCCAGCTTGGGAAGTATCATCGTTTTTCCTTCCCTAGTCGCTTTGAGATTATCCATTTAGATACTTGGGGTCCCAGTCGTGTTCCTAATCTCCAGGGACATCGTTTTTATCTTGTTGTTGTGTACTATTATTCTAGACTTTCTTGGCATTTTCTGTTGAAAAACAAGTATGAAGATGGGTCTGTCATAAAATCTTTTTTAAATGAAATAAAGAATATTTCCTCTACTACTGTCAAGTCTATTCGCTCTGACAATGCCTTAGAGTTATGCACATTATAGTTATATGAGTTCTTCAGGTTTCTTAGCATCATATACCAGACCTCATGTGATTACACTTCTCAACAGAACGCTGTTGCCGAACACGAACACCGTCATTTACTTGATGTGACCAAGGCACTTTTGATCCAGACCCGTGCTCCTCACTCTTTCTAGGGTGATGGGTCCTTACTGCATGCTACTTGGTGAACCGTAATGACATCTTATGTCTTAGGAGAGAAGGTTCCTTTCTCGATTGCATTTCCCGAGGACATGTTCTCCCTTACACCTTGTGTGTTTGGTTCTATAGCTTTTGTTCACCATCTGACGTCTGGTCGTGACAAACTCTCTCCTCGAACTGACAAGCTATGCTCGTACCCGAAAAGCGTATCATTGTTTTGATTCGGTTCGATAGAAGTACTATATTAGTGAAAATGTCACCTTCTATGAGTCTATTATGTATTTCTCTCCTACAGGTGACAAGTTAACTCTGTTTGACTCTGGAGAGGAGGTATATATGCCTCCTTCTACGGCTGCACAACCTCCAGTACCTACACCACCTCCATCACCTCCACTACCACTATCACCCAGTACGTTGGCCCATATGTTACCATATTTCTATGTTTGCAGGCCTCGCACAACACCCCCTATTCATGGGCCTTCTTTATCATCCAATGCCCCAGATATGTAATGAGTGCATTGTTTCTACTAAAGGCACTAGTGATTTGTCCATGCAGCAAGATTCATTACGAGATGAGCAGATACCCTCTCTGGAGGGTAGTTTACAGGTTGAGGAGGAGGCGGTAATCTAGAGGTGCATATTGCTCTGCGAAAGCCGAGATGTACTTGTGCTACATATCATCTTGCAACCCATGTTTCCTTGGGCCAACTCCCAGAGGACTTCAGGAGGTTTGTTATGGGATTGTCAGTTGTGGAGATACCAGGAACATATCATGAGGCGATACAGGACTGTCAGTGGCGTCTTGCCATAGAGGAGGAGATGGTCGCATTACATTCACGTGGCACACGGAGTATTGTTATAACTCCTACATAAGCATCTGTTTTAGGATGCAAGTGGATTTTTACAGTGAAGCACCGAGCAGATGGCAACGTGGAAAGCTACAAGGCAAGGTTTGTGCGTTCACCCAGATATATGAGGTAGACTATCAGGATACTTTCTCTCTAGTGCATCAACATTCTACATTGTGGATTCTTCTTTCTGTTGCAGTGACACGAGATCGGCCCCCTATAGCTTGATGTGAAGAATGTGTTTCTCTATGGTCACCTACAAGAGGAGGTCTACATGTAGCAACTACCGGGGTTCGCTACTAAGGGGGAGTGTTAGAAAGTTTGCCAACTTAACAAGGCGATCTATGGCTTTAAGCAGAGTCCAAGAGCATGATTCCAGAAGCTCTCAGATTTAATAAAGCAACATGGGTTCGTGAGATCGACTGCAGATCATTCATTGTTTGTTCAGAGGTCTCAAAGAGGTACAATCGTCATACTTGTTTATGTTGATGATAACACTATTACAGGGAATGATGAGCAAGGCATCCAGGCTGTTAAGGATTTTCTAGGTCAGTAGTTTGTAACCAAGGACCTTGGTTGTATACGGTACTTTCTTGGACTGATGTTTGTCAAGAACCAACAAGGACTTGTGATGACCCAGCGTAAGTACGTTATAGATTTTCACTTTAAGACATGCGTGGGAGATTGTAGGCATATCGCTACTCCCATGGACCCGAGCATGAAGTTGTATGATGCTGACATTGAGGAATTAGACAAAAGGAGGTACATGGAGCGCATTGTGAAGCTCTTATACATGACCATCACCAGACCAGATATATCTTTTGCAGTGAGCAGAGTAAGTCAGTTCATGGAGCATCCTAGACAGGCACATATGGATGTAGTCCATATGATTCTGAGGTATCTGAAAACCTCTCCTGACACTGGTCTTCTATTTAGCAGAGGCACATCCCTTACCGTTACAGCTTATGCATATGCATATTATCCAGAGTGTCCCAAGGGCAAGAAGGCTACCTCTGACCTTGGAGTGTTCATAGGGAGTTCCTTGGTTTCATGGAAATACAAGAAGCATACGGTGGCCGTCAGATCCAGTGCAGAATCAGAGTACAGAGCCATGTCACATGGGAGTACATAGATGATGTGGGTTAGATCTGTTCTTACTGACTTAGAATTGAGATGCCTCTTCCCATGCACTTCCAATGCGACATCCAAGCAGCTGTCTTCATTACCAACAATCCAGTTTTCCATGAGAGGACCAAGCATATCGAGGTAGACTGTCACCACACTCGAGATATGATTCAGAAGGACTTCTTTTCCACCACTCATGTTAGCTCAGGAGATCAGACAATAAATGTGTTCATCAATGCCTTAGTGAGAGGGTCATTCTAGAGATGTTCCAAGTTGACCATGATTAATATCTACACTCCATCTTAAGGGAGAGCGTTGGGATATTAGTTATCTTTTGTTTCTTTTTTATTCTCTTTTCTTTCCATATTTATTATCTAGTTTGCCCATCAGGTTTCTCCTCTATATAAAAGAACCCTAGACCGCATGAATATGCAATTCATTGTTTTCTCTCAACAACTAAAAATACATACCTAAGTAACTCAGAATATTTATTCGAAAACTGCTTATTATGTATTCAGTGACGACATACTAAATATCAAATATTGACTTCTGCAACACTGAAAAGCAAAGGCTGCATGTAAGGGTAGCAGTGGTGTAAATGCATGTGGGTTCATAAAGAACATGATAGAGGGTTGTGTGAGGCCATTAGAGGAGAAAGGGAAAACATAGTGGGGAGAGAGAATAGATAGCTGGAGTTAAGATGGGGAAGAGATCCAAAGGTAAGACGAAGATGACATGAATGTGATGCATGACTAACACACCCTTGCATACGCATGCCAATACACACAAGCATGCCATGGAAGAGCTTATTGATATTGACACCGATATGTTTATATGATCAAAGTTGGGCATGTTCTCCCTACAACTTATGACCACTTATAGCAAAGTTTGAATAGCACAAAAGAATCCTATCTTGTTTTTACCATTATGACTAAAATCACTTATGGCGAGGGATAAATGTTGTTGAGATATTTACATCTCATTATCTTTATTTTGTATTTTCTTATTTCTTCTGTCCATTTTATGTAATTTTCCCTTAGAGTTTTTCTCCTATATAGGAGAGCTAGAGGGCTACGATGAATTCCACCTTTTTCATTTCACGCCTTTCCACATGGTATCAGAGCGACGATCTTAGATCGGAACATGTACCCTAGATACCCTACCCGACCTAAACCCTAGAGCATCTCGTGCGTCCGACCGTCGCCGCCCATCATTCTCGTGGAGCCGCCGTCGACGGTCGTCCCATGCAACTGCGCAGCAGAACAGCGGCGACAACCGCTGCTGTCGGGCCGACAACAACAGTTTGAACTGTCGCCACAGGTGCCCTGCGGTGGAGCCCTAAGGTCGTCGTCTTCTCTCCTGAGGCTCGTTGCTGTCTTTTGTGAGTTATGTCTCCTATTAAGTCTGTTTCTGGGTTTCTAGGATGATTTGGTCATCTAAAAATACCCTAGTTACCCAAAGAGGCCTCCAACGGATGGAAGAGGTTGTGGCATGAGTCTACACCCACAACCATTTTCTCGTATGCCTGTGTAGACGCAAGTATCTCTGTCTATTGACCTAGTCTTGGATATTGTTGTTATTGTAGAGGCTTATATATGTTGCGATGTACTGTTTCGTATTTTCTATTTATATATTGTACGTCTCTGTAATTTACCCAAGGGTTTTCTCTCTATATAAGAGACCCGAGGGCTCTATGGAATAACACATCAGAGTATCGATTACTCTAGCATGGTATCAGAGCCAAAACCCTAACCCTAGGGTTTTCTCCACCCGCCCCCCCCCCAGCCCGTCGCCGCCGCCAGCCTCCAGCCGGCCCCTCCAGCCCTCCTGCGGGGCTCCTAGCCCTCCCGCCGGCTCCCTCTCCCCGGCCCCCAGCCGCCGCCGGGACCCCAGCCCCGCCGTCGGGACCCCCCCAGCCGCCGTCTCTCTCTTCGGTAGAGGCTTCCACAGCCTCTACTCGCCACCGGGGCGCCTCTCCTTCGGTCGGTCTCGGATAGATGTTGGGTTCAAGTGCATAACGTCTACATATGCACTTGAATCCTCAAAGGTCTTGGTAGACAACATTTTCTTGGTCTATCACTAGTTGTTCTTCTCCGGCAGTATGTCAGAACAAAAGGTCGATATGCCCGCCATAGGTGCCTTTAAAGGTTCGGCACCAATCGTCAAAATGGACGGGACAAACTACGAACTGTGGGCTATGCAGTTCCTCAGTCTTATGAAGTCATGTGGTAAGAAGCATATTCTTACCGAGGATGAACCGCCGGAGAAGACAGGAATATTTGCCTCATGGGAGGCTGATGATGCGTATGCCAAAGTTTGGCTCTCAGGAACGCTCACGACGGAGATAGCGAATGATGTCCTCCATCAGCCCACCGCCAAGGCGATGTGGGATATTTTGACCACGACGTACTCTCAGGTACGCAACGAGACGAAGATGCTACAGTTGCAGCATGATATCTTTACCACGAAGCAAAATGGGAGGCCTCTTCATTCCCTGTACACGTCTCTTCGTGGAATGTTCGAGAAGCTCTATAGCACCATTCCGCTCACAGCCACGCCGGAACAGCAGAAGACGTTCCGCAACGCCACTATGGTTGGTGTATTACTTGCTGCCCTTGACCCTGAGTACGAGGCAGCACGCTCTCAGATCCTTGCAGATGCCACCATCCCACCGATGGAAAAAGTATACAGGAGGCTCAGTCGTGTACCTGGTCCATCGAATACAGTGACTGCACCTCCCTCGGCAATGGCAGTTTCCAGGGGACGAGGTGGTTCGTCCTCATTTCGTGGCAGAGGAAGTGGTGGACGTGGTCGCGGAGGTCGCATACGCTCTACGTGCTCATTCTGTCGTCGTACTGGTCATTCGGAGGATACATGCTATTCCAAGCATGGCTTCCCTCCTTCTGCATGTGTCGTTGATCATGTTCAGGGTCCACCGGCATCTACTCCAGATCACAGGTTCGAGGAGCTAGTGGCACGGCTTCGTGATATCATGCCACAGTCATCGTCAGAGGGTGCTGAAGCTTCTGATGTTGCGGCCTCGGCGTCAGCTAGTACATCTGCTTCAGCCAGTGCCTCAGGTAGTCCTTCAGTCTCATTTCATAATCATGATCTCACAGGATGGATTGTTGATTCTGGAGCTACCCATCATCTCTGCCGTGAGAAAGATATTCTGCAGTCCTACAGAGCTGTTCAGCCTGGTCGCTCTGTACTCATTGCTGATGGAACTCATTCCCCTATCATCGGTCAGGGGGAGACGGTTTTGCTACCCTCGATGCACTTACAGAATGTTCTACATGCACCAGAATTCTCTATGAACCTCTTATCCATTAGTCAGATTACACGTGATTTGCACTGTCGTGCTATTTTTGACCCATCGTCTGTTATTTTTCAGGACATACTAACGGGCAGGGTGATTGGCTGTGGCTCTGAGCACAATGGCCTCTATCGTCTCGTCCGAAACTCTTACGCTGGCGTCTCACTGCATTCCCAGGGCTCCGTATCTCCGTATACCTGGCATCTTCGGTTTGGTCACCTGCCGCTACAGAAAATGTGTCACCTCCTACCTCAGATCTCTCCGAGTTCGTCTTTTCGTTGTGAAGCATGTCAGTTAGGGAAGCACCATCGGTCTAGCTTCCCCAGTCGTCAGAGTCGGAGCAGTCGCTCCCCATTTGAGTTATTTCACATAGATATTTGGGGTCCAAGTCGTGTCCCAGATCATCAGGGGCACAGGTTCTATTTAGTTGTGGTTGATGATTTTTCTAGAGTGTCCTGGACTTTCCTTCTTAAAAATAAATCCGAAGCAGGAAGTATTATTCAAAATCTTATCAATGAAGTTCAAAATGTTTTTTCATCTACTGTTAAGTATGTGCGTACTGACAATGCATTGGAGTTCTGCACTTGTTCACTTGCTCGCTTCCTTTCTTCTAAAGGCATTGTCCACCAAACCACATGTGCTTACACATCTCAACAAAATGGGGTTGCAGAACGGAAGCATTGACATTTCCTTGATATTGCTCGCACATTACTTATTCAGAGTTGTGCTCCATTATCCTTTTGGGGGGATGCTATACTTACAGCATGCTATCTGGTCAACCGCATGCCTACAACTGTTCTTGGGGAAAAGTCTCCAATCTCTGTTCTCTTTCCTGACAAAGATTTGTTTACACTTACACCTCGGGTCTTTGGCACTGTTGCGTTTGTCCACCGCTTATCTCCAGGGCTTGATAAGCTATCTCCTAGGGCTATCAAGTGTGTTTTTGTGGGCTACTCCAGGACACAGAAAGGATACCGTTACTATGACCCTGTTCATGACAAGTACTATGTGAGTGCAGATGTTACATTTTTCGAACCTGTCATGTACTTCTTCCCTGCAGGTGACAGATTGGTCTCCTCCACATCCACAGATTCCAATGTCTATGTGCCTCCACCTCCAAGCCTGGGTCAATCCTCTACTCCACCACCACATCCACCACCACCACCACCACCCCCGCCACCACCTCCAGTTGTACCTTTTACTAAGTTCTATTCAAGGCGGCCAGGCCCTGCTCAAGCTACATGTCAACCATCCAACACGCCTCAGGTATGTTCTGATGTTAACACTAATGATGGGTTAGACAATGCACCAGTGCAGGAGCCTTTACTACAGGAGGAGGATCAACCGGTCAACAACGTGATGGATGATCTGGATCGGCCCATTGCTCACAGGAAGCAGCAAAGACAGTGTGCTTCATATCCTCTTGCCTCTCAAGTCTCATTTCATCGTCTCAATGGGGATTTCCAGAAGTTTGCAGCTGTTGTCTCGACAGTTGAGATTCCACGGACATATCAGGATGCCATGAAGATTGATTGCTGGCGTCTAGCCATGGAAGAGGAGATGCGTGCCTTGCAATCTAGAGGGACTTGGTCTCTTGTCCCCATTCCTCCAGGTGCCTCCGTGGTGAGTTGCAAGTGGGTGTTTACGGTGAAATATCATGCGGATGGACGTCTCGACAGATACAAGGCCAGACTTGTAGCACGGGGATTTACCCAGACGTATGGGGTAGATTATTTGGATACTTTTTCACCAGTGGCGAGACACTCCAGTCTCCACTCTTCGCATCCTCCTATCTGTTGTTGTGGTACGTAACTGGACCATTTTCCATCTTGATGTCAAGAATGCTTTCTTGTATGGTGACCTACAGGAGGAAGTCTACATGCAGCAGCCACCAGGGTTTGCTGCTGAAGGGGAGACTCAGATGGTGTGCAGACTTCATAAGGCTATCTATGGCCTCAAACAGAGTCCCCGAGCATGGTTCCAGAAGCTTTCCCAGCTAATTGAACGACATGGGTTCAGGAGATCAAATACGGACCATTCACTGTTCGTCCAGAAGACCCCTAGAGGTACAGTTGTTGTTATGATATATGTTGATGACATCTTGGTTACAGGAGATGATGCTTAGGGGATTGAGATAACCAAGTCCCTATTGGGAAGCCAGTTCATTACGAAGGATCTGGGCACGATACGATATTTTCTGGGGATAGAGTTTGCAAGAAATGCACAACGAATGGTGATGACTCAAAGAAAATATGTCACAGACTTGCTAGTTGAAACAGGAATGACTGGATGCAGACCTTCAAGTACACCTATGGACCCAAGCATGAAGCTGTACGACGAGGATACCGAGGAGGTGGACAAAAGAAGGTACAGAGAGATGGTGGGTAAGCTCTTATACATTACTATAACTCGACCGGATATTGCCTTTGCAGTAAACCGGGTGAGTCAATTTATGGAGCAGCCGAGGCAAGTTCATATGGATGCCTTGTATATGATATTGAGATATCTGAAGTCTTCTCCAGGCACAGGGTTGCTATTCAAGAAAGATACAGATCTGTCTATTTCAGCTTGTGCAGATGCAGATTATGCAGGATGTCCAAGGGATCGTAAATCTACTTCTGGATTTGCTATCTTCATAGGAAGCTCTTTAGTTTCTTGAAAAAGCAAGAAACAGACTGTTGTGGCGAGATCCAGTGCTGAATCCGAGTACAGAGCCATGGCACAAGCAAGCACAGAAATGATGTGGGTTAAAGCAGTCTTAGAAGATTTGAATGTAGATGTCCCCTTGCCTATGAATCTTCAATGTGACAATCAGGCAGCATTGTTTATTGCCAACAATCCAGCTTTTCATGAGAGAACAAAGCACATCGAGGTGGATTGTCATTATACTAGGGACATGATTCAGAAGGGCTTCATTTCCACTTCTCATGTCAGTTCAGAGGACCAGACTGCTGACATATTCACCAAGCCATTGCTCAGAGGACCTTTCCAGAGATGTTCTTCCAAGCTGAGCATGATAGATATCTATGCTCCATCTTGAGGGGGAGTGTAGAGGCTTATATATGTTGCGATGTACTGTTTCGTATTTTCTATTTATATATTGTACGTCTCTGTAATTTACCCAAGGGTTTTCTCTCTATATAAGAGACCCGAGGGCTCTATGGAATAACACATCAGAGTATCGATTACTCTAACAGCTATCATGTGAGACAACAAAATAGATGTTTCATCCCTGGGTGCCTTCAAAGGTTCAGTACCCATCGTCAAGATGGGTGGAACAAATTATGAACTATGGGCCATGCAGTTCATGAGCCGAATGCAGTGTAATGCCAAGAAGCACATCCTCACGAAGGAGGAGGCAAGCGACAAGACCGGGGTTAATGCCTCATGGGAGGTAGATGGCACATGTACGTGCGTGGCTATCTGCAACTGTGTCAATGGAGATAGCCAACGATATACTGAGTCAGTCTACTGCGAAGGCTATGTGGGACATTCTCGCCGCTACGTACTCTCTAGTGAAAAACGAGTCGAAGATACTGCAACTTCAGCACGATATCTTTACGTCGAGGCAGAATGGTCGTCATCTTCATACCCTTTACACTTCTCTAAGGGGTATGTTTGAGAAGCTCCATGGTTTCATTCCCTTGACTGCCACACCAGAGCAGCTCAAAGCACATAGAGATTCGATGATGACCGAAGTTTTCCTAGCAGCTCTTGATCTTGAGTATGACGCTGCTCGAGTACAGATCCTTATTGATGCCACCATACCTCCAATGGAGGATGCATATCGCAGATTAAGCAGGCTCTCCATATCTCCTGGTGGCATACAGTAGTCTCAGACCTCTTCAGCTATGGTTGCATCTTGTGGTAGGAGGAGCCCTACTTAGTACAGTGGTCGAGGTAACCGTGGAAGGGGAGGGGATAGTCGACCCTGTCAGACATGAATCTACCGCCATAGGTCAGCCCGCTCTGAGGAAACATGCTACTCTAAGCACGGGTTTCCCGCTTCAGCACGCGTTGTAGAGCACACTCAGCAGGTTAGGAGTCCATCATCTGCATCTAATCAGAGATTCGATGAACTTGTAGCGCGGCTCAGAGAGATTATGCCATCTCCCGGGTCAACCAACTCTCCTTCAGGATCCTCAGAGGTAGATGCCTCAGCGTCAGCATCCACATCATGTATGGCATATGCTCTTACTGGCTGTTACGGGGCAGATTTGTCAGAATGGATTATGGATTCAAAAGCATCACGTCATCTTTGCGGTGACAGAGGATGGTTTAGTACTTATAGTCCGATTCGGTCAGGGAGAATGGTTGTAATAGCAGATGGGGCACACTCTCCCATCACGGGTCAGGGGGAGGTGCGGTTAACTCCTGCAATGCGACTTCAGAATGTTCTCTATGCTCCTGAATTTTCTATGAATTTACTGTGTCAAATCACTAAGGATTTACATTATTATGTCATATTTAACCCATCTGCTCTTGTGTTTCAAGACATTCTTATGGGGAGAGTGATTGGATCTGGCCGTGAAAAAGGTCTCTATAGACTGGTGCAATCTCCATATGCCGGTGATTCTTCTCTTCTCAGTAGATATGTTTCTCCCTATGCGTCGCATCTTCGATTTGGTCATCTTCCTCTATAGAAGTTGTGTCACATTCTTCCACAGATTTCTCCTTGCTCTACATTTCAGTGTGAGGCCAGACAGCTTGGGAAGCATCGCTCTACCTTCCAGAGTCGTCAGGGTCGAAATAGTCAGTCTTTTTGAGTTAAATCATTTTGATATTTGGGGTCCAAGTCGTGTCCCACACCATCAGGGGCATAGGTTTTATCTTTTTGCTGTGCATGAATTTTCAAGGTTGACGTAGGTCTTTCTTCTTAAAAACAAGTCTGATGCTAGTCATGTTATTCAGTCTTTTATTAATGAGATAAGGAATGTTTTCTCTGCAAATGTCAAGTATGTTCGTTCAGATAATGCATCAAAATTTTGCAGTACTCAGCTCTCTCAGTTTCTTAGAACCTATGGTATTGTTCATCAGACTTCTTGTGTGCATACGTCTCAACAGAATGGGGTGGCTGAACGAAAACATCAACATCTTTGGATGTTACCAGGACCCTCTTTATCTAGAGTTGTGCTCCTCATTCTTATTGGGGGGATGCAATTCGAATTGCTTGCTACCTAGTGAATCATATGCCATCATCGGTCCGAGGAGAGAAGATCATGTTCTCGATTGTATTTCTTGAGACAGATCTTTTCTCTCTTACGCCTCGTAATTTTGGGTCAGTTGCTTTTGTTCATCAGATGTCTCCAGGTCTTGATAAGCTCTCTTCTAGAGCTGTCAAGTGCATTTTTGTTGGGTGTTCCAGGACCCAAAAGGGATATCGTTGCTTTGATCATGTTCGACGAAGGTATTATGTAAATACGGATGTCACCTTCTTTGAATCTATTATGTATTTCTCCCCCTACAGGTGACAAGCTCATTCTTTCGGAGAATGGAGAAGAGGCACACATGCCTCTACCTCCATTTTCGTCTACTCTAGGCTCCACTCCACCACCACTACCACCTCCTCCACCACCGTCTCCACCACCTGCCACACCTACTTTCTTTCTACAGGTTTACCAATGTCGAGCTCGTGCTCATGTGCCTCCTCCTTCATCCAGCACATCCCAGGTATGTTATGAACATTTGAGTTCCACTAATGGCACTGGTGATTTGCGTGTACAACTTGATGTGTAGGATGCCTTAGATGATCCAATCTCAGCGACTGAGAAAGCTGAGGAACTTGATGTGCCTATTACCTTATGGAAGAAGAGGTGTACATGCACTATGTATCCTCTTGCTTCCCATGTTTCTCGGGCATGACTCTCAGAGGATTTTTAGAGGTTTGTTGTGGGTCTGTCAACCATGGCGATATCACGGTCATATCAGGAGGCCATGCAGAGTAGTCAGTGACGTCTGGCTATGGAGGAGATGGTAGTGTTATATCTCAGGGTACTTGGAGTATTGTGTAGGCTCCTACTGACGCATCTGTTGTTGGCAGCAAATGGGTGTTTACGGTGAAATACCGCGTGGATGGTATTGTGGACAGGTATAAGGCCATACTTGTTGCTCGTGGGTTCACCCAAACCTATGGGGTGGATTATCATGATACATTTTCTCTAGTTGCTAGTCATTCTACACTGCGGGGTCTTATCGTTGTTGTTGTGGTACGCGACTGGTCGCTATTTCAGTTAGATGTCAAAAATGCCTTCTTGTATGGAGATTTGCATGAGGAAATCCACATGCAACAGCCACCAAGGTTTGCTGCTAAGGGGGAGTCTCGTATGGTGTGCAGAGTTCACAAGGCCATCTATGGCCTCAAGCAGAGTCCAAGGGCTTGGTTTTAGAAGCTCTCAGAGTTGATTGAACAACAGGGGTTTGCCAGATCCACGGCGTATCACTCTCTTTTTGTTAGGAGAATCCAGAGAGGTATTGTTGCTATTCTGATCTATGTTGATGACATTATTATTATAGGCAGTGATGAACATGGTATTCATGTGGCAAGGATTTCCTTGGACAACAGTTTGTGTTTCTTGTTCTAGAATTTGCAAGAAATCTGATGCAAAACGGATTTTCGCGGCGTCGATAAAATAATATTTTTTTGGGGTGTATTTTGGTAGAAGAAAGAGAAGGGTTGAGAAGAGAAATTGGAGGGGTTGAGAGGAATAAAAACTCGTCGGAACAAGGGGTTTGGAGAAGAGAACTCGCCGGGAATGCGAGAGGTTGAAGGAGGAGAACCGCGAAGATCGCGTGGAGGGAGAGAGAGAGAGGGAGAGGGGATAGAGATAACAATCTCAATTTCTAATTCATACTTAACCGCCTTAAAACAATGGACTACCCTCTCTTTATATAGGAGAGAGGGGTTTACAAAAATAGTAAACTAATTTAAATTGACAACCGACTTGCCTAATTGGACTCTGACAACTTTTAATTAGACTCTAATTAACTAATTGACCAAAATTGCAATTAAAATCTACGAAATAAACGTTGAGATCACAAGCGATCTCAATTATTTAATTAGACCAATACGACCCTAAAAACGTAATTAAAATTGACTACTAATTAATTAGATAAATGTGGCCCTATAATTTGGGGTCACGCTGCATCAACTCTCCACCGCTTTAAAAATTCGGCTCCTGACGAATTGTTTGATGTAGGTGGATCGTTGGAGAAATCATCCTTGAATTGGGGCTTCAATTTCCCCCAATGCGATCATTTTCCATGTTACGTATGTAGTCTTTTCCAATTGGGGGGCGTCCCTGCAATTTCCGTACCCCCTCAATTTTCCTCACATTTCTATGGCTTTGGACCTTCTTGCAAATATGGATTTTAGGGAAATTTTCTTTGCAATTTTCCCAGCTAAATTTCCAATCCCACAATTCCAGGGATTCGGTTTCCTTCCCTCTCGATAGGGTTGTTTTTCTTCCCCACGAGAGGCGCGATGCAAGATGGCAGAGGCGGCGACGGGCTTGCGCTGCAGGGGCGAGGGGGCGGCTAGCGACCTCCAGCGGTCGGGCGGTGGCCGCGAGCCAGTGGACTGGATGACGAGGGGGCGGCGACCACGGGGCGAGGGGCTGGTTCGCGCGCCTGTGGTTGCGCGCGGTGCGGAGAAGGGGGGGTCTTGCCGGGGTTTTGGGTGAGGCGCAGGTGGGGCGGAGGGGGAATGGGGAGATGGCGAAGGAGGGCTCGTGGGGTCCGGTGGTGAGGGACGGTGCACCGAGGGTTGGCGCTGCGGTTGGGGGTGGCGGCAGCAGGGGTGGGGGCGTGAGGAAGTGTCGGAGGAGGAGGAGGGGGGGCGGGGAGATCTGCGAGAGGAAGAGGGGGGAGTAGGCGATGGGGATGCGGGTGCGGGCGTGGGGAAGTGGGGCGCCGGAGGCGATGGGGATTGGTGTGCGGGGTTGGGGCGATGGCGGCGAGGCCTGAGGGGCTGAGGGCGCACGGGGCTGGGGTGGGGCTGACGCAGGTACCTGCAAGGTGGCCGTAGGGGCACGGGGTGGCGGGGAGGAGGAAAGGGTCCTGTGTGGCGGGGCGTGCGGGAGTGAGGGACGGCGCCAGCGAGGCTGGGGACGGGAATGGGGTCGCCGGATCAGCGAGAGGGACCGCCGGTAGGGCGGCGAGGATCTGGGCGGCCTGGGGAGCCGCCGGAGGGGTTGGGGCTGCACTTGGGGCCGCCGTTGTTGGTAGATTCAGATCTGGGCGTTCCTGGACAGCGGCCGATTTGTCCTCGTCGGCGACGTTTTCCTCGTCGGTTAGCGCGTCCAGCCATGCTTGAACCTTCAGGGATGCCGTAAGACGCTTTTTGTACTTCCGTTGATGCGAACGCGCATGCGGCCCATGGGATATGCGGTTGAGATCAAGCTTGAGACGCCAATATGCCACGGGATCGTTGAACCGTAGGAACGACTCAATATCCATGCTCTGATACCAAATGATGCAAAACGGATTTTCGCGGCGTCGATAAAATAATATTTTTTGGGGTGTATTTTGGTAGAAGAAAGAGAAGGGTTGAGAAGAGAAATTGGAGGGGTTGAGAGGAAGAAAAACTCGTCGGAACGAGGGGTTTGGAGAAGAGAACTCGCCGGGAATGCGAGAGGTTGAAGGAGGAGAACCGCGGAAATCGCGTGGAGGGAGAGAGAGAGAGGGAGAGGGGACAAAGATAACAATCTCAATTTCTAATTCATACTTGACCGCCTCAAAACAATGGACTACCCTCTCTTTATATAGGAGAGAGGGGTTTACAAAAATAGTAAACTAATTTAAATTGACAACCGACTTGCCTAATTGGACTCTGACAACTTTTAATTGACTTTTAATTAGACTCTAATTAACTAATTGACCAAAATTGCAATTAAAATCTACGAAATAAACGTTGAGATCACAAGCGATCTCAATTATTTAATTAGACCATTACGACCGTAAAAACGTAATTAAAATTGACTACTAATTAATTTGATAAATGTGGCCCTATAATTTGGGGTCACGCTGCATCAAAATCAGAATAGTATGGTAATTATGCAAAGGAAATATATCACTGACCTCCTATCTGAGACGGGCATGACAGGATGTAGACCTGCTACTACTCCAATGGATCCCAATGCTAGGCTCTATGATGATGACTCTGAGGAGGTGGATAAGAAACAATAAAGTGAGCTAGTAGGGAAGTTGTTGTATGTTACTATCACCAGGCATGATATATCATTTGTTGTTAGTAGAGTCAGACAGTTTACGGAGCAACCCAGGCAGGTTCATATGAATGTCGTTAACATGATCTTGAGGTATCTGAATTCTTCTCCAAGTGCAGGACTTTTGTTCAGAAGAGACATGTCTCTCAATATTACCGGATGTGCTGATGCGGACTATGCTGAGTGACCCAAGGATAGGAAGTCCACTTCAGGCTTCACTCTGTTTGTAGGGAGCTCATTAGTTTCATGGGAGAGTAAGAAACAGACAGTTGTGGCTAGGTATAATGTTGAATCAGAATATAGAGCCATGGCCCAAGGGAGCACGGAAATGATGTGGGCCAAGTTTGGCCAGACTGACCTAAGTATTGAGGTGCCTCTTCCTATGCACCTCAAATGTGATAACCAAGCCACTTTATTCATAGATAATAATCCAGTCTTCCATGAAAGAACAAAGCATATCAAAGTGGATTGTCATTACACTCGTGATCTAATTCAGAATGGACTTATTTCCACCTTTCGCGTTGCTTCAGGCGATCAGATTGCATATATGTTTACCAAAGCTCTTGTGAGGGGTCCTTTTCACCGTTGTTGTTCCAAACTGAGCATGATAGACATATATGCTCCAGCTTGAGGGGGAGTGTTGAGATATTTATATCTCATTATCTTTATTTTGTATTTTCTTATTTCTTCTATCCACTTTATGTAATTTTCACTTAGAGATTTTCTCATATATAAGATAGCTCTAGGGCTACAAAGATTTCCAACTTTTCATTTCACGCCTTTCCACAAAAGTCAAGGAAGAGCCATATATTGTGAGAACGACAATAAGTGGGAAGGTATGAAGGTTCATAAATGAGATGGCATGGGATTTGGGGAGAAAGGGCCTTGGTTGGAAAGGGTGGGATGGAGATAAATCTAAGATGGTTAACGGGAGCACAAGGTAAGGGGAAGGGGAAGAAGAATTGCATAGTTGAATAGATAAAGAAATTTGGACTAGAAATATCTCCCTGCTTTTACAAGGTAAACTAGATTGCAAACTCATCGATGGTAGGCGCTCGCACCGACACCATCGTTCATCCGAACAAACACGACGAGCCATCGCAACCATCGACACCTCCTTCAAAGAGGCGGAGCACATGGTACGTGATTTGCAGAACAACTTCCAATCCATGTGTCGGGACCTAATGGCCTACTTTGAGGCCTACCGCGAAGCCCAATCGAAGCCGTCAACTGTTGATGCCACTGCCGCAAGTTTGGACGAAGAAAACATCGCCGAAGAAGACGATTCGGCTGCTGTCCAGCACCTTCCAGACTCGATTTAGCCACCGAAATCGGCCCCCTTGTTCCCGTCGACCGTCCCGACACAACCCCAGCCTTCCCAGATACCTCTCCCTGCCCTCCCCGGCCCGCGCGGCCGTCAACCCCACCCCGACAACCCCTCCGACAGACCCAAACCCCCCCACGGCACCACCACCGACCACAGCCCGCGCCACCACCCCTTCCGTGAACACCCCCTCACCCCACCCGCACCAGCCCTTTCCCTCGCCGTTCCCTCCCCACAGCTGCGCCCCCCACCGTTCCCAACCCCGCCGCCTTCTCACCCTCTCCCTCTCTCGACTTCCCTCCCTCTTCCCCGGTTCTTCTTCCTCTCCCCGTGCGCCACCTCCCAACACCCTAACCCGCGCCGCACCTTCTTCCCTCCTCCCTCTCCCTCTCGCCGCTATCCCCGGTTCACGGCCCTCCCTCCCCGACGCCTCGCTATCGCCAGCCCGCCTTGCCCTCCCCTCTCCAGCCCACTGTCGCCACGCCCCACCCCCAGCGTTCCCATCGCCGCCGCCCTCTTTTCCCCCTTCACCGAACCGCCCCGCCCCCTCGTGGTGACCCCTCCAGAGCCGCCTCGCCCAAGACCCCGCTTCCCCACTCGACGCCACAGCGCCTCCCGCATCCAACCAGCGCCACCAAATCGCCGCCGCCGCCAGCATGTCGGAGAGACGTTGCCGCCCTCCCGCGCATAAAAAAAGGGCCCCAACCCTAATAGGACCGAGATTGACGGTACCCATATCCCTGGAAAAAATGGGATTGAAAGCAAAAGGGGGAAATTGCGGAAATAAATCCACTAAAATCTCTATTTACAGACAGGTCCAAAGCAATATGAAAGAAAAGAAGAATGAAGGGGTACGAAAATTGCGCCCACACCCCTGGGAGGCGGAATTCTTTTAAAAAGAGGGCTATAATTAGGAAATCAGGGGATCTTCCTTATCCAAATAGGACTAGGACCTTGGGTTTTCCCTATTTAAGGACCCCATGGCTTCATTCCTTAGCCACATCCCCTCTTCTCCTCTCCTTGTGCCATTGCTTCATTATGGATTATTCAAGGACCATATTCTCCATGCCGCATCAATTTTTTGAACATCACGGGAAGGAGACGACAATCAAGACGACGCCGGAAGCCGTTTGCATCATTTGGTATCAGAGCATGGCCTACAGATCGTTCTCACGATCTAACGATCCGTCCCGGCGCACGCACCGACACCATCGTTCATCCGAACAAACACGACGAGCCATCGCAACCATCGACACCTCCTTCAAAGAGGCGGAGCACATGGTACGTGATTTGCAGAACAACTTCCAATCCATGTGTCGGGACCTAATGGCCTACTTTGAGGCCTACCGCGAAGCCCAATCGAAGCCATCAACTGTTGATGCCACTGCCGCAAGTTTGGACGAAGAAAACATCGCCGAAGAAGACGATTCGGCTGCTGTCCAGCACCTTCCAGACTCGATTTCGCCATCGAAATCGGCCCCCTTGGTCCCGTCGACCGTCCCGGCACAACCCCAGCCTTCCCAGGTACCTCTCCTGCCCTCCCCGGCCCGCGCGGCCGCCAACCCCACCCCGACAACCCCTCCGACAGCCCCAAACCCCCCCACGGCACCACCACCGACCACAGCCCGCGCCACCACCCCTTCCGTGAACACCCCCTCACCCCACCCGCACCAGCCCTTTCCCTCGCCGTTCCCTCCCCACAGCTGCGCCCCCCACCGTTCCCAACCCCGCCGCCTTCTCACCCTCTCCCTCTCTCGACTTCCCTCCCTCTTCCCCGGTTCTTCTTCCTCTCCCGTGCGCCACCACCCAACACCCTACCCCGCGCCGCACCTTCTTCCCTCCTCCCTCTCCCTCTCGCCGCTATCCCCGGTTCCACGGCCCTCCTCCCCGACGCCTCGCTATCGCCAGCCCGCCTTGCCCTCCCCTCTCCAGCCCACTGTCACCACGCCCCACCCCCAGCGTTCCCATCGCCGCCGCCCTCTTTTCCCCCTTCACCGAACCGCCCCGCCCCCTCGTGGTGACCCCTCCAGAGCCGCCTCGCCCAAGACCCCCGCTTCCCCACTCGACGCCGCAGCGCCTCCCGCATCCAACCAGCGCCACCAAATCGCCGCCGCCGCCAGCATGTTGGAGAGACGTTGCCGCCCTCCGCGCTAAAAAAAAGGGCCCCAACCCTAACAGGACCGAGATTGACGGTACCCATATCCCTGGAAAAATGGGATTGGAAAGCAAAAGGGGGAAATTGCGGAAATAAATCCACTAAAATCTCTATTTACAGACAGGTCCAAAGCAATATGAAAGAAAAGAAGAATGAAGGGGTACGAAAATTGCGCCTACACCCCTGGAGGCGGAATTCTTTTAAAAAGAGGGCTATAATTAGGAAATCAGGGGATCTTCCTTATCCAAATAGGACTAGGACCTTGGGTTTTCCCTATTTAAGGACCCCATGGCTTCATTCCTTAGCCACATCCCCTCTTCTCCTCTCCTTGTGCCATTGCTTCATTATGGATTATTCAAGGACCATATTCTCCATGCCGCATCAATTTTTTTGAACATCACGGGAAGGAGACGACAATCAAGACGACGCCGGAAGCCGTTTGCATCATCAACCATTTGGATACCATTTATAAGCATACGCACATTTAACTAAATTTGCTGTATGTTTTTTTCAGAACACAAACAATTATGGCATGTGTGGCTGAACACAGAAGGGACAAAGTTTACAATTTCCTCTCGCCCGTCATAGAGCTAGAAACACAAGAAAATGGCCAAAGGGAAAGATGCTGCTCCTTTTATTTGTTATTTTTTTCTTTGACCATGGAATTACTTGTGTAGTTTTTCAGTGAATAAGCGCTCCCTTATTATTTGCGGGTTTAGGTATGTTGTCATAATCTAGATTTTTTTGGCCCCCAATCTTTATTCAAGAGACATGAGATTCTCTACTGAATTATGGCATTAACTATAATAAATAGAATACCCAGACAGTATGAGATATGTAATGATAAAAACCTGCATATGTAGACATGTGAATTGACAGATATGAATGTATATGGGTGACAAAAAAAATACTAAAATGGAAAAGAACATACCCTAAAAGCTTGTTCCAGAACTTTGAGTGTTTCTCGTGTGCGTTTCCTTTTTGTGGTTATGTCATCAGGTTCCCTCAACATTTCCTCGAAGAGATTTTCTCTGATATAGACGAAATACACTGAATATTATATCAAAACTTTACCAAAAATTAGTTGAAAGATAATCTCAATGCAAAAAAATGATAACGTCTGAAAAAATATCAAGAAACAGAAAATTCGGAATAAAGATTAATTGTAAAACACACCTGTAAAGTTTTCGGATAAAAACATTATGAAGATCACGTTTGGCATGATTGACCTGATCAACAGAAGGATAAGAATAAAAATGAGGGAGAGATACAAGAATACTACTTAACAAAGCAATCAATATTCCGAATGAGATGACAGCCAAAAAGATGGCTAAGAGTTCATCAAATTTTAGAGGATTTTTCAATATACTCCAGTTTATGCATCTAGGTAAATGGTCTTATGTATTTGCTTGTGGAAAAAGGTCTCTGTCTTCAACCTTTTTGGCAGTTCTCAGATATTTGCACTTGATATTGCATTGATTCGAGGTGATGTACTATCATGGACAATATTCATGATAGATTCTTAAAGATGGAAACGTTTTAATGAAAGCTCAATAATGTCGTAAAAGAGGCATGTAAATAAAAGTTGGAACATAAAAAGTAACGTACATTATTGATAAGATTATTTGTGGTTTAATGCTTTTCCTCTGGATACTTTAGCTTGCACTGCTTAGTGCTTATTGTGATTTTAGAATGTTTTTTAGGTGAAAAAGGGAGAAACACATAAAGGTATCCACCCCAAGTGAATTAATATAAGATGTAATAAAAATCATTACATGAGCCAGGACTCTATAGAAGCGCTCTGCTCGAAAAATTACTCCATTGTGTGCAAGCCAAAATGCCCAGATTATTGTGACTGGTAGTAGCATGTTAGTGCTGGGATAGACACAAAATTTGAAAATTGATTCCCAACAGCTGGTGAGGTTACTAGAGTCCAACCAACCAATGACTAGCTCTCTCCATGTATCATTCCCTTTCGCACATGTGAAAATAGGTGGCCAGTCGTCTCCACTCCTCCTTCACATAGAGAATAGGTGTCATTACCGGATAGGAGTCTAGCACATTCGTCTTTCATAAAGATTTTAGCATGTCGCAACAGCCATAAAAAAAAACTTTGATATGTGTCGGGATTTTCATGTCCCAAACAAACCTGCAATCTCGTATCAAATCATCATCCATAGGGCCCAATTGTCTAAACATAGCTTTGTATGCATGTCGCAGCGTAAAGTCTTCATTTCTCCAAACCTAATGATTGCGGCCTTCTCTAGAGTCTTCCAACGTGCTAATGTATCCAAGAGTTCAACAAAATCCTCGAAATGTTATTCTGTGAAATCTAAATGGAAGGTCAGTATCCACACACCATCTACCCAATAAATGGAGACTACAATGTCTCTATCTATCACAAGTGCAAACAAGCGTGAGGAGCAGGTTGTTAGGGCCCCTTCTGATGTCCAGTCGTCGGTCCAAAAAGCAAAGGAGCAGTCATCTCCAAGAATGTGACGACTAAAAAGCAAAGGAGCAGTCATCTTCAAGAATGGGACAGAAGAGCGAAAGATGTTGGGGGAGTGAGAAGATCCCTTTCCAAAATGCATATGTATAGGCTTCTGTATGACGAACCAGGAACCCTTAGGCATGTATGCATAAATTCTACGAACTAATCTGCAGCGTAAGTCCTCGCTACTTCCCCATATCCTCGCAGCCCACTTCATCAAAAGAGTTATGTTCATACTCTGTAGAATATTTCTCTATTTTCTTTTCTTATGTCACTCTTATTTAATTTACTCACAGGTCTCTCATCTATAAAAGAGAACCTAGGGTTCAAGAAATAAACATCTTTCATTCTTTTTCCCAACATGGTATCAAACTAGTGGTCCTACACCGGAGCTCTCGTATCTAAGAAATCCTAACCCTAATCCCCACCTGCAAGCCTCCTTGGGCGCCGCCGCCAGCCCTCTCTCTCTTCGGTGCCACCGCTGGGCACCCTCTCTCTTGGGTGCCACCGTCGGGCCCCCCTCTCTCTTAGGTGTTGCTGCCAACCACCCCTTTCTCTGCTTGGGTGGTGTCAGCTTCCCCTCTCCTTGGAAGCTGCGGCCGCCGGTCACTCCTTCTCCCTACTCGTTTCTTGTTAATGGATTCGGTTGCATCCTAAGTCTACACATGTAACCAAATCCATGTATGTCTGTGTATACATACTTATCTTTTGGTCTACAAAATATAGTTTTCTCCATCCGACAGTATGTCAGAGATCAAAGTCGATATCCTCGCCACAGGCGCTTTCAGAGGTCCAACGTCGATTGTCAAGATGGACGGGACGAATTACGAGCTATGGGTCATGCAGTTCATGAGGCTCATATACGGGTAAGAAACATATTCTTACGGAGGAAGAGCCGGCTGAGAAAAAGGGGGGCCAATGTCTCGTGGGCGGCAGATGATGCGTATTCCAAGGTTTGCTATCTGGTACATTGATGATAGAGATCGCCAATGATGTATTACATCAGCCCACTGCCAAGGCGATGTGGAATATCCTCGCAGTCACCTATTCCCAAGCAAGGAATGAGACTAAGATTCTGCAGATACGGCATGATGTGTTTACCATCAAGCAAAACGGGTGGCCCCAGCAGAAGACATATAGGAATGCCATTATAGTTGGTGTACTTATTGCAGCCCTTGATCCTGAGTATGAGGTTGCTCGTTCCCAGATTCTGGAAGATGCTACTATTCCTCCCATGGAGGAAGCATTCCGCGAACTCGGCAAGATTATTATCCCTTCGGCTGCCTCTAGTCAGACTTCTTTAGCGATGGCAGTCTCCCGAGGCAGAGGAGGCTCTTCTCAGTTTTGTGGATGTGGACCTCGTAGTAGAGGAGGTCGTATTCGTCAGTCCTGCACTTATTCTCATCGTCCTAAACATACAGAAGATACATGCTACTCCAAGCATGATTTTCCATTTTCTTGCATCGATCCGAGCAACAGAGCAGGTTGAGGCTCTAGTTGTTCCTTCTCCAGGACAGAGGTTTGATGACCTTGTAGCATGATTGAGGAACATTATGCCTCTTGCTAGTCCCATTGCTTCTTCATCTACATCGGAGGGTCACTCAGATGTTGATGTTTCGGCATCTTCTAGCACCTCGGGTAGTACCTATGCACTTACTACTTGTAATGGATCTGATGTTACAGAATGAATTGTGGATTTCGGGGCTACAAGTCACTTATGTGGAGACAAAGATAAGCTTACAGCATACAGAAAGGTTCCTCCAGGGAGAACCGTGGTAATAGCAGATGGGACTCATTCCCCGATCACAGGACAGGAGATCAGTTTGGCACCTTTGATGCGACTGCAGAATATGTTACATGCACCTGATTTTTCTATGAATTTATTATCTATCAGTTAGATTACGAAGGACTTACAATGTCGGGCTATTTTTGACCCATCGTTTCTTGTATTTCAGGACATCCTTACGGGCAGGGTGATTGGTTGTGGCCGTGAGCAAGATAGCCTCTACCGCTTGGTCTGAACCCCTTATGTATGTCTTTCCTCTCATATTGTTGGACCAGTCTCCCCCTTTATGTGGCACATGCACTTTGGTCACCTTCCACTCCAGAAAATGTGTCGTGTTCTGCCTCAGATTTCACCTCACTCATCCTTCCAGTGTGAGGTGTGTCAGTTGGGAAAGCAACCGGTCTACTTTTCCTAGTTGTTAGAGTCGGAGCAGTGGCTCCATTTTTTAGTTATTTCATATTGATATTTGGGGTCCAAGTTGTGTTCCCGATCACCAGAGACACATGCTTTATCTAGTTGTTGTGGATGACTTCTCTCGTTTGTCATGGGTCTTTTTATAAATAAATCAAAAGCAGGAGATGTTATCAAAACTTTTATCAATGAAGTGCAGAATGTGTTTTCTTCTTCTATGAAATTTGTGAGAACTGATAATGCTTTGGAATTCTGTACTCGTATTCTCTCCATGTTCTTTTCAACCCGATGTATTATTCATCAAACATCGTGTGCCTATACTTCTCAACAAAATGGTGATGCAAAGAGAAAGCATCACCATTTACTCGATGTAACTAGAACTCTTCTCATTCAGAGTTGTG
The DNA here is from genome assembly GCA_037367405.1 of Ottelia alismoides. Taxonomy (NCBI): domain Eukaryota; kingdom Viridiplantae; phylum Streptophyta; class Magnoliopsida; order Alismatales; family Hydrocharitaceae; genus Ottelia; species Ottelia alismoides. Next base: position 249,198 of record JAZKJV010005430.1, read on the forward strand.
CCTCGCATTCATTTTGGGGTGATGATATTCTTACGGCATGTTATCTTGTGAATCGCATGCCCTCGTCTGTTTTAGGTGAGAAAATTCCTTTTTCCCTTGCATATCCAGAGAAAGAATTGTTCTCACTTACTCGTATTTTTGGCTCGATTGTCTTCGTTCACCAGTTGTCTCCAGGTCTTGACAAGCTCTCTCCTAGAACGATCAAAGCCATCTTTGTTGGGTACTCCATAACACAAAAAGGGTAGACCTATGATCCACGGCGCAGGAAATATTACGTTAGCACTGATGTCACATTTTTCGAGACGGTGATGTATTTTTCTCCTACATGTGATAGGTTGACTTCATCAGACTCCGATGATGAAATCTACATGCCACCACCACCTCCAATGGATCCAACACCACCTTCACCTGTGCCACCTCCATCACCTCCTTCTATACCGCCACCTCCCATTATCCATGCCCCATCGGTGTCACATTACTATACTCGTCGGCATGCTCCTGCTCATGGTCATTACTCATCATCCAGCACGACTCAGGTATGTTTTATTCGGTCATCCCACACACAACAACAACAAAGCCTTTTTCCCACAATTAAGTAGGGTCAGCTAATTCGGTCATCCCACAGAATAAGAATATTCAGCCGAATATTCGATCTATTCCGAATATTGTAACAATGTGTACACTAGAAAAATCTCTCTGTAACCTTCTCCAATCAACGAGGCATACCCATCGGCAGCATACTGAACGATATGAAGAATACAATGATAGTCGTGAGGACGACCTTCACCAAGACCAATCCTCCCCCATATGACAATATTGATGCCTTCTACCATGCTAGTTTTTGCTCCATCTTCTCTATAACTGGTAGCCAGTCCGTTAGACGTAAATGATCATTGCTCAATGGCAAGCCTAGATAACGAATCCACAATGAACCAAAAGCAATGCCTAGTGCGATCCTTTATTCATTTGCACCATCTTCTGATAGACTGAAGGGGGTTGAAACTTGAAATCAACTTGTCCTTGTTGAGTCGTAGGCAAGAGACTTCGTCAAAAATATCAAGCACAACTTCCATCCACTCCGCATCATCGTTACCTCCCTCAATGAACAAGAAAGTACCGTCCATATTTTATAGGATAGGGAGATGGAGATCTCTCCAATAGTGTACCAAGAAAAAGCCCCTTGCTACCAAGACAAAGAGCATGGGTGCCAATGGGCACCCCAGACGAACACCTCGTTGAGGCTGAAAGAAGCCGCATTCAAGCCTCCATTCATAAAGTAGGACACGGTTGTGACATACCTTTTTATCCAAGAAATCCACACATCTGGAAAGCCATGTCTCGCCAATGAAGACCACAAGTACCGTCAATCTACTCTATCATACGCTTTGGAGAAATCCACTTTTTAAATAAAACTATTTGTTTGTCGTCTTCTCTAATCAACCATTTTTTTGTGGTCATTAGCAAGTTGTCTCCTATTTGTCTCCCTGATATGAAAGCAGATTGTATCGATAAAATAAGTTCATCTAAGACTTCCTTAGGCCTACTCACTAATACTTTGGCCACTATGAGATAAATGGTGTTTGACATGATATGAGGCAAAATCCTCGACACATTCATACACATCTTTCTTTGGTAGTAGGAACAAAAGCGCTCAATAGATCATGTCAAATGCAGCATTATTATGAGTAAAGTCCTCCACCACTGTCATGACATCCACCCATACTACATCTCCCAATTCACCCTCTACAGTCAATTGGGAAACCATCTGGCCCTGGCGTACCCTCCGCATTCAACTTCGTCATCGTTGTCCTCACCAATTCATGATTAGAAGCCCTCATCATGTGGATACACTAAGCAGAGCGCCCGAGATACTGGTTGCCCTTATACCAGTCCATCTCCAATGCATGGTCCCCTCTCTACGAGAAATTATGCAAAAGTAGTCTGTCGGAGCTCTTTACATCCCCCCTTCTCCCTCCGCACAGTACCATCCACCACCACTATATGTAACATATTATGTTTTCATGAACTAGTGGCCACCGAATGGAAGTATTTTGTGTTGGAATTCCCCCCCTTAATATGTTTTTGCCTAGATATCTATTTCCATTCAGTCGTGTGCTTTTCATCCTCCTCCGGCACTACCCAGTGCCGCACAACGCTACCTTGCTTTGCACACGTTCTACCCTGCCCTACCCAATTTACCCACACACTACCCAGAGCCGCCCAGGTGCTACCAAACGCTACCCATACCACGGAAAAGTTTGCTTAAGGTCGGTTGTGGTATGAGCATACACCATCCACCGCACCCTTGATGTCCGTGTAGACACCCTATCACATGTCTACAGTCTCGGTCGTGTAACAATCCAACACTATATCATAAAATAGAGTTGATAGTCCATCCATGGGTGCCTTTAAGTATATGACTCCTATTGTCAAGATGGATGGCACAAAATACGAGTTGTGGATGATGCAGTTCATGAATCTCTTGCAAAGCCATGGTAAGAAGCATATCTTGATGCAAGATAAGTTGGTCAACAAGATTGGGACCAATGTCTTATGGGAGGCCGATGAAGCTTATGCAAAAGTTTGGCTATCCGGTACTGTTTATGTGGAAATAGCCAATGATATCTTGAGTCAGCCCACAATGAAGGCAATGTGGGACATCCTCGCAGTAACGTACTCTCAAGCGAGGAATGAGTCGAAGATCTTGCAACTCCAGCATGATATTTTTACAATCAAACAAGATGATCATCCTCTTCATTCCTTGTACACATCTCTTAAGAGTATATTTGAGAGACTCCATACCTACATACCTCTGACGGCCTAACAAAAGCAACACAAGGTCTGTCGCGATTCTATTATAACTGGTCTTTCTGGAGGCTCTTAACCATGAGTATAACTCAGCCCACTCCACTGTTGCAATATTCGGTCGAATATTCTTATTCGGTGGGGTAACCGAATAGAATATTGATATCCGACCAAGATTCAATCCAAACCAAATAGCCCAAGTATTCTATCTGAATATTCAAGTATTCGACCAAATATTCGATCGACTATTGCAACAGAACACTGATTATTTTATTTTTAAAAGTTCTCATTTATCCCGATCACCACAAATGTTAAAGCTCTGTATAGGTAACTCGTTGAATTGGTGCTTTTATCTTAGACTATTATTGATTGATGGCCATATATATAATATATAACAATATATATTAGACATATTTTTTATATTTAAAATAATAAAAAAAATACATAACCGGATATTTCCGAATATTCTTTCGAATACTAAACATTCTTTATTTAGTGACCCCTAAGACTGAATACTGAATACCAACTTCTGCAACATTGGCCTACTCTCACTTACTCGCAGATGCCACTATACTGCCTACGGAAGAGGCATACCGTAGGCTGAGCAGACTGAGCATCCCCCATGTTGTATCTTTTCAAACGTCATCAGATATGGCAGCTTCTCGTGGTAGACGCGATTTGCCTCAATTAAGAGGATGGTATACACGCGATAGAGGAGGCTCGCATCCACGCCAACCCTATACATATTGTCACCGGTCTAGTCGTTCAGAGAACACGTGTTATTCAAAGCATGGCTTTCCACCATCATCCTGTGATGTTAAGCAGGTCCAGACTGCACCTGATTCTATCAATCGTCGTTTTAATGACTTTGTTGCCTGATTGAGATAGATCATGCCCCATATGTTGTATCTTATAATGTTCCTACTAGCCCATCAGATGTTGCTTCTGCCTCCACCAATACTTCAGGTATTACTCATGCATTTACTAGTCGTACTCATGGAAGGAAATATCGCGATATATCAACGATATATCGTTGATATATCAATATCGAGATGAGATCGATATGAGTACCGATGTGGCGGTATTTCCTCCTTTTCAAGCATTTCCTTCACAAAAGTGTGTCGATATGGGCGATATTTCGGCGATATATTGTTGAAATATCGTAGCGACACGATATCGAAACGATATCGAAATCGATATAGCCATCCGTGGTCGTACTCGACTAGATCCTTCAGAATAAAATATGGACTCTGGAGCTTCTCATCATCTTTGTGGAGATTGCTCATAGTTTGGTTCTTATAGCCTTGAACAGCCCGGTAGATCAATGGTCATTGATAGCAGGACACATTCTCCCATTACCGGATAGGGGGAAGTCCATTTGACTCCCTCCACGTGCCTACAGAATATTCTTCATGCACCAGAATTCTTAATGAATTTTTTGCCTATCAGTCAGATTATAAAAGATTTATATTGTCGTGCCATATTTGACCATGTTTCCCTTCTTTTGCAAGATATACTAACTGACATGGTGATTGGATGTGGTCGTGAGCATGGAGGGCTTTACAGGTTGATTCAGTCTCCTTCAAGGTTCGAAATCTCGATTTCAATTTCGTTTCGGTCACCTCCAAAACCGAAATTTCGGTGAAATTTAGGGAAATTTCGACCATTTAGGTGGAAATGTCAAAAATGACTCAAAAAAGCCAATTTTCGACCATTTTTTTGCAAATTAAGATCTTTCAAGTTATTACAACAATAAATAACTTACAAATACACATTTATACCACACATATTGCTCATATATGCCCCTTGTATTGCACATATCAGTCATATTGGCCAAATCGATGTTAATGTTGATTCTTGGTTGATACATACTGGAAATTGATATCATCCAATCCAAGATCTTAAAACAACAATAGCTTACAAATGCACACTTATATCACACACATCTCTCATCCGTACGCTTTATATCACTCCATATCGGTCATATCAGACATAGTGTTGAGTTGGCTGATAGATACTGCAAATGGAAATCAAAATAACTAAGTTAACAACACTTAGAAGGCGTATTTTATTAATAAAAATAGACGAGCATTTTGATTTAAAATGTAGATAATGATTAATTAAACAATATTTTGTTCAATAACTATCGTGGACAAAGTTCTAATGAATTACAGAATTAATAACGGACTTAAAATAAAGAAGCACCTATTTTATGAAGACAAATGACAAACGAATGAAATGAACAAGTTATATCAGATATATAGAATCTGTAGAGTCGTTTCATCTCCATTGCTTAAATCCAAAGGGAAGGAAGCTCTTCAAATTGAATAATCGTCGCATGTACCCCCATGTCGCACCATACCCTATCCGAAACAAAATATATAAATCATTATGTATTTTAATATTGGGAATAGGTAATAAGTAGTAAAATCAAGCTTACATAGATAATATCTATGATATACATAGATATCAGCGAAATTTCGTCGATATCGGTCGATATGTCGAAATATCACTGAAATTTCGTCGAAATCCGAGAAATTTTGTACTGAAACCTATGAATTCCAACCAAAATGGACCGATATGTCAAAATATCATCGAAATTTCGGTCGAAATCCGGGAAATCGACATATATAAGAGTTCAATACCCATGACCTCTCGAAACCGAAATTTCGGCGAAATTTCGCGAAATTTAAGTCGATGGTCTCGTTGTGTTGGTTCTAGCTCGATTTCTACCGAATCAATTTCTTCATGCACTTGGCATCTCCGTGTTAATCATCTTCTATTGCAGAAGATCCGTTGTCTCATTCCTGGCATCTATATCAAGTCCATGTTTCAGTGTATAACATGTCAACTTGGAAAGCATCACCGGTTTAGCTTCCCAAGTCGTCAAGGTCGTCGTAGTCAGAGTCCATTTGAGCTTTTTCATTTTGATATGTGGGATCTGAGTCGTCCCTGATCATCAGGGAGACATGTATTATTTGATTTTTTTTGGATAACTTTTCCATACTATCATGGGTCTTTTTTTTAAGAATAAGTTTGATGCTAGTACAATGATTCATAATTTTGTAATTGAAATGAAGAATCTTCTCTGTTTCTATTGAATACATTCGTTCGGATAATGCTCTGGAGTTCTACAATATTCAACTATCACAATTCTTTATCTCATGCAGCATTATCCATCAGATGTAGTGCCCTTACACTTCTCGACAGAATGGTATTGATAGACATAAACGCAATCACTTTAAGGACATTACTAGGACTCTTCTCATACAAAGCCGGGCTCCTCATTCCTTCTAGGGTGATGCTGTGATGACAACATCTTTCCTGATTAATATGATGCCATCTACCATTCTGGATGAAAAGACACTCTTCTCGCTTGCTTTTCCTGGGGACATTTTCTTTCTTACACCACAAGTTTTTGGTTATGTGACATTTATACACCTTCTGCATCCAGGACGTGACAAACTCGCTCCTAGAGCTGACAAATGTATGTTTGTTGAGTACTCTCGTACCCAAAAAGGATATAGATGATTTGATCCTGTCTAGGAAAACTACTTGTCAGTGTTGATGTTACTTTCATTGAGTCCATCATGTACTATACTCCTACAGGTCACAAGTTGAGACCCTTTGAGTCTAGGGATGTTCTTCCACCTCCTCCTACACATATACATCATATTGTTCTCCATGCTCTAATACCTTCCCCAACATCCAGCACGCCTCAACTAAATTCTGAAAATTTGATTTCAATTGATGGTACCGGTGGTGTGAATGGTAAACATGAACATTTACAGGATGAGCAGGAAGATATACAGGATGAACAAGGACCACCGCAAGAGGATGGTTGGGGGTAGTCTATTGCCTTGTGTAAAGGCAAACATAGTTATGCAAGATACCTCTTCGTTGGACGTGTTGTTGTCACGACTTTTGACAGAAGGAAGTTTGTTGTGGGATTATCTACCATTAAAATTCCTTGCACATACCAGAAGGCTCTGAAAGAGAGCAAATGACGACTTGTCATGGAGGAGGAGATGGTCGTGTTACAGTCACGTGGCACGTGGAGCATTGTTACAGCTCCTACAGGAGTATATGTTTTCAGATGCAAGTGGGTGTTCACAGTGAAGCACCGAGCACATGGCAGCATAGATCGCTACAAGGCAAGGCATGTGGCTTGCGGGTTGACCCAGATATATGGGGTGGACTATCAGGATACTTTCTCTCCAGTGACTCGACATTCTACAATGTGGATCCTTCTCTCTGTTGTAGTGACACAGGACCGGCCCCTATATCACTTGATGTGATGAATGTGTTTCTCTATATTGACCTACAAGAGGAAGTATACATGCAGCAGCGACCTGGGTTCGTTGTTGAAGGGGAGTGTCAGAAGGTGTGCAGACTTTATAAGGCTATCTGTGGCCTTAAGTAGAATCCAAGAGCATGGTTTTAGAAGCTCTCAGACTTGATAGAGCAGCATGGGTTCGTGAGACTGACTACAGATCATTCATTGTTTGTTTAGAGTTCCCAGAAAGGTATTATTACTATATTGGTTTATGTTGATGATATAATTATTACAGGGGATGATGTGCAGGGCATTCAAGCAGCTAAGGTTTTCTTTGGTCAATAGTTTGTAACCAAAGAACTTGGCATTCTATGTTACTTCCTTGGATTGGAGGTTGCCAGAAACCCGCAAGGTCATGTGATGACCCAGAGAAGTACATTACATATCTTATCTCTGAGACGAGCATCACATATTGCAGGCATGTCACCACTCCCATGGATCCGAGCATGAAGCTATATGATGAAAATACTAAGGAGGTAGACAAGAGAAGGTACATGGAGCTCATTGGGAAGCTCCTATACTTGACCATCACCACACCAGATATATCCTTTGCAGTGAGCTAAGTGAGTCAGTTCATGGAGTGGCCTAGACAAGCACATATGGATGTATTCCATATGATTTTGAGGTATCTAAAGACCTCACATGGCACTGGTCTTTTATTTAGCAGAGGCACAATCATTGCCGTTATAGCATGCGCAAATGCAGATTATGCGAGATGTCCCAAGGACAGGAAGTCTACCTCTAACTTTGTAGTGTTCATAGGGAGCTTCTTGGTATCATGGAAGAGCAAGAAGCAGGCGGTGGTCACAAGATCTGCTGCAGAATTAGTGTACAGATCTATGGTACATGGGAGTATAGAGATGATGTGGGCCAGATCCATTTTAACTGACCTATCTGTTGACGCATATATGATAATTGTATCTCTTTGTTATTTTATTTTCTTGTTATTCTCTTTATGTAATTTACCCATAGGCTACTCTCCTATATAAGAGAGCCTAGGGCTATGGAATAGAACATCTCATTCACGTTTCCCAACATGGTATCAGAGCGACGGTCCTAGACCGGAGTTCTCGAAACCCTAACCCTAACCCACCCCACCCGCCGGCCTCTCTTCTCTCTCTCTCTCTACTCGGCGCCGCCCACCTCAGCCGATCGGCGGTCTTCTCCGACCTGCAGTGCCCCTGCGCGCCTCGCGCATCTCGCGCCTAGCGCGCCTCTCGCGCTTAGCGCGCCTCGTGCGTCTCTGCGCGCCTCTGTGCGCCTCGCGCACCTCTGCGCATCTCCTCTGCGCGATTGTGCGCGACTGTGCCTCTCAGCGCATCTGCGCCTCGCACCTCTGCGCGCTGCTACGCGCACTGCTGCACATCCAGTTGCGCCAGCGTGCCTGATCTTCTGTGCGACAGTGACGGGTCGCTAGATACGATAAATAATTCATGTCCGTTGTAGCACGTGTACTTAGCGATTCGGTCAGAACCGAGAGAAGGATCTCCGTGAAGAGTGTCTCGGCTTAATTTATATCCCGGGCAAGTCCGGGGTCGAACTCAGGGAGGCAAAGGAACAACTTGGGTTTAATTTGAAAATAAAGATTTTAGATATCCAATGCGGTTTTTTTTATATTTTTTTAATGCAAAAAGAGAAGCAAATGCAAGTTGCGGGTGAATCAAGACACTAAGAAAACACACAACTTAGCCAAATTAATTTTAATGTTAAATTAATCCAATTCAACCAAATTATATTTTTCCTAAAGTCCTAATCCAGTGGGAAAAACAAAACAAATTTTTTTGGAATTTTCGGGGTTAAAATGCAATAAAGAAAAATGCACACTTTTTAAGGGTCTTTTCGCAATTTATCACACAAACAGTAAGCAAAAATCATGAAAACTTTACTGGAACATAAACATGATGCAAAGAAGTTACAGTAATTTTTTTGGAATTTTTTGGCAAAATATGAATTTTTTATGGATTCTTTAGTGGAAACAGAGTGACAGTGAGTAAATAATTCCTAATAAATCCAAATTATCAAATTAAGCAGAATGCGAATTATCCCAAAAAGATATTTTCATGTAGAATCCAGAAGAATTGAAATTTCGCAAATAGGATATACGTGGATTTAATTAAAAATCGAACACTAAAAGCACTCTACAATTTATTTCAGGCACAAGACAACTCCAATGGATGTGAAATTTGGACTGTAAGTTACTCACATATCAAGGCATCACATACAATTTTTGTGGAATTTTTAAAGCAACCGTGAGTTAGATATAATTTTAAGAGCATAGAATGGGTAAAATATGCTAAATTTCAGTTAACTATTTTTAATTAATTACCCATGAGTCACAAAAATATAAACAAATACCTATAATGTAGAGAATTAGTTGCTCAACACAATGCCACTTTTCATTGAATAAAAAGATACAAAAGAGTGGTCCAAATTAACACACAAACACAGGGGTATCCGTGCAAAATCACAACTGGAAATGAACAAGACAAATATGTACAGGGACGTTTTTGTAATTACATAAACAAGAGAAATAAAAATCGCAATTTTTACAATTAAAAAAAATTCACCTTCTTCTTTCTCTTGCTTGGGCGTAGGGAGAAGAACCCAAAAAAGGGTTTGAGGTCGGCGGCGGTGGCGCGCCGCGCGCGGCCACGAGGACGTCGGCGGCCGCGGGGAGGTAGTGGGGCGGCCGCGCGTGGGCGCGGGTGAAAGAGGGGCGGCGCGGTTTGGTGGGAAGGACGGGGGCCGCGGAGCTCTCCCGCGTGGGCGGAGGAGGGAGCGGGCGGTGGCGCCGCTGGAAGGCCGGCGGGGTCGCGGCGGGCGAGGGGGCTGAGCACGCGCGGCGGCGCCGTACGCACGGAGGTGAGCGGCGGCGGAGCGGCCGCTTGGAGGAGAAAAAGGGGGGGGCGGCGGCGTGCGTCCTCCTCCTCCTGTTTCTTTTTTTAAATTTTTTTTTAATTTTTTTTGTTTTGCAGCAATTAAAAAAAACTTCTTTTTTTGTTTTAACTTTTTTTTATATTTTTAATTTTTTTAAGCAGGAAATATGTACACAAAAAAAAGGAAGATGATGATGAGGGTGTGATAATGTGATTAAAAAAAAACTATGGTGATGATGTGATATAAGAAAACAAGATAGTTGATAAATTAAAACAACAAGAAAAATGATGAGAAATACTTACCTGGTCTTCGCCGGATTGGCGGAGCAGCTACGCTGAACTCCTGTCGTCGCCTCGATCCGATTGGCGAAATAAAATCGAAGAGGTTGAGCGAGCTCGATGAGGAACTCGTGACGCGGAGCTCCGCGCCTGAAGGAGGTCGTCGCTTGAGGAATATGCCTTGCCGCTGTCACCAACAAAACACTCCAAACTCTCTCCTTTTTCTATAAGAATGGCGGATGGGGAAAAAATGTGGATGTGGAGATGATTATAAAGAGATGAATAATGGGAGTTAGAGAGGTGGTGGTGTTGAATGAGAAGTTAGATTATTGGTGGAGTTGAATGGGAGGTTATATGAAGAATATGGAGTGGAATGGAGGTTGAAAGAAGACTTGGAGGTTAATGGAGAAAGGGAAGTTATTGTAGAGAATGTTATTAAATAAATAAAAAATGAAATGAAATAAAGTAGGCTACTAAAAAGAGAAAATAAAATAAAGAGAAGAAAAAGAGTGGGGAATTTACAAAAAGAAGATATACAACATGTACATTTTTTGTTTGCTTTTCTTTTTATATTTTTTTGTCTTTTTAATAGTAGCTATGTACAACAGGAAAATACAATAAAATAGTACAAACAAAATACAAGACCACAATGATTTGTTTGGATTTTTAGTAATTAAGAAAGATAAAATAAAAAATGAAGAAAGAAAGAATATATACATAATATACAATGTACATCTAGGTCCCAAAACCCAACTTTTGCAAACGAGCTCCGATTTTAATGAAACCACTTCCGTTGGATAGATAATTTTCTAACTTGAACTTTAAAAGTGAGTTTGGTGAATTTGGAGTTCATATGGAGCGGGAATTTAGCTTGGAAGTTGGTCTTCACGGCTTTTTCCCATTGGGATCTAGGAGCATTTATTTGAAGTAAAATTTGTTTTGTATTTTTGTATTTTTATATACATTTTTATAAACAAGTTAGAGAAAGAATTAGGCAAAAAGGAGTTGAAATGAATTTATTAAAAATACATGAACTTTTGGGCTATTTACAAGTATAAAACTCCTTTATTTTTGCGGCTTTTTATGTGTAATTTATTTTGTACAATTTAATATACAATAATTAGTGTGTTTTATTTACAAGAGTCATTTTGTTAATTTATTGATTTTATGGACATTTATTAGGGAATTTACTCGTGGATTTTGCTAAGATCAAGATATTGAGATGATGAATCGTGGATTCATCACCCCCCTATACTTAAACTTTGCTAGTCCTCGAGCAAATAAAGAATGAATAAGTTTGGTTAACCCCTGACTGTGCATGTGAATACAAGACTTGATCCGTTCAAGAACTCTCGGTTTTAGAGATCCTAAAATTTCTAAGCTGAACCAAGCTCTAGTCAAAAGGTACCCAATTTCCCTAATCATCAGACTCTCTTTGTATACATATATATATAAGGGATATGACATTAAGTGTTGACCGCAGTTACAAGAGTAGAGTCACAACGTCACCCAAGGTTCCAGTCCAAGAGACTCTCCTATGGACCCGATCCTCAACACTAGGGAATAAACCATTTCCTGCATCCAATTCACCGTCTCTTTAGTTGTCAGACTTGAAAGTGTAGATGGAAGGCCAGTTGATGGAGGGCATAGGATTGTGTCATTTCTTCTCTCCCTCTCATTGGAACAAGGATCCTCTCAAGTGCCTTATTACGCAACACATTTTTTTGGTGTTGATCAGTGCGTCCGTCAAGAGAAGTTGGAGCCGTCTGCACTTGTTTTCCTGGGAGTACACCGGGGTGTGTCTTTTTTGAGTACCTATCGTACCTTCTACACCCAGACTTGTAGCATTTACGATGCAGAGCCCTTTTTTGGTGCAAGCCCGACTCCTGGTCCTAATAGCGGTGGTCCAAGTGGACACTTTGAAATGGTTGGTAGCGCTCGCCTTTGGTGGAAGCTCTTTTGATAATTGACTTTGTGGAATGAGAGCTTTTCTTTGACATTTCATTGCTTTGTAGTATTTGTGGCTAGCTCCACTACTTTTACCAAGAGTTGGCGCACACTGATCAACATTTTTTTTTATTTTATCACACCCTGGCACATAGGTAAATATTAAGAGATAGTACAAGAACCATGTTCTCATACTGACTAAAGATGCTGACACTCAGGTTTCATGAAGCCTTCATTGATTTTATCCCATCCTCGAGCATCATCAAATCAAGTCCAGGAGTCAGAAGATGAACAAATGCCACAATACCAAAGACACGAAGAGTAAGTGAGAATATTTTTTTTGAAGCTCAAAAGAGGGGGAAGCACTCGACGGTGTTCACCCCATTATATTAAAAATAAAAAGAAAAAAAATAGTTTTTACAAAGAGTGCTGAGAAATAGAACAAAAAGGACTACCCGCAAAGGTAGCCACAAGCAATGGATCCCCCATACAACCACAGTGGCCTACCCCTGTGACCAATCCTCCAGAAGACGTTTAGCCCGCAAAGAAATGTTCTCCCTGTAGAACCGCTGAGCCGTAAATATTGCCTCATTCCGCCCAAGCCAAATGCTCCACAGTCTTACGATCGGATCAAGTAAAAGCTTCCTATCCCTGCCCCTAGAGTTAACCAAGCTCTCGCACAAGGCAGGAAAGGAGACGGCGTTAACCCAAGGAAGATCATCCCAAAGAGTACGAACATGGCCGCACTCGAAAAAAAGATGAGAAATTGTTTCCCGCTCCGCATCACAGAGGCCGCACATCGATCCAGCGTTCGGAAAAATAATTGCACACCGATCACGAGTCAATAACCTTCCCCTACGAAGAAGCCATAAAAAATGCCAATGCGCTCAGGTACTTTGAGTCCCCACAAGAATCTACAGTCACGCACCAAGATATCGTCATCGGCATTATGGATAAGAGCGAGAGCTGAGTACGCCTTACGAGAAGAGAAAGATCCATCCTTCCAGACCCAGTGGTCATGCCCAACATTCAGTTGAGGAGCATCAACTAGCTGAGCCATTAACGATAGAAAATCATCCAGCCGATGATCGGACAGGTTCGCAGCGATCCGAGGGCTCCAGCAGCCGTTCGCCCAGCACGAGGCCACTGACGCCTCCTTATCATCAACCAATGCAAAAAGACGCGGGAACATCACATTAATAGCACCCCTACCGGACCAGTCGTCGGTCCAAAAGCGAAAGGAACTCCCGTTGCCCAACACTGGCTTAAAAAACGAGCAATTTTTACTGAAAACAGTCGTCACTCCACGCCAGAATGGAGATAGGCGGCCAAGCGAATTGCCCCTATAGCTGCCAAGCAAGTCCGCGCCCAGCAATTCCCGCAGGACATTAATCATGAAATTCTCCTCCTTCCCCCACACTCGAGAAGCCCACTTAAGCAATAGAGCTTCATTAACTAAATCCAGTCGCATGACCCCCAAGCCCCCCAACTTCTTGGGTCGAGAAACAACTTCCCACCCCACGAGGTGAACCCCCCTTCTCCCTTCCCCCTTACGTCCCCACAGGAACCCACGCATACACCTCTCCAGCCGCAAGCGAATCCCCTTAGGCATACCACGGACCGAGAAAAAATAAATAGGAATAGAGGATAGTACCGCTTTTAGAAGAACCAGCCATCCACCCCTGGACAACAAAACCGCGCGCCACCCCGTGAGGCGGGCCTCCATCTTCTCCACCACCTTCTCACCAAGAACAGAGGATGGCATACGATTGATCAGGTAGCAAGCGGTAAGAACAGCATCCCCCCAGAAAGAAATAGGAGCACAACTCTGAATCAGTAGGGTTCGAGTAATGTGAAGAAGGTGGCGATGCTTTCTTTCTGCCACACCATTCTGCTGAAATGTGTAAGCACAAGTGGTTTGGTGAATAATGCCCTTTGACGAAAGGAACTGAGAGAGGGACCGTGTGTAGAATTCAAGAGCATTATCAGTACGAACATATTTGACAGTAGAAGAAAACACATTTCGCACTTCATTAATCAAATTCTTAATCACATCGCCTGCTTCAGATTTATTCTTTAAAAGGAAGACCCAAGAAACACGAGAAAAATCATCCACTACCACTAGATAAAATATGTGTCCCTGATGATCGGGTACACGACTTGGACCCCATATATCTATGTGAAATAACTCAAATGGGGAGCTACTGCTCCGACTCTGACAACTAGGAAAGCTCGACCGATGATGCTTTCCCAACTGACACGCTTCACAGCGAAAGGAAGAACTAGGAGAGATCTGAGGCAGAAGATGTCGCATTTTCTGGAGCGGGAGATGACCAAAACGAAGATGTCAGATGTACGGAGAAACTGGTCCGGCAGAATGATAAGAGACGCCGGCATAAGTATTCCGGACCAGCCGATATAGACCATTATGCTCAGAGCCACAGCCAATCACCCTGCCCGTTAGTATGTCCTGAAAAATAAGAGAAGACGGGTCAAATATAGCACGACAATGCAAATCCTTCGTAATCTGACTAATAGACAATAGATTCATCGAGAACTCAAGAGCATGCAGGACATTCTGTAGATGCATAGTGGAAGATAGGAAGACCTCCTCCTGTCCAACGAGGGGAGAATGAGTACCGTCTGCAATCTGTACTGAGCGGCCATGAGGAATGTCCCTGTAGGACTCAAGTCTCTCTCTACCACGGCAAAGATGATGTGTGGCACCAGAATCTATAATCCAATCAGAGATATCATGGGAAGATGTAAATGCAGTAGCACTACCTGACGTACTAGCAGCAGCAGAGGAACTGGCAGATGTTGTAGCAGCAACATCTGAAGGTCCACCAGAAGAATCACCAGATGATTGTGGCATAATATCACGTAGACGTGCCACAAGTTCCTCGAAACGATTGTCTGCAGTAGATGCCAACTGAGGCTGAGAATGCTCTGCTACACGTGCCGATGTTGGGAACCCATGCTTAGAGTAGCATGTCTCCTCCGAGTGGCCCGGGTAGTGACAATATGAACACGGCCGAAAGAGACCACCCCTACCCTGGGGTCCACGTCCACGACCACGGCCAGTAGAGTGACCACCTCTCCCACACGACACTGCCATCGCCGATGGGGGTGGAGTAGATGAACTGGAAGAAACTGGTATGCGACTGAGTCTCCTGTAAACATCCTCCATCGGAGGAACAACTGCATCAGCCAAAATCTGAGAGCGGGCAGCGTCATACTCAGGATCTAGGGCCGCAAGTAGAACACCCACCATGGTGGCATTCCTGAATGTCTTCTGTTGTTCAGGAGTCGCTGTGAGGGGAATGGTGTTGTACAGCTTCTCAAACATCCCTCTCAGGGATGTGTACAAGGAATGAAGAGGTCTGCCATTCTGCTTCATCGTGAATATATCATGCTGAAGTTGTAACATCTTGGTCTCATTTCGCACCTGGGAATATGTAGCAGCCAGAATATCCCACGTCGCCTTGGCAGTGGGTTGATGGAGGACATCATTGGCAATCTCCATCGACAGTGTTCCTGACAACAAGACCTTGGCATACGAATCATCAGCCTCCCACGAGGCATATATCCCTGTCTTCTCTGCTGGTTCATCCTCGGTAAGAATGTGCTTCTTACCATTCGACTTCATGAGACTCATGAACTGCATCGCCCAGAGCTCATAGTTCGACCCGTCCATCTTTACTATTGGTGTGGGACCTTTGAACGCGCCTATGGAGGGCATATCAACCTTTGATTCTGACATACTGCTGCCAGAGAAGAACTAGGGTATGTAGACGAAGTGATAGATGTCTACACAAACTTCATAGGATTCGAGTGCGTATGTAGACTTTACGCACCCAAATCCATAAATCTGGAGGAAGAGACGGCTACGATCAAGGTAGCAAGAGTCCGGCTAGGGCAAGCCTAAAAATGAAGACGATGCGGCGGGCTGGGATGTTGCGACGGCACTGGAGGGGACCCGGGGGGGTCGGGCGGCACTGGGGTGGACCCGGGGGGGTCCGGCGGTGCTGGGGCGGCACTTGGGGGAACCCGAGGGGGTCTGACAGCGGTGGAAGAGACCCGGGGGGGTCTGCGGGACTGGAGGGTGGCCCGGGAGAGGGGGGGCGGCGGCGGCGGAAGAGAGAGAGGGGGAGGGGGGGTGGGCGGCGGTGGGTGGCGGTGGGTGGAGAAGCCCTAGGGCTTTGATACCATGTTGTGAGAAAAGAGTGATCTATTATATAGGGAGAGACCTCAAGGGTAAAATACAAAGTAGTCCAGAGAAAAACATAAATGACAAATGGGTACATAGCCTATAATAATATCTATTTCTACATCTTCCAATCCACAACAATCTCAGACGCCATGACCAAGCTGTCTGCAATTTGCCTCCTCGACACGAAGGCCGTCTGAAAAGGGAAAATAAAGTGCTCCAGCACTCTACTCAATCTAGTTGCGAAGACTTTAGCAACAATCAAATACAATGTGTTGGAGAAAGCAATAGGCCGGAACTCCTTAATCCTTTCTGCATCGCCCCTCTTTGGAAGAAGCACCACCAAAGCCTTATTAACCCGCTCAAAACCTGCATTGCAACGGCAGTATTTTACCACCACTTCAAGCACCTTCCTGCCAATCAAATCCCAGAAGTCTCTGTAAAAAGAAACGGGGAAACCATTCGGGCCCGGCGCGCCATCGCCATTGAGATTCCACACTGCCGTCTTCAACTCCTCTAAAGTCACCATCTGAGTCAAGCTATAGACGCATGAGCGTCCGACAAGCGCACAGCTCCCGAATCAGTCCACCTCCAACACCTGCATGTCCCCCTCGCCGAGAACTCCTGAAAATGGTCCGCGATCGCTCTTCCTAACTCTCTGTTTCCCTCTACCCGCACTCCACCAATGATCATCGACCTGATGACGTTCTCCCTCCGTCTCCCACTAGCAACCTTGTGGAAGAAGGCTGTGTTCGCGTCACCCTCCCTGAGCCATTTGTGCCTGGATCTCTGCTTCCACTCGGTGACTCTCTTCCTGTCTTCATCAATAATCTTCTTCTGCGCCTCCGCTCTCTGCCTCAACTCGTCCGCCGCCAGGGGGCGCTCATCCTCCAAGGAGTCCAGCACACTGACCACGCCCTCAGTCGCGACCCTGACCGCGCGGCAGGCCTCCCTCGAATCCTTCCTGAACTCGCACAACCGCGTCCGCAAAAAGTCCAGCTTCCGGACTAACCTTGTCGTCGCCGAGCCAGCCACAGTGACCGAATTCCAGTGCGAAACCACTAGGTCCTTGAACGAATCCTCGAGCAGCCAAGCCTTCTCGTAGCGGAAGAAGCCACGAGGGGGCGGGAGTTCGCCGGAGTCCCACAGGATGGACGTGTGATCAAACCTAGTACGAGGCCTAGCAGCGACGAACGATAGTAGGAAGACCTCCAAAAGCTCTGCCGAAGCCAGAAACCGATCCAGACGCGATCCGGAGTTCGCGTTACGCCAGGTGTACTTGGTGCCCACAGCATCCAGAACCTCCAGCTCCAGCGAATCCACCACCTCCACGAAGGCCTCAGAGCCGGGGTCCTGACCGCCCTTCAGCCTCGGCATGTCCGAAGAAAGCAATGTGACATTGAAATCTCCTCCCACCAGGCACTGCCCGGCCCGGTGGCGGAGGCGGAGTAAGAAGCCGGACCTGCAACCTGAAGGAGAAACGGCCAACCTCCAAAAGCGCTGCCGGCACGGGAGATATCCCGAGAGGGCACTCCATCAGGACCAAAGCCACCTCCGGGTCGTTGTCCAGCGTCGTACCATCCTCCAAGACCTTCAAAACCGTGCCCAAATGCTTTAGGGTCGGACCTAACACACGGAGCGAACACGACAGGAAGGGTACCCCACGCACCTGAGCCACCCGAACGACCGGTCGATCGACAACTCCATCAGCGAACCTTGGCAGCCTCCAAACGACAGCACCGTCCGACCCAGAGGCTAGGAGGGCCCCTCTCTGCCGAAATGTGAGGCCGCGAGCACAGACCCGACCTGCCCCCAGCGAGACAACGTCGCCCTTGAACTCGCTATTGAAGTAGCGCGAGAGTTCAACCTCCAGCAACTCCTTGGATGGGGCAGTGCTCCGACCCCCAACCAGAACTCCGATCAAGATGCATGCGATACCCATCTCGCCGTCCGAAACGTCAACCTCGATTGAGGCAACAACCTTGTCAGGATCCCCACCTGCCTTCCCACCGCCTTTAGCCGCGCTATGCAGCATCTCACCCTCCGAACCGTGAAGGCCCACAGTAGCGGCTACCGGGGCTTCCACTTCCGCCTTCGCCTCGCACTGACTTTGGCGATGACCCAAACCTCCACAAGAGAAGCAGCGTAGAGGGAGAGAACAAGATGAGGCAAGATGACCCCGCCCTCCACGACGGAAGCAACGCCGCCTAGGCTTCCGATGAGACACCACCCTCCAGCCACTGCCGTCACCGGCATCCCCACCCAGCGAACTGTCCCCCCCATGCAGCACTCCCTCCTGCTCGCGTTTTCGAGCCTCCCTCTCTACCTACACCCGGCAGACCTCATGCTCGTGCTCCCCTCAACAACGACAACAAAGACTTTTTCCACATTAAGTAGGGTCGGCTACATGGATTCTTTGCCTCCATTCAGATCTATCTTGGGTCATTCTTGAGCTTAGATTTAAAAAACTAAGATCCCTTCTGATGGAGTATTTGGTTATGCGCCATATGAGTTGTAGCAGGGTAAATGGATCCTGGAGAGATCCATTTACCCCATCCACATGTTTAGTCCCACATCTACCAATGGTGGGACTTGGAGGCTCTGGGGAGGCTATATAAGGAGCCCCAGACCTCCTGTAACCATTGAGAAAGTGCAATGCATAGCATGCCCCTTTGAGGGTTTCTCCCGTGGTTTCATCCCGCTCCTCACGGAGTAGGGTTCCACGTAAAAAATCTTGTTCTTCCAAGTTTATATTTCTTTATTCATTATGCTATGTTTATCATTCTGCTTCCACTTCCTATTTTCTAACATGGTATCAGAGTGGGTCGATTCTCGAGGATTTCAAGTTCTTTATCTTTTTTCGAGATTCGTGTTTGAAGTTCCATATTCTTGAAGATTTATTAGTTGAGGAGATCTCCAGGTGGAAGATAAATTCATGTTTATGTTCGTAGCTTTTTGAGGTTCAAGTTCGTTCTCTATGAAACCCTAGCGGAGCCCTAACCGCACAGGCTCCATGCAGCCCTAAACGCACAGGTTCCAGCCCTCGCGCAGGTCTTCCCCAGGTTGAAGCGCTCCACCTCTACAGGGCATTCTCCAGGCAAGGAGCCTCTCCACCTCCAGCGGCACCTTCCGATTTGGTTCTCCAAGTTCTGGGCACCGCAGGCGATTCTCCCCTCCATCTCCAGGATCCAAAGGCGCCGCTCCAGAAGGCGGAACCCAGGCAACCCTCCAAGGTGTTGGCTTCCTCTCGCGGCACAAATCCAAGGCGCTTTCCCCGTGCCGATGCGCTGGAGTCCCACAAACCTTCTCCCGAGCGGCAGCGCACCCTCCTGCACGGCCCCCTCCCCTCCGCATCTTCTTAGGTGTGGCTCCTCCAACTCTAGCGGCCGCATCTCCTCGTCAAGCTCCAAGCACCCGCGCGCAACAGGCATGGCATCCTCGCGACCTCCTCCACGGCGTAGGCTCCTCGCCGCATACCAACCCAGGCGGAAGCCCCGTCGTGCCTCTTCTTCAGGCGAGGAACCCCAGGCGCAACTCGCAACTCCAGATCTCGCGCAGGGGAGATGCTCTCAAGGCGGGGCTTTTACTTCTTCCCTCCGGCGGCGACGCAAGTGCTCCAGTCAGATGCCGCCTCCTCCGAATCTTCCATGCAGTGGCGGTGCGATCCCATACTGGAAACCCTAGAGAAGCGAGGGGGCATTGTGTCCTCCAAGGCTCTTAAATAAAAAAAGGAAAAGGTGGCATGTTTATAAAAAAATTGCGGGGGCCAGTTCTTGCGTTAAAAAAAAGATGGTGGGACTGCTGTGCATGCGTTGTAAAAAAAGGGGGGGAGAAAGAATATTGGGTCCAATTGGGTCTGAGAAAAAAATGCATGTTTTGCGAAAAAAAGGGTCGCGTACAAAGAAAAGTCGTACGCAAGTTAAAAAAATTCTGAAAAAGGCACGTACAATTAAAAGTCGTACGTTATTACCCAAAAAAATTGTCGCAAAAAAATAGTCGAAAAAAATTACAAGAAAAACCGTAAAAAAATGGTTGAGACGGCTTAAAAATATATTTAAACAATGTGTGGCAGCTTATTAAAAAAATGAAAAGCCGCGAGAAATTTTTGAGAATGCACATGTTTTTCCCCATTATTTTGTCTTCTCCCAACTTTGCCGATGTTCATTTGTCCGACAAGTATGGGAGAAAGGGGGAGTATATGTAGAGTCACATGTCTTGATCCAGATTCCAGATTCAAATGTCAGTCTCCAGACTAGCTAGTTGATCAGACTCTACAGATTCCAGTTTCAGACTCGACGATTGATTCCGAGTCTCCAGTTTCAGACACGCACGAGTAGGCGGTCTTTTCATATGAGCACGTGTTTGCCATCTTGTGTGGTCCCCATCTTTTTCTTGTTGTTTCGATCAGAGTTTTCATGTGAGCCATATGGACTCCAGAGTAGAGGACCATTCCCTTTGCCATGTTGGCAAGGGTTTTCATGTGATATCATGTACTCCAGAGTAGTGTACCATTCTCTGTGCCAAATGGGAGAGACCCAGTTCTCCGATGAGGAGACTTCTTTCAGACTCCATTCTCCAACGACCGTGGACTCCGACGAGGATTGCACTTCCACGGCCTTTTCAGTTCGGCCCTTTTCAGAGATGGAGCAGTAGTCCACAGTTGTGGCGGGCTAGAGTACTCCGACGAGGAGACTCATTTCAGTTGCAGTGACTCTGATAGGCGCAGTTCAGAGCACATGCTCTCCAACGAGGAGATTCAGCAGACTCACACTCCAGCCCGTTCGTCCTCCTCACCTGCACGGCATGAGAAGCAACGTCCTCGACAGCAACGGTTGTGCGCGTTAGGGTGATATTGTCCGTAGTGTCCTGTAGCATGAGTTGAGTTTCTTTCTGTTTGTTTGTCCAAGCTGAGCATTGCATGCTCCATCTTGAGGGGGAGTGTTGGGGTATTTGGTTGTGCGCCATATGAGTTATAGCAGGGTAAATGGATCCTGGAGATATCCATTTACCCCATCCACGTGTTTAGTCCCACATCTACCAGTGGTGGGACTTGGAGGCTCTGGGGAGGCTATATAAGGAGCCCCAAACCTCCTGTAACCATTGAGAAAGTGCAATGCATAACATGCCCCTTTGAGGGCTTCTCCCGTGGTTTCATCCCGCTCCTCACGGAGTAGGGTTCCACGAAAAAATCTTGTTCTTCCAAGTTTATATTTCTTTATTCATTATGCTCTGTTTATCATTCCGCTTCCACTTCCTATTTTCTAACACCTTCGTATAGTCTCATTCCAACACTTCTTGGGCCTTCCTCGCCCTCTTTTAGCCAGGTCAACATTCCAAAACCCACATCTTCTCATCGGTGCATCAGCTGACCTCCTTTGTAAATGGCCAAACTACCTTAAGCGATTTTCTCGCATCTTATCCTTGATCATAGCTACACCTACTTTCCTCCTGATGGCACCATTCCGAATATGATCTTTACATGTGTCCACACATCCACATTAACATTTTCTTTTCTGCTACTGCCATTCTTTGCACATGTCTATGGTTCACAGGCCAACATTCAGATCTGTTGGAGGAAAAGAGCAATATGTTTATTCCATAGAACCCTAGCCTCTCTTATATAGAGAGGACCCATGGGTAAACTACATAAGAGGTTATCAGGAAAATAAAAATAGAATAAACGATACACCGACTACATAATTATCTCTACACTCCCCCTCAAGATGGAGCATAGATATCAATCATGCTCAGCTTGGAAAAACATCTCTGGGCAATGGCTTGGTGAAGATGTCGGCAGTCTGCTCCCATGAACTAACATGTGAAGTAGAAATCAGGTCCTTCTGGATCATATCTCTAGTGTAGTGGCAGTCTACCTCAATATGTTTTATTCTTTCATGAAAGGCCGGATTATTGGCAATGAACAAAGCAACTTGATTGTCATACTGCAGCTGCATGGGTAGAGGTACATCTATATACAAGTCTTCTAGTACAGCTCGAACCCACATCATCTCCATATTTGCTTGTGCCATGGCCCTATATTCAGATTCGGCACTAGATCTAGTCACAACAGTTTGTTTCTTGCTTTTCCAAGAAACCAGAGAGCTACCCACAAAAACTGCAAATCCTGAAGTAAACTTGTGATCCTTAGGACATCCTACATAGTCCGCATCTGCACGTGGCGAAATAGATAAATATGTGTTCTTTCTAAACAGCAATCCTGAGCCTGGAGAAGACTTTAGATACCTTAGTATCACACATATGGCATCCATATGTATCTGTCTTGGTTGTTTCATGAATTGGCTCACTCGACTTACTACAAAGGCAATATCAGATCGAGTTATAGTGATGTAAAGAAGCTTACCCGCCATTTCTCTATATCTTCTCCTATCAACCTCTTCAGTATCGTTGTCATATAATTTCATACTTGGATCCATAGGAGTGCTCGATGGTCTACATCCAACCATACCTGTTTCAACCAACAAATCTGTAATATATTTCCTTTGGGTCATCACAAGACCCTGTGCATTCCTGGCAAACTCCAGCCCCGGAAAATATCGTAGTGTGCCAAGCTCCTTTGTGATAAACTGACGGCCCAAAAATGCTTTTGTCATCTCTATCCCCTGAGCATCATCTCCTGTAACCAGAATATCATCAACATATACCATGATGACAACCGTACCTCTAGAAGTTTTCTGAATGAACAAGGAGTGATTTGCATTTGATCTTTTGAATCCCTATCGTTCAATTAGATGAGAAAGCTTCTGGAACCACACCCTTGGGCTCTGTTTAAGGCCGTATATCACCTTGTAAAGTCTACACACCATATGATTCTCCTGCTCAGCAGCAAACCCCGGTGGCTGCTGCATGTAGACTTCTTCCTGCAGATTGCCATACAAGAATGCATTTTTGACATCAAGTTGAAATATGGACCAGTCACGTATCACGGCAACAGATAGAAGAATGCGAAGAGTAGAGTGACGAGCCACTGGAGAGAATGTATCCATATAGTCCACACCATATGTTTGAGTGAAGCCTCTCGCCACTAGCCTTGCCTTGTACCAGTCAAGGCTCTCATCTGCGTGGTACTTTACTGTGAATACCCATTTGCAGCTAATAATAGATGCGCCGGAGGGAGCGGGAACCAAGCTCCATGTACCCCGTGATTGTTAAGCAGCCATTTCTTCTTCCATAGCCAACCGTCAGCAATCAATTTTCATAGCATCCTGATAATTCGGTGGTATCTCCACGGAAGACAAAGCCACAGCAAATCTCTGGAAATCTCCTGTGAGACGGTGAAAGGAAACCTGGGAAGCAAGGGGATAAGATGCGCAAGTCCGTTTCTGCTTCCGAATAGCAATAGGGACATAAAGAGCATCATTCATTGTACTCGACGGTACACATTCCTCCTGCAAAGAAGAATCCTACACAGGCACACTATCCGACCCATCGTTAGTAATAGCATCTGAACATACCTGAGGCGTGATGGATGATTGATGTGCAGCCTGAGCAGGACCTGACCGACGTGTATAGTATTTAGGTAATGGCATGATAGGTGGTTGTGGTGGTGGTGGTGATAAAGATGACATTGGTGTGATAGCTGGGATAGGAATGGACAAAGGTGAACTCAGACTAGGAGCAGGAACATAGATGTCATCATTAGATGTGGAGGAGGCCAACCTGTCACCTGCAGGAGAGAAGTACATAACGGACTCAAAAAATGTAACATCAACGCTGATGAAATATTTCTTGTTTACAGGATCATAACAACGGTACCCCTTCTGAGTCCGAGAGTAACCCACAAAGACACAGTTGACAGCTCTAGATGAGAGTTTGTCAAGTCCAGGAGACAACTGGTGAACAAAAGCAACAGCACCAAAGACACGAGGGGTAAGAGAAAATAATTCCTTCTCTGGAAAAATAACAGAAAGAGGAATTTTCTCACCGAGTACTGAGGACGGCATACAATTCACAAGGTAGCAGGCCGTAAGAACAGCATCCCCCCAAAAAGAGATAGGCGCACAACTCTGAATAAGCAGGGTTCGAGTAATATCAAGGAGATGACGATGTTTCCGCTCTGCCACTCCGTTCTGTTGAGATGTGTAAGCACAGGTGGTTTGATGAATAATATCTTTGGACGAGAAGAAATGGGAGAGAGAGCGAGTGCAAAATTCCAACGCATTATCCGTACGAACATATTTGACATGAGAGGAGAAAACATTCTGCATTTCAATTATAAGATTTCTAATAACACTGCTTCAAATTTATTCTTTAATAAAAATACCCACGACACACAAGAGAAGTCGTCAACTACTACAAGATAGAACATGTGTCCCTGATGATCAGGAATACGACTCGGACCCCAAATATCAACATGAAATAATTCAAACGGAGTGTTATTGCTCCGACACTGACGACTAGGGAAGCTAGCATGATGGTGCTTTCCCAACTGACAGGCTTCACGCCGAAAAGAACTTGGAGAAATCTGAGGCAAGAGATGATGCATCTTCTGAAGCAGGAGGTGATCAAAGCATAGATGCCAGGTGTATGGAGAGACTGATCTGGCTGAGTAGGAAGAGACGCCAGCATAGGAATTCCGGACCAGACGATAGGGACCATCATGCTCAGAGTCACGATCAATCACCATGCTCGTTAGTATGTCCTGAAAAATAAGAGAAGATGGGTCAAATATAGCGCGACAGTACAAATCCTTCGTAATCTAACTAATAGACAGTAGATTCATGGAAAATCAGGGGCATGTAGAACATTCTGTAAATGCATGGACGGTGACAAGGTAATCTCCCCCTGTCCAACGATGGGGGAATGAGTCCCATCAGCTATGATCACTGACCGTCCAGGTGGAATGTCTCTGTATGACTCGAGTCTATCTCTGTCGCGACAGAGATGATGGGTTGCGCCGAAGCCCATAATCCAATCTGAGATATTATGATAGGATGTAAGAGCAGAAGCACTACCTGAGGTGCTAGCAGAGGCAGAAGTACTGGCAAATGCTGAAGCAGCAATATCTGAAGAACCTCCTAGAGAATCTGTAGATGTTTGAGGCATAATATCGCGCAATCGCGCCACAAGCTCCTCAAACCTATGTGAAGTGGATGCCGACAGAGATGTAACATCATGAGCTACGCACGTCGATGCTGGAAACCCGTGCTTAGAATAGCATGTATCCTCAAAGTAACCTGTGCGATGGCAGAAAGTGCATGGTTGGCGAAAACGACCTCCTCGACCACGAGATCCACGTCCACAGAATGAAGATTGACCACCTCTCCCTCACGACACAGCCATCGCCGAAAGTGGTGGAGTAGAAGTACTGGAAGGAACAGAGATGTGGCTAAGCCTCCGGTAAGCTACCTCCATAGGAGGAATGGTAGCATCGGCAAGTATCTAAGATCGGGTTGCATCATACTCAAGATCAAGTGTCGCGAGCAGTACCCCCACCATAGTAGTATTCCGGAAAGTCTTTTGTTGCTCAGGGGAAGCCGTGAGAGGTATAGTATTGTAGAGTTTCTCAAACATCCCCCATAGGGATGTATACAAGGAATGTAGTGGCAGGTCATTCTGCTTCATGGTGAATATGTCATGCTGGAGCTGTAACATCTTTGTTTCGTTTCGCACCTGCGAATAAGTTGCCGCCAGGATATCCCACATCGCCTTAGCGGTGGGTTGATGGAGAACATCATTTGCAATCTCCATTGTCAACGTGCCTGAGAGCCAGACCTTGGCATATGAATCATCAGCCTCCCATGAGGCATAGATCCCAGTCTTAGCTGCCGATTCTTCCTTGGTAAGAATGTGCTTCTTACCGTTTGACTTCATGAGGCTCATGAACTGCATCGCCCAGAGCTCATAATTCGTCCCATCCATCTTGACTATTGGCGCGGGACCTTTGAACGTGCCTATGGAGGGCATATCTACTTTGTTTTGACATGACGTCGGAGATGAAGAACTAGGATCCGTAGACCAAAAGAGAATTGTCTACATAAACCGGACAGGATTTGAGTGCACATGTAGACGTTACACACTCAAATCCATGGAAAGCGAGAAGCCGACGGAGGAGGAGACGTCGGCGTTGGGGGGGCGGCGGTGGAGGCCCCCCTACGGTGGAGAGGCCGGCGGTGGAGAGAGAGGCCGACGGTAGATGGCTCGGTGGTGGAGAGTACCCCCGGCAGTGGAGGGCTCGACGGTGGGAGAAGAGGAGGGGGGCGCCCTAGGAGAAGAAGAAGGGGAGGAGTGGGTGACGCCGAGAGAGAGGGGGGCGGCGGTGGAAGGGCTAGGATTTTAGGGTTAAGGTTTTGGCTCTGATACCATGTTGGAGGAAAAGAGCAATCTGTTTATTCCATAGAACCCTAGACTCTCTTATATAGAGAGGACCCATGGGTAAATTACATAAGAGGTTATCAAGAAAATAAAAATAGAATAAACGATACACCGACTACATAATTATCTCTACAAAATCCATAGAGCATAGCAAGTCTCACAGCTGCTTTGTAAAACTTTCCTTAGATTTTCAAAGAAATTTTCTTATCGTAGAGAACAGTAGAGGATCCTCTCCACTTTAGCCAATCTGCATTTATTCTATTTGTAACATCTCCATCAATTTCCACATCATGTTGCAAAATAGATCCCAAGTATCTAAAAGAATCTCTCTTCTGAATGTTATCATCACCTATCTTAACCTCAATTCCTTCACCATTGCTTCCATCAAAAGTGCACTCCATATAATCAGTCTTAGTCCTACTTAAACGAAATCCTTTAGTCTCCAATACATGTCTCTAGACCTCAAGCTTCTCATAGCATCTCATTTACTCCATCTCTAGTCTCATCAACCAACATAATATCATCAGTAAATAACATACACCAAGGTATCTCATCCTGAATGTGACTTGTCAACTCGTCCATAATAAAAAGTAATGGACTCAAAATTGAACCTTGATGCAGACCAATGTTGATGTCAAAATAGTCAGTCTTGCCAGATTGTATCCTTACACAAGATGAAGCCCTATCATACATATCTTTTATGAGGTTAATGTATAGGACATGTACTTGTCTCTTCTCCAAAACTCTCTCCAGTATCTCTCGTGGGACAAAATCATAAGCATTCTCTAAATCAATAAAAATCATGTGAATGTTCTTCCTTTTAGCTCTGTAAATCTCCATTGTTCTCCTTAACAAGTGGATGGCTTCAATAGTTGAGCGACCTAGTATGAATCCAAATTAGTTTTCTTTTACTTTGGAAACTTGCCTCAACCTTCTTTCGATCACACGTTCCCAAATTTTCATAGTGTGACTCGTCAGCTTGATACCTCTATAATTTGAACAATTTTGAATGTCTCATTTGTTCTTATAAAGAGGCATCATAATGCTTCTCCTCCATTCTTCAGGTATTTTCTTGCTTCGCCAAATAACATTGAATAAATCTGTAAGCCAAGTCAAACCATGCTCACCTAAAACTCTCCAAACTTCTATAGGAATGTCATCAGGTCCTACACATTTCCCATGTCTCGTAACCTTCAAAGCCTCCTCTACTTCCTTCCTTTGTATCCATATATAGCTTGCACGATTCAAGTAACTTTCACTACTAGCTTGATTTTCCAAAGTGATCTCTCTATTTCCTTACCCAATGAAAAGCTTATGGAAGTATTGCTTCCACTTAGTCTATATATCCTTATGAGTAACAAGTACGTGACCTTCCTCATCCTTAATGCATCTCACTTGAGAAAAATCTTTGGTCTTTCTTTCTCTTGCTTCAGCCAGCATGAATATATCCTTCTAGCCCTCCTTTGAGTCGAGATTTTTGTACAAAACTTCATAAGCTTTTAACTTAGCTTCGCTTACTGCCTTCTTTGCTTCCTTCTTCGCTATTTTGTAGTTTGTGACAGTTTCATTTGTTTTATCCTTAGACATAGCTTTAAAGCAAGCTCTTTTAATTTTGAGCTTCTCTTGCACCCCTCCACTCCACCACCAAGCCTCCTTTTGGCTTGGAGCTCCTCCCTTTGACTCGCCTAGCATCTCTTTGGCTACCCTTCGGATACAAGATGTTACTGCCTCCCACATCTCATTAGCACTTCCGTTACAATCCCAAGATAAGTCTTCTAAAACCTTCTCCATGAAGCTTAACTGCTTCAATTGAAGATTCCACCATCTAGTTCTAGTGATCTTGGAAACCCTCATTTTCTTTACTAGCCCTTTTATTTGCACATCCATGACTAACAAGAGATGTTGGGTACTCAGACTCTCTCCTGGGATTAATTTGCAGTCTTTGCAACACAACCGATCTCTTCTTCTCAAAGCAAAGTAATCTATCTGAGTTCTAGTCAAGCCACTCTAAGTAATTAGATGTTCATCCCTCTTCTTAAAGAGAGTGTTTGCAATGGAAAGATCATAAGCTGTTACAAAATCCAAAAAGACTTTTCCCTCTTCATTTATATTCCCGAAGTCATGTCCTCCATGAACACTAGCATACCCTGAAGAATCCTTTCCCACGTGTCTATTAAGATCTCCATCTAGGCAAATCATCTCTCTTTGTGGAATTCCTTGCATAATCTTATCCAAATCCTCCCAAAAAGCTTGTTTAATCCTATCATCTAAACCAATTTGTGGTGCATAAACTGAGATGATATTCAGAATTTCTTTTTCGAGCATTAATTTTAGCAATATAATCTGATCCCCGGATTTTTGCACCTCAACCACACAATCCTTTAAATCCTTATGAACAACCACTCCAACACCATTTCTGCCCTATCTTTACCTAAATACCAAAGTTTAAATCATGTCTTCTCGATCTCCCTTGCTTTCTCTCCAACCCATTTTGTCTCTTGTAGACATAATATCTGAATCTTCCTTCTTTCCATCGTATCAACTATCTCTATCGATTTGCCAGTCAAAGTGTCAATATTTCAACTGTCTATCCGCAACTTCCTTTGCAACCTCTTTTGGACTAACTTCTTTACTCGCATGTGTCCATCATGCGAGAACCCTTGCAAATTTTGGACTGCATCCGGGCGGCTATGCAGCAGAACTAGCTTAATTTCTCGATATATAAACTAAGAAAATAGATTAGCCTCACATCATATCTTCGAGTTCGAGCTTAAATCATCAACACTTCGAGCTACAGCTAGTAGTGGCACATGATGAGCAAGTTCAGATCTGAAAAAACTCAAAGCAAGCTCCCTTCAACAATGCCTTCGAATTTTCACAAGCCTTAACAAAAAAGTTGCAGTGGTCCACTTAACAAGAAAGTCATAATGAAGATAACAAGCAAAGTTGCTTCAATCAAAGCTTCACGTGAGATAAAATGGGCGAACGATGCAGATGAAGAGAGCCAGAGAGTGGATGACAGTGAAGATAAAGAGGGAGGGGAAATATTTTTTTGCAATTTTTCGAGGTGAAGCTTGCGGCGATGCCTCAACGCCTAGCTTATGCCTCGATTGGTTGAGGCATGTGCCTCGCCTAAGATGCATGATGTTATAGCTTTGATGCAGGTTTCTTGGAAAAATACCTCCAAGTGTACGTTCCAACACCTCGCGGCATGTTTTTGAAAACCATGAAGGGGGTGGTGAAGGTGATCCCATAGATATTGAAGTTTCACAGTCATATATTAGAAGATGGATTCCACTTCTCACTTTGGCTAGATCATTGGTCGAAAGCACGTAAACTTGAGAAGACTTTTCCTCATTGAAGAATATTGATGTTGATATAAATGTAAGGGTGGTCAATTATCAATCTTCTTCTGATGGTGGTTCATGATTTTGGATGAGCATCTCTGGCACAAACTTCTATAATGCGAGATTTTATGACTCCATGCAATGTTTTTTTCCTGGTCTAGAAGCACAAGCCCATCAAGATTGCTAGTTTTGGGGGTGGGTGTCTTCGAGTCCACTGTCTATAAGGAGCTCATTCTCCTTTAAAGACGCATGATGTTACAGCGCTCCGAGATTATAATTGCATATGGAAAGTCAAGGCATGACTCAAGATCAAGATCTTATTTTGAAGGGTTTGGTGACAAAGGTCTACAGGAGGGATTGGGTCCTGTGGAAAAGAATACTTGTTGTGTTTATTCATAGAACCCAATGTTTCTCTTATATAGAAGAGAGAAACCCTAATTGGTAAAATACATACTACGGACAGAAGAAATAAATAACCATAAAACAGTGACACAACATTAAACTCTTCAACACTCCCCCTCAGGCTGGAGCGTAGATGTCGATCAAGCTCAGCTTGGAACAGCATTTCTGAAGGGGTCCTTTGACTAGAGCCTTGGTTAGCACGGTTGTTGTCTGCTCACTAGAACTAACATGGGATGTAGAAATAAGTCCCTTCTGGATCATATCTCGAGTGTAGTGGCAGTCTACCTCAATATGCTTGGTTAGCTCATGGAAAGTTGGATTGTTGGCCGTGAACATGCAGGGTTATACAGGTTGTCGCAGTCTCCGTATGCTGGTGCCACTTCTCTTTTTGCATGATCTATTTCTCCATACACATGGCATCTCAGATTCGGCCACCTACCACTGCTAGAAAAGCCGTCGTCTTATTCCTGACATCTCAATCAAGTCCAATTTTAAGTGAAAGTCATGTGAACTTGATTTAAGAGAACCCTTGGGTTGTGTAGAGGAGGAGATGCTCAAACGGCTCAGCCTACGGTATGTTTCTTCCATATGAGGTATGGTAGCATCGGTGAGAAGTTGAGAGCGAGTCGAATCATATTCTGGGTTGAGTGCAGCTAGAAATACACCAGTCATGACGGAATCTCTGTAGGTCTTATGTTGCTCTAGAGAAGCCATTAGGGATATGTAGTTTTGAAGTCGCTCAAACATGCCTTTCATAGAAGTATGCAGGGCATGAAGGGGACGATCACCCTGCTTGGGTGTGAAGATATTGGTTGGAGTTGCAGTATTTTTAACTCGTTTTTTGCCTGCGAGTATGTTGTTGGAGTATTTGGTAGTGCACCTATTGAGTTGTAGATGGGTAAATGGATACCTCCATGATCCATTTATCCCATCCAGTTGTTTAGTCCCACATTGTCCAGCGGTGGGACTTGGAGGCTCTGTGGAGGCTATATAAGGAGCCCTAGGCCTCCTGTAACAGATGAGAAAGTGCAATGCAGAACACACCCCTTTGAGGGCTTCTCCCGTGGTTTCATCCCGCTCCTCAAGGAGTAGGGTTCCACGTAAAAATCCCGTTGTTCTTCCTTTCTTTATACTTTTTCCATGTTCCGCTTCCGCTTCCGATTTTCTAACATGGTATCAGAGCGGGTCGATTCTAGAGGATTTCAAGTTATATCTTTATTCAAAATTCGATTTTGAAAATCGTGTGTAAAGATTATTTCAATATTGGAGGGTTGTGACTCGTCAAGAAGGTTCTGTCGTTTGTTTTCTAGGGTTTTCATTGGAAACCCTGATCGTATTTTGTTCTTGAAGATCTGACGCTCCGCTGCTCCAACCTTCATACGGCGATTCTCCAGGCAAAGGCCGCTTCTTCTCAGGCAAAGGTTGTATCACGAAAACCCTAGGTGCGGGCCACGATCCTCTCCTCCAGAACATCATAGGCGGCGAGGTCCCGTCGCCATCTGGGCCCTAAACCTCGCGCCCTTCAGATCGTCACGAAGGCCCTGGCGGGGCTCTTCCCTCCAGTGGTGCCGTTCATCCTCCATCATCGCGCAGCCCAGGTGGCCTCCAGGCATGACCCAAGCACTCCGCGGTACCCATCAGGAGGCGGCGCATGGCGCAGCAGAAGCCATCTGGCACGAGATCGTGCGATCCTCTCCAGCCAGGCTGCCGCCCCAAAGGCCATGGCGGCCTCCTTCGAAGTCCATGTAGCATCTCGTGCAGACCCAACCCGCCTCCTTGTCTCCAGCCCCCAGGCGGAGGAGATCCCAGCACTGCACCTCCTCACGCAATCCCTTCCAGGCGCAGCTAGCCCTCTCGCGCGATCCAGATGCGTGCGAGCAACCTCCAAGCGGCGCCGATCTCGCGAAGGCTTTGCGCAGGCATCACCATCTCCTGCACTTCAGGCGCACACCCTCTTGCGGTGGTGGCGGCACCCTCCGGATCTTGTACAGGCGGCCCCCTGTTCGGGGCGGCGGTCCCTTAACCCTAAACGAGAGGAGGGCGTGCATTTTCTACCCTTGCGGGCCTGGCAATATGTTAAAAATATATATATGTAAGGCTGTGCGCCAGTTGTATTGGGCTCTATAGGCACCGAAATTGAGAAAATGTGAAGCCCAATTGGGTTGGGTCAAAAGTTGTATTTGTTTAAAAGAAAAAAGAAAAAAAAGGCCCAGCAAGAAAAAAAGAAAAAAAAAGAGGCAAGTACACAGGAAAAAAAAGCCGTACGCAAAGCAAAAAAAAAAGAAGCCGTAAAAAAATGGTTGAAACGGCTTAAAAATTTGCCGGTTTATTAAAAAAAATGAAAAGTCGCAAGATATTTTTGTTATTTGTCCCCATTTTTATCTTGTCTTCTCCCAACTTGGTCGATGTCCATGTTTCCGACAAGTATGGGAGAAAGATGGAGTAATATGTAGAGTCACAGGTCTTGCTCCAGATTCCAGATTCAGATATCAGTCTCCAGACCAGCCAACTGTTCAGACTCTACAGTTCAGACTCGACGATTGATTCCGAGTCTCCGATTTCAGACACGCATGAGTATGTGATCTTCAGTTTCGTGGTCCCCATCATTCTTGTTGTTGTCAGGCCAGAGTCTTCATGAGAGCCATAGGGACTCCAAAGCAGAGGACCATTCCCTATGCCATTGAGGGCAAGGGTTTTCATGTGGTATCATAGGTACTCCAGAGTAGAGCACCATTCTCTGAACCAGATGGGAGAGACCCAGTTCTCCGACGAGGAGACTCCAGGCGCAGTTTCAGACTCGATGGTCAGATTCCGAGTCTTCAGTTGACTCACACTCCAGCCCGTTTGTCCTCCTCACCAGCACGGCATGAGAAGCAACGTCCTCGACTGCAGCAATGTGCGCGTTGAGTTGATATTGTCCGTAGTGTCCTGTAGTGTGAGTTGAGTTTCTTTCTGTTTGTTTGTCCAAGCTGAGCATTGCATGCTCCAGCTTGAGGGGGAGTGTTGGAGTATTTGGTAGTGCGCTTATTGAGTTGTAGATGGGTAAATGGATACCTCTAGGATCCATTTACCCCATCCATCTGTTTAGTCCCACATTGTCCAGCGGTGGGACTTGGAGGCTCTGTGGAGGCTATATAAGGAGCCCCAGACCTCCTGTAACAGATGAGAAAGTGCAATGCAGAACACACCCCTTTGAGGGCTTCTCCTGTGGTTTCATCCCGCTCCTCACGGAGTAGGGTTCCACGTAAAAATCTCGTTGTTCTTCCTTTCTTTATACTTTTTCCATGTTTCGCTTCCGCTTCCGATTTTCTAACATGGTATCAGAGCGGGTTGATTCTAGAGGATTTCAAGTTCTTATATCTTTATTCAAAATTCGATTTTGAAAATCGTGTGTAAAGATTATTTCAATATTGGAGGGTTGTGATTCGTCAAGAAGGTTCTGTCGTTTGTTTTCTAGGGTTTTCATTGGAAACCCTGATCGTATTTTGTTCTTGAAGATCTGACGCTCCGCTGCTCCAACCTTCATATGGCGATTCTCCAGGCAAAGGCCGCTTCTTCCCAGGTAAAGGTTGTATCACGAAAACCCTAGGTGCGGGCCATGATCCTCTCCTCCAGAACATCGTAGGCGCCGACGTCCCGTCGCCATCTGGGCCCTAAACCTCGTTCCCTTCAGATCGTCACGAAGGCCCTGGCGGGGCTCTTCCCTCCAGTGGTGCCGCTCATCCTCCATCATCGCGCAGCCCAGGTGGCCTCCAGGCATGACCCAAGCACCCCGCGGTACCCATCAGGAGGCGGCGCATGGCGCAGCAGAAGCCATCTCGCACGAGATCGTGCGATCCTCTCCAGCCAGGCTGCCGTCCTAAAGGCCATGGCAGCCTCCTTCGAAGCCCAAGCAGCATCTCGCGCAGCCCCAACCCGCCTCCTTGTCTCCAGCCCCCAGGCGGAGGAGATCCCAGCGCCACAGCGCCGCACCTCCTCACGCAATCCCTTCCGGGCGCAGCTAGCCCTCCCGCGCGATCCAGATGCGTGCGAGCATCCTCCAAGCGGCGCCGATCTCGCGAAGGCTTTGCGCAGGCATCACCATCTCCTGCACTTCAGGCGCACACCCTCTTGTGGCGGCGGCGGCACCCTCCAGATATTGTACAGGCAGCCCCCTGTTCGGGGCTGCGGTCCCTTAACCCTAAACGGGAGGAGGGCGTGCATTTTCTACCCTTGCGGGCTTGGCGATATTTTAAAAAAATATATATGTAAGGCTGTACGCCGGTTGTATTGGGCTCTACAGGCACCGAAATTGAGAAAATGTGAAGATAAATTGGGCTGGGTCAAAAGCTGTATTTGTTTAAAAAAAAAGAAGAAAAAAAAGCCCAACAAGAAAAAAAGAAAAAAAAAGAGGCAAGTACACCGGAAAAAAAGCCGTACACAAAGCAAAAAAAGAGAGAGAAGCCGTAAAAAAATGGTTGAAATGGCTTTAAAAAATTGGCGGTTTATTAAAAAAATGAGCAGTCGCAAGATATTTTTGTTATTTGTCCCCATTTTTATCTTGTCTTCTCCCAACTTGGTCGACGTCCATGTTCCTGACAAGTATGGGAGAAAGGGGGAGTAATATGTAGAGTCACAGGTCTTGCTCCAGATTCCAGATTCAGATGTCAATCTCCAGACCAGCCAACTGTTCAGACTCTACAGTTCAGACTCGACGATTGATTCCGAGTCTCCGATTTCAGACACGCACGAGTATGTGATCTTCAGTTTCGTGGCCCCCATCATTCTTGTTGTTGTCAGGCCAGAGTCTTCATGTGAGCCATAGGGACTCCAAGGCAGAGGACCATTCCCTATGCCATTGAGGGCAAGGATTTTCATGTGGTATCATAGGTACTCCAGAGTAGAGCACCATTCTCTGAACCGGATGGGAGAGACCCAGTTCTCCGACGAGGAGACTCCAGGCGCAGTTTCAGACCCGACATTCAGATTCCGAGTCTTCAGTTGACTCACACTCCAGCCCGTTTGTCCTCCTCACCAGCACGGCATGAGAAGCAACGTCCTCGACTGCAGCAATGTGCGCGTTGAGTTGATATTGTCTGTAGTGTCTTGTAGTGTGAGTTGAGTTTCTTTCTGTTTGTTTGTCCAAGCTGAGATTGCATGCTCCAGCTTGAGGGGGAGCGTTGGAGTATTTGGTAGTGCGCTTATTGAGTTGTAGATGGGTAAATGGATACCTCCAGGATCCATTTACCCCATCCATTTGTTTAGTCCCACATTGTCCAGCGGTGGGACTTGGAGGCTCTGTGGAGGCTATATAAGGAGCCCCAGGCCTCCTATAACAGATGAGAAAGTGCAATGCAGAACACGCCCCTTTGAGGGTTTCTCCCGTGGTTTCATCCCGCTCCTCACGGAGTAGGGTTCCACGTAAAAATCTCGTTGTTCTTCCTTTCTTTATACTTTTTCCATGTTTCGCTTCCGCTTCCGATTTTCTAACATATGTCCCTGCGAGAATGTCCCACATTGCCTTTGTTGTAGGTTGACTAAGGATGTCGTTGGCTATTTCCACATAAATGGTACCAGATAGTCACACCTTTGCATATGCATCATCAGCCTCCCATGAGGCGTTGGTCCCAGTTTTGTACTCCGGCTCATCTTGCGTCAGAATATGCTTCTTGTCATGGCACTGGATTAGATTCATGAACTGCATTACACATAGCTCATAGTTGATACCATCCATCTTGACAATAGGAGCGGGGCCTTTGAAGGCACCTGTGGATGGCGTGTCAACTTTACTTCCTGACATCGTGAGCAATCACGGGGACCTTAGACCAATCGTGCTTCGTATAAACAGACATAAAATGGTCTGGTTGTGATTTTAGAAGAAATGTGGTCTGATTTCAAATTTGGGTAAATCAGACCATAAATCATCAAGATCAGACCAAAAACGACGAACTTAGGACGCCACATTCTGCCTACGAGGTCACCAGGCGGCGCAGCAGTCTTCTAAGACGTTGTTGGGCAGCGTCGTAGGGGCGCGAAGCAGTAGCACATGTGTTGTTGGACATCCCCATAGGTCCTGGCAGAGATGTGGCTTGTCACGAGGGGCGGCGCACAGCCCCTCCGGGGATGCTGCTGCCTGATGGTGTCGTTAGGGGCGGCAGAGGGTGCCGTTGGGCGGCGCGAAGTCGTTGGGTGGTCGTCGCACGAAGCGAGGGGGCGTGCGGAGAAGGATTGGAGGTAGGGTTATGGTTTCTTTGGCTCAAGGATCCGGTCTAGGACCACCGCTCTTATACCATGTGGAAAAGAATACTTGTTGTATTTATTCATAAAGCCCAAGGATTCTCTTATATAGAAGAGAGAAACCCTAATGGATAAATTACATATTACGGACAGAAGAAATAAATAACAGTAAAACATGACATAATATAGAACTCTTCAACATGTCCCATAGGGTAACATTTGCTTCTCTCTTTGTGCCGACAGGGAGAAGGATATAAACCACAATTTCTTCAATTGCAACTTTGCAAAGGATCTAGGACGAGCTTTGAGATTCATTGGTTGGACACTTCTTTTGAGTCAGTCTGGAGCAGCTTTAGGGAGGATAGAAGGGTGGGGATGGAAATGGTTCAGTTTATATGAGAGAGAGAGAGAGAGACTTAATAAACCCTGACCATGATATGGGTTTAAGGTTGCAGAAACTGAGGTGGTGTGCATATCGGCTTGGACCATATTTGCAAATTGCTTTTCAGTCGGCCTTATGGTATTCCGCACCCTCTCGCTTCTCTTGGATTTAAATTCTAGATATTTACTAACCTATGGTGATCATCCGTTGGCTTTCGAAATGGAACACAAGATGTAACAATATAAACTACCACTTCGTTGCGAACTTGATTCCAAAGAAACAAATCCCATGGAATGGAATTTAACATTATGGCAATCCAAACATGGCCTTAAATCCACAAACTCCGGAATCATTTCAACGACCCCTTCCTAAAATGAGTTGATTAGGACGACTGAACTACCCATTTATCTGAATGATGTCTGATCCATTCCACATTACTCGAAGAACATCACAAGCAAGGACACAGCAAACATTCAGGACTGCTCACACTTCACTTTCACCATCAAATAAAATCCCAGCGCGCCAACTTTCAACATTAGAATAGGAGGAGGAGGAGGAGGAGACGAGCCTGAATCTCCCGACGGATGGCAGCGAAGTCGTTGAAGCGCTTGCCGGGGAGATGGAGGAACTCGCCCCACTCGTCGGGTTCGGCGGCTGCGTCGGGCTTGCGGGGGGTGTGGACGAGCTGTAGGACGAGGGGGCGGCGGGTGCAGATCTCCTGACCGCGGGGGAGGAAGTCACGGCCGACGAGGGCCTCGAGGACGCTGGATTTGCCGCTGCTCTGGGATCCGACGACGGCGACCTGGGGGAGGTCGATGGTGGAGGAGCTCCCCAGCTGCGAGAATATGTCCTGCAGCTTGTTCACGATCGGGATCACCGTCTGCCCGATCGACCTCGCGCACTCCTCCGCCATCGCTTTCCAACGGGAGAGACAGAGAGAGAGAGCGCCGCTATTCGGGGTGGAGAAGAGGAGGGGAGGAGTGCGGCACTTCCTTTCTCCACTTCAATCCCGCTCCCTTCTTTTTCTCTCTTACTTTTTTAAAATCCTTTTTCGCTGATGGAGGACGGTTCCTGGAGGATATACGGTGGTGACTGGTGTGGTGGAAATTTTGGTGTATTGCAGGTTTACCACTCTAGTTTTGCGAAACTTGCAGAATAACCCCGGAGGACTTGTGCTGGCAACTAGGCGTTTGCGGAGGCGGGATTCGAGGTTTTCTTGGAATGGGGCTTTTGCTTAGCAAGCCAGGAACGATATCCCTTTGCCAACCGGGAAAATTATTATATAATCAGATTTTTTTATAGACAAGAAACATGAATATCTCTCCCTGCTAGAGATCTTAATGCTCTTTTGGATGGGTTGAGAGTTGAGACAAGAACTTCAGTTATTACTAAGAGGTATTAGCTATCAGTTGGAATTCTCAGCAAGGGTGGGTTAGTGAGAAAAAAGATATTATCGTATTTATTGATTCTAAATCTTTTGACGGGCTCATATATGAATCCCTCTCTAGGCTTGTTAGCAAAAGGTCAAAATAATGATGGAAAGCCATACATGTGTGTGTGCTCTCTCCCACTTGGGTTCGAGAGACTTAATCCCGACCTTGATAATTGTGATATAGTATGTTTACTTGTGTGCCCCTGTATGATTTTTATAATTACATCTTAGATTCCTCGATAATTGTATTACACAGACCCCTTGCAAGTAGCTAACCATTACATGATTTTCCCTTTGTTAACTTCTATTCACTTTTCTATGTTCTCTTTGATGGTATCCCTTAAAAACAAGTTTGTACCTCTATGTTTATCTTATTTGTTATTTGCGCTCTCGCGTTCTCCATTCATTTACAAAAGAAAAGCGACCGAAGCCGATGGAACATGTCGATGGCAAGTATCAACGAAGGAGGGGAAAGGGTGTGGGGAGGGGAGTGATGGAAGAAGATGCTTCTTGTTCCCGGAGCTTTCAAAGGTGGCAACGTAAAGGGTTGGGGAGCAAGAGGTCCAAGGGGTCACGGGAAGGGGGTGGGGGAAGGCGGTGGCGATGGTGGTGGCGGTGATGGCAGTGGCAGTAGGGGTTATTGATGGGGAGGTTATGTGATGACCATCTCCTGAGACGCAGATACTCAAGCAATAGCCATATTCATATATCGTGATTATCATTCAGAATGTGAATCATTAAAGAAACATTGAAATGAAAAATACTCCAATACACATTTGTATTCATGGTTCCCAACTGTTTATACATAGACAATTATAAAGAAAAATCTCAACTTTAACATAATTGTATAACTAAAAATAGAAAATGCATAAGCTATGGAAAAGTATTCTACAAGTAAAACATTGTACAATTCTACAGTAAGCACGTACTCTGAATAGTGCAGCAACCACAAGCCAAGTCTAGTCCTAAAGCCGCTCACTAATGTGGCTACACGAGCAACACATGTCAGATCTAATGCAAAGGGTATGTTATAAGCAAAGTTGCCCGGTACGGTGCAAAACAACTAAACAAAGCAACGTAAAAGATTGTAAAGTGTGCCAAGAAGTGACAAAGGTAAACTTCTCGCGATGGAAAAATGCTCTCACCAGGTGCAACCAAACCGCAACACTCATTGACAGAAACTCCGTACCTTATTCCCAGGTGTAGAGAGCTACTCCCCAAAACAAACTAAAGCTCCATGACCCTTGGTGAAGGTTCGCATTAGTAAAATTGGGAAAATAAAATTGGTCCCAAACTGTAGTTATCGGTCTATAAACCTTATGATTTTTAGTGTATTTTCTGTACAATTTGGTCGTCATATCTCCCCCTACTTGATTCCTTATCGACCAAGTCATCGTGATGATCGGATCTCAGAGGCTAGGGTCACTCAGTGTCCTTGACACTCTATTCTTTTTCTTTTCTTTTTTTTATTTTTTTATTTTGACATAAGTACATTATTTTGTACAGTCTTTGATATATTATTAATGGTGAATTATTGAGTGTTTATTTTCACAAATTAATGGTATATACATGAATTTAGCTAGGGATTTAAGGTCAAAATGAAATAATAAAGTTAATGAAATGAGGATTCATTGGTATCATCTATTAAAATTACAATTTTATGTTATTTGATGGTTGTTGGTGATTGGTTTCGGATTTATGTATGATCGGTTGTTTCTGTAGCAATATCTGACTTTTAGAATATCTTAAGAACATCTTAAGAACCATATTTACGATCATGTCATATGCGACGTTTAAATCGAAGGTGGATATAACAGGTATGCTCGAAAAAATTAATTGTCAGAATTTCAAAACATTTTGCAGTCGCGGATGGAAATTTGATCGATAAATTTTGGAGTGATCTTAATAATTATAAATGACCATCACATTGTGGATAAAGAACATATCATTCCCAAAGTTAAAAGGGTCTATCTACATGGAATGTGATTGAAGATGTGCTCCCCAACCCTCTTAATTATAAAGAATTAGCAGGTGATAGAGAACACGTGATCAAAATTAATTACACCAAAAATCAATACGAAGATCAATCTTCAATACGGTCGATTGTTTATTTTACTTGGGCAAGTCCCAAGGTCGAACTCGGAGAGGTAATATGATGGTTTAAAATTAATTCTCAAATAATATAGTCTTAGGTTTTCAAATAAGAATTTTTATAGGTTTTATTTTTTAAAATTTTTATGGATTTTAGATTTAATAGATGTAATAATTAATTAAAGATATGATGCATGACTTTTACAAATATTTTAATGTGAAGAAATAATGATATGCAAAGTGTGAGATTAAAATAATTAAATGAATTTTGAATGATGACAAATGATGCAATGATTATGAATGCAAGATTAAGCAAGGTGCAAGAAATTAATACAGGAGCCAAGCAAATTAATTCCACAAGCCTTTCCTCTAATGAATTTCAGGAAATATTAACTAATCAAGTAAGTATTGAATTATTTTCCAAATCAATTTTCATGAATAATAATATCCCCAAACTTTGCACAATTTATGAGCAGCAAAATAAACACTGAGAATATCTGTCTCACAAGTGACAAAATAAATTCCTTAATTAATTATGCTCAAATATGTCTCAAAATGAATAATGTAGTGTTTTGTATGATAGACAAAGTTGTAAGGATCCAAATGACTACAAGAACTTCAAAATTAGATACTCTATGCTCAAGAATATAAATAATATAAGTTTCATGGGGGTATAATTGTAAATAAATTAAATAAAATGTTCATAATTGTACACTTGTAGGGGATAGATATGCAATTTATAGACACGACTGATACCCTGTTGCAATTTTTCCATCCGTGGTGGTATATGTGCTTTCCAGGAAGTCTGAGGGGGTCAGGTGCAAAAATCCCACCACACACGTGAGGGGGCATGTGCTGGAGTTCTCTGCTAATCCTCCAGGAGGGGTTCTCTGCAAAATTTCCCTCACATGTAGAGCATGTTTGGGGGGGAGGTCTTCGTCTTGGATGGAAACGCGGATGAAAGCCTCCACATGGCTTCCTTCTGCCACTTCGAGGATACCCGAGGCACGAGGCCTGTATTCGGGGTTCGGAGCTGGCCAATGTGTAAAGCCTTGAACTTGGCATATCTCGTATCCTATATAATAAGATCTGGCTCATCAAGAGGAAACCAACGGAATTTGTTTCGTGTGAATCAGATTCCGTTTCGATTTGTTATGAATTTCGGAAGAAAGAGAAGTAAGGAAGGCTAAGATGTCATTAACCCATAATGACTGTCATTAAAACTAATTAAACATGATTAAAGAAACTAATGATCGATTAAAAACTGCTAATGATCATTAGCAAACACTAATCAATAGTTAGCAAAAGATAAGCATAAGCCGCAAAAGTTAAATCACGATTAGTGAAAGTTAATCACGATTAGTGTTAATTAAGCGTCATTGGCGAATCTAGAATCCTCTAGAATGTTCTAACTTAAGCCCCAAGTTTGGGATAAGTTTTGGCTAAAACCATGGGCCAAAAACCATGGGCCGCTAAATCATGGTTAAGGTCTAAACCATGGTTTTCTAACCATGGTTAGTGGTTTTCAAGAGCCTATAAATAGACCCCCCCTACCTATTCATTCTCTACGATTTCCACTACCAACACCATCCCAAGGGCTAGGGTCGAGAGGTCGGGAGAAGGAGTGGGAGGCGAGGAACAAGCGCTAGCGAAGCGCTGCCGGGAGAACGAGGAGGAGAAAGGTATGATCCTCTCTTAGTTTGCTTCGTAAGCTAGGCTTTCAATTCATACTCTTGTTCATACAAGTTTTGTTCTTGATTCATCTTTCTTTCCGATTCATTTTGCTGTTGTGGTTCGAGGAGAAATCTGTGTAACACCCTACTTAGGTGCGGGCGGCTATGCACGTCAGTGACCCTGTGATTCGTCACACGTTCACTCATCTAAGATGCGTGGTGTCTACCGATTCTCCATCGTTTATGTTTCTATTCTTCGTATTATGCTTTTATAGTTATTTTGATGGAGAAATCTGTGTAATACCCTACTTAGGTGCGGGCGGCTATGCACGTCAGTGACCCTGTGATTCGTTACACGTTCACTCACTTAAGATGTGTGGTGTCTACCGGTTCTTCATCTCTTGTTGTTGAGTATATTCTTTCAGTTTCGTTGTTATTTTCCTCTCGATTGATTTTATAGAGGAAACTCTTTTCGCTTTTATTTTGAAATATGTACCGATATAAGGGGAAACTCTGCCGAAATTTTCCGAGAAATATGTCCCGATATAAGGGGAAACTCTGCTGAAATTTTCCGAGAAATATGTCCCGATATAAGGGGAAACTCTTCCGAAATTTTAAGAGAAAATATGTTCTTGACGTTCTTCGTGTTCTTCGCGTTCTTCATGTTCTTCGTTCGTTCTTGACATGTTCTTAGCGTTTTGATACGAAAATGAAATTCGATCTTTTCAGGAGCCTTAAAATAGCCTTTCTAAAAACGAAACACGATAAAGCCTTGCATACACGAGAGAGAGCTCGATTAGGTAGCGAAATCCTTCCTTTTGCTGTTGGGTTTTCATAAGAAATTATTGAAATTCTTGATTTTGTGTTCTTTGCTACGAAGAACCCTAATTTTGGCTATTTTTGAAAAATTCTGAAGAATTGCTTTGTGATTCCCACTAAAATAAGGTTTACGCATCAAATTGATGCGTTGGCTCTGAAAGTTAGGGTTTGGGAGTTAAGATAGGCATAAATACGAGTATATATATGGTTATGATATGTGAGTA
The DNA here is from genome assembly GCA_037367405.1 of Ottelia alismoides. NCBI lineage: Eukaryota > Viridiplantae > Streptophyta > Magnoliopsida > Alismatales > Hydrocharitaceae > Ottelia > Ottelia alismoides. The sequence goes on from JAZKJV010005430.1 coordinate 292,569, forward strand.
TATACTAAGTGTTGTTGATTATGCAAATCGAAGACTTAACTAAAGAATTACATCATGAAAATTGATGTGGTTTGAGTTAAATCCTGAAAAGGATCGTGTGTCACGTTAAGGATGACTGGGAGTAGAACTACAGGTCGGGCATGCAACCTGTAGGTTTGTCGGAAGGAACCCGTATTGGTGTTTCCCTACCTAGGTAGTACACGGTTGCCATGTTATGATAAGTGCGCACGAAATGAATGTTTTGCAACGCGTGGTACCGGGAACCAATATCGTCGGGTTGAACGACGGAAGATGTGATCGTGCCATGTGGAGGCACGGGTGGTTCAATAGCGGCTGGGTCACGATAACATGTATTTAAAGCCGCTAGGTTATATGATTAAATGTTAGCCTGAGGTTTTAAGCAACCGAGTCCTCAAGGACGGTGTGCTCATTTGATTTTCTAGGCTGGGGGTTGAGACCCTGTTTAATAAAAGAAAAGGAAATTGTCATGGTAGTATTGGAGGATTGGTTGTGGCGACGTGCGGCGGCATAAGCTTACCAAGATCAACACAATCTCCAATCCCGAAGTGTCCACAGCTTCGGAGTCCAAGAGTGGTGGGGTTCCCCTGGACTAATCCCTGATGTGGAAATGAAAAGGAATAGGACTTAAATTAATGAGAATGAATAAAATTTTTGTGATATCAAGTTTTGAAAAATAACACAATTTGTTTGCTTTTCTCTTCTTCGTTACTTACCATTCGCTAATTTTTATCCTATGATTTATGGAAAACCCAACAGGTATCGGTGAGCCATCGCAAGGACTTTAAAAAATTCATCCATCTTACATACTAGACATCCAACCAACCGCAGTAGCTTTACTCTTTAAGGTAGTTAGTAATCTTTTGTATATTTCCCTACAAGTTGATGTACATGTGATGAATCTCCATTTCATCACCTTTATTCTATCATTTTGACCTTAAAAACCCCAGCAAATACATGTAGATGACACCAATTTATCCATAATAGCATTCATTATTTATTGTACTAATTGTACATAGAATAAGGTTTTTAATGCCAAAAATATAAAATAAAGAGAAGAAAAGAAAAAGGAATAAAATATTGCAAATATTTTATGACCCGAACCCCGAGACCAAGGCCAGCATGGAATTGGTCGACAAGGAATAAAGTAGGGGAGATAAGGGTCAATAGTACAATAAATACCTCATTTATTTATTTATTTATTCATTCATTCATGCATCGTGACACCTATTTTGTATATACTTATTTATTCATTAAATAAAAATATTTTGTACATGAAAGATTGTAGAGAATAATGTAAATAAAAATACAAAATTGAGTTTGTCCAAAAATGATACACAGTGTACATTTTATACCCAGAATAAAAAGCCAAAATCTCAACTTCACAGACCCATATCTTGCAAATAAAAACTCAAAATCACCCAAAATCATCTTTAATTGTATATAACTTTTCAAGAGCTATTTAATAAAATTAGTTTCATATTTTTTGGAGTTCATCTGTGGAAGTTAGGTTTTTGGCCTTTATTGTACATAATACCCGATTAAAATATAAATTTATTCATTATTCATTATCTTTATAAATTTATAATTTTAGAATCTTGTAAATAATATATATAATACACATACATATTGAAATTAGAATAAAACTCAAAAAGAATTTGTGAAATAAAATAAGCTTATGCAATACATAGGAAAAATACCTATGTTGTATATGTATATAAAATAAAAAGGGATTTCATTATTTTATTCTTTATTCATCTATATTTTTATAATAATGTAAATATTACATATAATTTATTAAGAATACAAATTCAAAATAAAATCCAACAAAATCCATTAAATAAATAAAAGATATATAAAATATAGGTAAAATACCTATTAATATACCTACATACCACATACACCTATTTATTTAAATATGTAAATAAACTCATAAACATTAAATAAAAATATATTTGCACTCATAAAAATAAGTTAAAAATTTATAAAATAAGAAAATAAAATAATAAAATAAAAATATACAAAATAAAAATAAATACATGTAAATACACGTATAAATACATTATTAAAATAAACCCATAATAAAATACATCAAAAAATTGAATAAAATCATAAATAAATACTACATTATTTAATACACTTTTTTTATTTTATAAGCAAAATATAATAAAATCATTTAGGGGGTTAAATTAATGAGTTAATAATCAAGCTGACGTGGACCAATCAGAAGCCAGGGAATGTTGACCCCCGGTCAACTTCCCCCTGCGCCTCTGACTTCTGTCAGACTTGTCCAATCCCCGATATTCCTCCATTTTTCCCGCATGACCCATAGCTCAATCGCCCTCGATCCCTTCACGGAAATTGCTCCTAGGACAATGATGATCCACGCCGACACCTGAGATCGCGTGTACATAGACCACATTCGTTGATATTCGCCGGACAATAAAGGTGCCTCCTCCTGTTTATAAATAAATCCATCCTCTTCCTTGGCCGAATTTGGCCATTTTTAATCCCCCTAAAAGCTTCGACTCGGTTCTTGGACGAACCCTTGTGACAGGAGGAGTGCCCCAGCAACTTGAATCGGCCGGAGGAGGGGATAATTTTGTCGCGTCGGAGCTCTGGCGTCCGTCCAACTCCCTGGAGGCCCCCAGGTATAAGAGATGTCCCTTTATGTTATTTAGGTAGTTTTTTCATTTCTAAATTTAATTCATGTCGTTTATTTCGCAATTAGATCCTTAGTGTAGCCTAGGTTAACCAAATCGAAGTTCGCCGGAGCTCCGCTCCGACAACTTCTTCACACTGTTATCGACTGTGTCCGAACCCCTTTACCATTCCATTTCATTCCTCATCGCATTCTCCATCTCCCGATCACCTTTATCCAACCGAAGACCCTCGGTCTTCGCAAAACGGAGCTCCACCTCCACCGTTCGTCGGAGCTCCTCCGCCTCGCCTCATCTTGCGCCGCAGCTTCAAAACTCAGGGTCGAGGAGATAGCCCTCGTGCCCCTCGTTCTTCCTGTGCAGGTACAATGAAGAAACGAGCCCTCTGGGGCTCGAATCAAACCAGGAAGGGGTTCTTGGAGGTCCCAAGATTCCCTGACCTCGCCTGACCTCCTCAGACCTCCAGGAGCCACGCTGAGACCACCATTCGACGTGGGGGACCGTCAGCAACGAGCAGAGCATCTTAGACGCGAAGGAGAAGCCCGAAGGAGCCCCGCAGTTCACCATCGGAGCTCGCCTCGCGCGAGCTTCTTCCATGTTCTTCCAGGTGGCTCCATCGCCGTCCGATCATGACGAAGGCCCCAGATTCGATCGTGGCCGTCCATCTTAGCCACGCCTCAGTCGTTGATGCAGATGAAAGACCTGATCTGGACCATCCATCGGCGAACCGTCATCGGCCCACGTGGATGCGCTGCGTGGATGAGTGAAGAGAAAGCAGTTGTCGGATGAAGCGCCTTTTGGGGGTAAATTGCAGATCTTCTCCCCCGCTTTTTGTATTTATTATTTACTCCTGTAAAATAAATGTCACGTTGTATATAAAATTGGATTTTTGCAGAAGGACTCCTGTGCTTTATAGAATTCCATTTAGGTCCCTCCGCGCCTCACGTGCAGTCTCACGTGAGGCACGTGAATTTTGCATGTAAACCTTGGCGGGTTTGGTTAATTGTGAAATAGTCCTCAAATATAAAATAAATGTTTATTTCTTCAGGTATATTTGCACTGTGGCCCCTGTGTTTATTTTTATTTGCATTTATGCCCCTGCCAGACTATTTAATTTTTGTGTCTTTCATGTATTTATTGAAAATGCCTAGTAGCTCCTAAAAATTCACTAAAATTAGGGTAAATGCCAGGTACCTTATAGATGCACGCTATATTTTTGTTTGGTAATTTTGGGCATTTTATCCATTTATTAAAAATGAAAAAGGAGCTAATTTTGCACTGTTTAAATGAGAAAATACAAAAAATTATAAAATGTTTTTGGAAAATTACAAAAATATATATATATATATATATGGTATATTTATACATTTAATGAGTCTAGAAAGTGAAAAATCCTAAAAACAAGAAAAAGAAAAATAAAAAAAATAGAAAACTTCAAAACTAAACAAAAAATATAAAAATGTAACAAAAATGTCAAAAATATATTTTCCTCTTTTATAATTATCTATATATTATTATTTACATATTAAAATTAATTTGGGTAATTTTTGGATATATTTTATATTTTTAAAACCCAAATTGGTTTCGGCCTATTTAATTAGTCCCATATTAGGGACATTTTTGAAATAAAAAATACATAAAAATTAGAAAAACTCCAAAAGAAATATAATACAAAAAATATATATATAAATAAAAACAAAACAAAAATACTATATGTAATACATTTTGAGTATTTATGTATATATACCCATATATTATATTACTTCTCTCTCTTCTCTTACATTTCTCTCTATATTTATATATATATATATATCTATTATATACTACAAATATATATCTATATTATATAATTAAAATAAAAAAACAAAAAAATAAATAAAATAAAAAATATAAAACCCCAAAAACCCACAAAAATATGAATCATTCAAGGATGACCCTGATGTGCATGAACACCCATAGGCTACCCTTTTTTATTGCTCTCTGTGGTTCGACCTCTACATGCTTATACATTATGCATTTTGTGATAGAGTTAATAAATGTTAATTCACGGTTTTGGGACTTAATTGATTTATTCTTTAATGTGGGTTAATTGCTGATCAACTAGTGTTTGTGAGTGGTCACCTCAGCGACACTATATTTTGACCCTCGTAAATTGCCCGTTATCAGATGGCGCCGTTGCCGGGAAGCAATGAGCGTAGCCTATCACATTTTGTCATTATTGTTTGGAAATTTATTTATCATTGATTTTGTGAGCAGCTATTTCTTTGCAATTGGTCACCATACATGATTTATTTATTTGTTGTGATTAATTCCTTCCTTCTTTATTTCATTGATTGAGCTTATACTAATTCGATCTCTTTGTGACTTTGTTGCGAGGGCCCGCCATGCGAGGATGGTTTCTTAGGAAGCCAAGGCAGCCGAGCTTGGAGGAGGTTGGTCTTCACTTCATGACCAGCTGGAGAGAGCACCAAGGACGCAAGGGGATGAGAATTAGATAGGCCTAGAGCAAGTAGGATCATTTTTGTAATTTATGGTGAGAGAGAGACAATTTTGGCATGTAATATAATTTGGACTCTACTCTTCACAACAAGGTCCAGTGCCCGGGTGTCTGTTCACCTGGGGGCCTCGTCGCGGCTTTCTCGTGTTTTTTCCGCTTTATTTTCTTTGTTTTCCATTGTTTTGAGTTTTTCGCCTTTATTTTATTTTGTTTTGTATGCATGGAGCCCCTAGACATAGGCTTGCTTGATCGAGTAGACTAGGACCAAACACCCTAATAATATTGCATGCACCTACAGTACGATCTTGGACTTAGATCAAACTCTAAACAGTCGCCTCATCACCTTCAAGCCAACGTGCCGCCAAGCGCTTCTCCTGAACTCGATGTGTCGAGAGGAGGAGGGGTGAGCCTAGACCGGACTCCTGGATTGAAGGGCGGCGATCGACTTGTGGTTCTTCACGCTAATAGCAGCTAATGTTTAGGACGATTTTGTCGCCTGCATACCGCCATATAGATAGGTTTAAAAATCCTATTTGGCATACCGCATGGAGAGAGCTGGGATGCGCTGTAAGTCTTATAACTCAGCATGCATCATTCGGTTCAATAGTGAGATTTCCATCATAGAACCACTTGCACGGCTTTTCCGCTATCTCCCTCTGATTTTGAGCACCTAGGACTTAAATGAAAATCTACAAAAATGTTAGGCGCCGGTATGAAAACAGACTCAAAAAAAGTGAAAATCCAAAAAGCTAAAACAAGGGGACTGCTAAATAAACTTTAACCTTAATTAAAATCTGTAATGGACTATCATTGTACCGGGTTCATAAAGCCCTCATTGTTTTCAGGTACCTTTGGAGGGGACCAAAACCCTACTCCCATGAGTGAGGCACGTCCCATAAGGAATAGAGCCAAAATCCAAGTCTGCAACTGCCTTGTGTATCGCCTGAATTTCCGAAGTAATGGCGCTTCTATCGTACATGACCGAGTAGGGCCTTGTCAGCGATGGTTTTCCCGCCTTGTGTGGAACATCGACATGGTCTGAAGTACTGAGCATAGGCCACGCCTTCACGGGGGTGTCTGTCTCATCGGTTTGCATCCGAGTAGGTTCTTGCACGCTCACGGGTGATTCCGTTGCGAGCGAGAACCGAAGTATTGGTTTCGCCTATCGGCTTCCTCTCTCTATTTCTTTGGCTGAGTAAGAATCCAGGAAGGGTTACAAGCACCTCAAAAAGTACAGACTACAGGTTACAAAGGAGGAGGACATGTACGGGATTCTTTTCTGGCAGTACTCTCTCTCCTATAGGGTTAGCGTGCTAAGGACTTGTTAAAAGATTTGCTTGAAAGAACCACTCTAAAACCGAAAAGATAATAAATAGCCAAAACTTCACGGCTTTACATGGCGTGAGTTGGTGAACCCAATTTTGTATTGTGTTTGTATGGATCTAGATTAAGGTTCAAAGATCGAGTCCCGCGCCTTTGCGCAAATTTTATTGTGTCATTCTCCTTTGACCACCCCGCTCAGCTGAGCCTTTCTACTGTTTTGTACTCCTTTTTGTTCCTTGTTGACCATCATATCCTTCTTCCAACATCCAATCCTCTTTTGGCTTCGCGAAGTTGATCCATGGATGGTTTCCGTCGGGACCCCGCCGACACCCACATCGATTCCATAGAACTCAACTCCGCTAATAAATTCGAGGCGATTCCTGAGAACTCGATCCGGACTTTGCGGATCGATCTCTAGACTCCTTGTTTTCTACCTTTCTCTCGACCACCTAATAAGTCGGGATCACTTTTGTCCCACTTTCACCGTTGTGAATGGGAGTCGATTACAGTCCACATCTTTTTCCATTCACAACATGCTGGGGTTGACCTGAATTCCAGCTTCATCGTGACAGCTGAACAATATTGAAAGTGGTCTGATCAAGACTCTCTCATTCTGCAGATAGAAGACAAATCAAGCCATGGAGTCTACTCCGGAATTCATTTCGTCAGATTCAGACCCTGATATGGCTCCTCAAGGAAAGGGCAAGGGTCAGCAACCGCCCCAACCAGAAGGACAGTTGCCAGATCAGAATCAGGTTAATGCATAACTGCTGGCGTCTATCCAGGCTATCCAACAGCAGCTGACAGAGCAAGCCCTAGCACAGACAACTTTTCAGGATATGTTGAACGATGTGATGAACAGAGCCGAGGGAGGAGGAGGTAGAAGAGGAGGTGGAGGCGGAGGGGGAGGTGGTGGTCAACCTGATGATGAAGAACCAGAACTACCGCCACCCAAGCCTACACTAAAAGAGACGTACAATCCGGGAGACAGCCAGATGACCGAGTGGATCCTCATTCCACCGGTACACGCTCACTTTGAGCTGAAACCCCAGTTCCTTGCTCTTCTTCCAGCATTCCGTGGAAACACCAGTGAAGAGCCGTACATCCACCTGCAGCAGTTCTCACGCATTTGCCGCACCACTCACTATCCCAATGTCCCTTTGGACATTGTTAAAATGATGGCGTTCCCATTCAGCCTACAAGACAAGGCCCTTTATTGGGTCAACCATCTGGGGAAGGTTGTGACAACCTGGGAGGAACTGAAGTCAACTTTCCTGCATAAGTTTTACCCTCTCGGTCGGCTCAACCAGATGCGAGCCCGAATCAATAATTTCTCCCAAGGAGCCCACGAGTCCGTACATGAAGCATGGGAGAGATTCATTGATCTGCAGGAGAAATGCCCCCACCATGAGATAACGAAGACCAGTTTGGTCCAACACTTCTTTGGGGGCCTGAACATCGAGAGCCAAAGGCTCGTCGACGCGGCATGTAGGGGTTCGCACTTTAACAAGGATGAAGATGTGGTATGCCAGATATTCGAAGAAATGGCCGAAGGAGAGGCCGCCCTCTCTTCATCAAAAGTATACCAGAAGCATCCCCAGATCCTCCAGAAATAAGTAAACATGGCAGCGTCCCGTGAGGCAGAGAGAGATGAGAGCTCCAACCTCAGTATCATCGGGGGTCATCTCTCTAAAGTTGATATCATTGAGAAACGATCACAGGACCTTGAGAAACTCGCTGTGATCGAGAAGAGGACTCAGAACCTTGACAAGCTTGATCAAATCACCAAGCAACTTGACCTGTTGGTGGGCACCATCAACTCTGTTCAGTCGGCAGTACCATCAGAAGCTCCAGCTGAGAGGAAGGACGAGCAACAACCGCAGCATCAGCCTCAGTCGAGCTAGCAGCCACCGGCAGTCCAGCATGTGTACTACGTGTAGGCGCCCGATCAGGGCCAGCCGCAACAACAGATGGTTGTGTACCAACCAGAGTTTCTTTCAGGATCCGATCCAGTCTTCCCACCACCACCCCTGATTCAGGAAGTGAACGGGGTATGGAGTAACGAAGCACAGTCGACCCGTCCTATGGGACAATCTCAAGGTCAGCTACCTGCCAACCGGCAATACCACCAACCTCAGGGTGGTTGTTTTGGACAATCCTCGCAGCCACCGCAACAGTATCATCAGCCTCTCCAGTATGCAAATCGATGGAGGCAGAATCAACCATACCAGCAGCCACAATACCGCCACCCACATCTGTTTCATCAGTATGCGGTTGCTCCACCTCAGCAGTATCAGCAGTATCCTCCCCCCTCTTATCAGCAGCTTCAACTTCCTGCACCACCCCAGCACCACCAGCAACAACCTCAGCACCCACACATGCAACAACAACGTGGTCTGCACGCTGAACCTACTGAGGTAACTCCCGTGAACCCTACCATGGATTGTCTGACCCAACTCGTCAAAGGGCTAGCAGATATGACCAAGAGGATCGACGACCTGACCGCCACTAGAACCACTATTCCAGCTCAGGTCGAGGTCAACCCTAATAACTTCAAAAAGAAAGAGCCGGTAGAATGTGATGTCCTGTCTGTGTTTGAAAATGATATTACTGTTTATTCTAATGCTGTTACTCTCAGGAGCGGTAGGGCCTTGCCTCCGCCTGCTACCAAGAATGGGGTGAATAAAGAAATAGGTGGATCATCATCTTCTGCATCAGCCGTGCCAGTTACGGGGGCGGGTGAGGAGGAAGAAGAAGGAGAAGTCATTCCAGTCGTCGTGCAGTGCCAGCATCCCCAGCTAAAAATACAAAAAAAAATCAGCAAAATCAAAAGCAACAAAAAGAAGTTTGCAGCCGAAGCGAAGACGCACCAGCCTTGGAGAAGCCGCCAGCAGTAGCCGATCCCTCGCCAGCCGACGGAGCAGACACTATACCTTTTGCTTGCCCCCCAGCACCAACATATCAGGATACAGTTTGTACTCCTTTTTGTACTCCGGAGGTACAACATTCTATGGGCGATGGTTTTGATGTAAATAAGAACTCTGTTTTTCCTGCTAGAGATGTACATATTCCTTTCCCTCATGCAATACAAAAATCCAAAAATTTTGCAAAAAGAAAAAGTGCTTTGTCTGATCCTGGAGTTGTGGAAATACTAGACAATTTAACTGTTGAGATTCCCTTACTAAAGGCCGTGGAGTACATGCCAGCTGTTAAGAAAGGACTGAAAGAAGCGTGTACGAGCAAACGTTGCCCAGCACATGAGAACAGACGCAAAGATGTAGAAAAGCACGTGCTCTCCATGACCACTGTTGCAGCTATCAGCAACCTCCCACAAAAGAAAAAGACACAGGAGCACCTCTTATCAGTTGTGAGATTTTCGATCAAGTCTTCGAGCGTACTCTCCTCGACAGTGGGTCTTCCATCAACCTTTTGCCATCATCAATAATGCAAGAATTTGGGCTGGGTCCGCTCAAGCAGACACGAATGATCCTTCAGTTCGCTGACCGATCCATCAAGCGGCCCCGGGGTCTGTTGGAAGATATTGTAGTTAAGGTACAGGAGATGCAGTTTCCAGCTGATTTTGTAGTCCTTGATATGGACTCACCAGCACCTCTGCTCCAGACCCCTATCATCCTTGGCCGACCATTCCTGCGTACCTTAGGTGTCGTGGTTGATTACGGGTCTGACAAGATTACTTTTAGCTCGAACAACAAGCAGATCACTATAAACATGATTAGAGAGCCGAACGCCACGACTGATGAGAGCCATGCAGCATCAGAAGCAGACTGTGACTTTGTTGCAGAGGTCAGAGACTCATCCCTGTCATTGAATGATTCTTGGACCCGAGAAATCCTCACTCTTGAGGAGGACTTGGAAAGCACAGTTACCTTATGCTCCGATGATTCTTGGGAGACAGATTCTCAGATGCAGGCGCATCTCTTTGAGCCTGAGTATTCACTCCAGACCGAACACAATGAGCCTAGCGCAGAACCGTTCGGCACTTCACCAGGATCTCAACAGAATGCTGAGAATGGTAGCTCCCTCAAAGAAATACATCCTACCACCCGTATAGTGTCTGAAGTGACCAACAAGTTGGACAGGTCAAAACCAGAACTCAAGCCACTTCCTGCAGGCCTGAAGTATGCTTTCCTTGCGGGTGAAGAACACATGTATCCGGTCATCAGCAGCAGCAGGCTGAACCCGGATCAGGAATCTCGTCTTCTCGAGGTTCTAGAAAAGAACCGCAAGGCACTTGGTTGGTGCGTATCAGATCTCCTAGTAATAAACCCAGCTTTGTGTTCACACCACATATATCTGGAAGAAGATGCCAAGCCGTCCTGCGAATTCCAAAGAAGGATGAAGCCAAACCTCCGAGACGTCGTCATGAAAGAGATAACGAAATGGTGTGATGCAGGTTTCATTTATCCCATCTCTGATTCAAAATGGGTAAGCCCACTGCATGTAGTTCCAAAGAAATCCGGGCTTACCGTGGTTACCAATGACAAAGGAGAGGAAATATCCACTCAGGTACCCACATCCTAGCGGGTGTGTGTTGACTACCGCCGTCTTAATGCAGCAACTAAGAAGGACCACTTCCCCTTGCCATTCATTGATCAAGTTCTGGAAAGACTAGCAGGTAAGGAGTTCTTCTGCTTTTTGGATGGGTACTCCGGGTACAACCAAGTGGCTATCGCTCCTGAAGATCAAGAGAAGACTACCTTCACTTGCCCGTTCGGCACCTACGCCTTCAAGAGGATGCCCTTTGGGTTATGTAATGCACCTGCAACATTCTAAAGATGCATGCTAGCAGTCTCCGCCGAGATGGTAGGCAGTTTTCTCGAGGTGTTCATGGACGACTTCTCTGTCTATGGTGATAGTTTTGATTCTTTTCTTGAGCACCTGACAGAGTGCTTCAGAAATGCAGCGGAGTCAATTTAGTACTTTCATGGGAAAAGAGCCACTTCATGGTCACATAAGGCATTGTACTGGACCACGTCGTTTCCAAACTTGGCATGGAAGTCGACCCGGCAAAGGTGGATGTTATTGCCAATCTAGAGCCACCTCAGTCAGTGAAAAATGTAAGGTCATTCCTGAGGCATGTGGGATTTTACAGACGATTCATCAAGGACTTTAGCCGCATTACCCGACCTTTGACAGAACTGCTATGCAAGGAAACCGAGTTCAACGTAGATCAACATGTTCTCCTTGCTTTCAATCAGCTGAAGGAGCTTATTACTCAGGCTCCAGTCCTACAGCCACCGGACTGGTCTATTCCCTTTGAGATCATGACCGATGCGTCAGACTTTGCAGTCGGGGCTGTTCTTGGACAGAGGAAAGAGAGAGCGCCCTATGCCATTCACTACGCCAGCAGAACATTAGATGAGGCACAAAGAAATTACACAGTGACAGAGAAAGAGTTGCTGACCGTGGTTTTCGCCCTTGAGAAGTTCAGATCCTATTTGCTTGGATCGAAAGTCACCATTTTTACAGACCACTCTGCTATCCGGTATCTCCAACAGAAGAAGGATGCCAAGCCGAGACTGATTCGATGGATCCTTCTCCTCCAGGAATTTGATTTGGAAATCAAGGACAAGCCTGGAGTTCAGAATGTGGTGGCAGACCATCTCTCTGGAATTGAGCAGCATGAGCCTCCTCTGAACAGTGCACCCATTACAGAAACCTTTCCTGACTAATCAATATTAGCAGTGGATTCCCTTCCTTGGTACGCTGATATAGTCAATTACCTCGCCTCGGGGGTAACACCATCGGATTGGACGAAGAATCAAAAGAATAAATTTATGTCGACCATCCGGTTCTATCATTGGGAGGATCCTCTTTTATTCAGGGAAGGGGCGGATTGCATTTGGCGCATGTGCATTCCTCAGGAGGAGCATTATAGTGTCCTCGAGCACTGTTACTCGCTCGAATCTGGTGGACATCACTCTGGAGACCGTACGGCAGCAAAAGTACTTCAGTGTGGCTTCTGGTGGCCCACATTATTTAAGGATGCAACAGAATTTGTCAAACGATGCATCGACTGTCAAAGATTGAAGGGTACACTCACTGCAAAAGATTCGATGCCCCTGAAAATCATTTAGATAGCAGATGTTTTCGATGCATGGGCATTGACTTCACGGGACCCTTCCCTAACAGTCAAGGTTTTGAGCACATCCTTCTTGTCGTCGATTACGTGAGTAGTTGGGTTGAAGCTATTCCCGCTCGAGCCGCTGACAGTAGAACAGTGAGTCAGTTCTTGAAGAAGAACATCATTTCGCGGTTCGGGATACCGAAAATTCTCATATCAGACGGGGGTAGCCATTTTATTAACAAAGAGATCAAGAAATTAACGAAGGAGTACGGCATCGATCATCGCGTCGCATCTTCTTACCATCCTCAGACCAATGGCATGGTAGAATTATCAAACAGAGAAATCAAGACTATCCTGCCTGAAACTTGTCAGGCCAAACAGAAAAGACTGGTCTCAACTCTTGGACTCGGTCCTCTGGGCTTACAGAACCGCCTACAAGTCTCCCTTGGGCATGTCGCCCTATCGTATTGTATACGGGAAGCCGTGCCATTTGTCCGTCGAATTAATTCACAAGTTTTTATGGGCAATTAACAGGTGCAATTTGGACTCACGAAAAAATGGTCAGAAAAGAAAGGATAATCTGAATAGACTCTTGGAATTCCAAAACTATGCATACGATAACACATTGATGAACAAGGAGAAGGTGAAACGCTGGCATGACCGGCACATCAGACGAAAGACCTTTGATGTTGGACAGAAGGTGTGGTTATTTGATACAAAGTTGTGGATCTTCCCGGGTAAATTAAAGAGTAAGTGGACAGGGCCATTCCGAGTTTGTGAAGTGCGTGACAATGGAAGTATTGCTATATCAGAATTGTCTCCTGACGCACAACCATTCGTCGTCAACAGTCAACTCCTGAAGCCTTACCTCGAACCAGATACATTCTTGGCCGTTGTCGACTCCATTCAGCTCGCGCACCATGATGATATATCCACAACATTGGCAGCATCAGAAGATTCAGACGTTGCACCACAAAAACTGTTTATCTGATTTTCTTCTTTTCTTCTTTTCTTCTTTTCTCTTCTATCTTCATTTTTCTATCAAGACGTGTTGCCCCTTGTTGTCAGTCTTCTATACTTAGGATGCACTTTGTCCTAAGTATAGGGGGGTATGCACCTCGAGTTCTTTTAGTCTCTGATCCTCTCCATTGTCTCCTCTTCTTGTCTATACTTAGGAGTATCTTACCCTAAGTATAGGGGGAGACAATCTGAGTACGATCTGTGTATTCCCACCCTTGACCCTCCCCGCTTTATGTACAGTTTGCTATACTTAGGATTACTTGATCCTAAGTATAGGGGGGACGGTCAACTTCTTATTCGTTCATTTCTTATTCATATATATTCTTTAGACTTGTCTATACTCAGTACGAGTTATGTCTTCTCTTTTCTTTTCGACCTATGAGGACATAGCTCTAGCTAAGTATAGGGGGGTCGTATATACCATGTATATACTATACGCCATAACTCATACTAGAAAATAAAAAATCACTTCAAGCTAAAAAGTAATGTAAAAAGTAGTTCTATAATAATGAAAGATGATTGTGAGCTCCTCAGACTCTTTGTACTTATACTGATTAATAAGTCAGGAAAAGCGTTTTGTGCAAAAAGTTTTCTTTGAAAAATCTTTTGAAAAATTGCTTAAAAAATAGTGTGTACAAGTATTCAACCTTTGTAAATAAGTTTCATTTGTAAAATTTATTTTCTTTGAGTGAAATAAAAATATATGAAAATTAGCTTGCAAATGATTGGAAAATTTGGTTGTCAAATTGTTTTGAAAAATCTACCTATTCTGTGTGAAAAACCTTTGCAAAAATCATTTCCAAATGCGTGTACATGTTTGTAAAATTATTTTGGACTATAGTCTTCAAAAATCTTTTGAAGATGATTCTCGAATAAGTCTGAGGAGTCTGCACAAAAATCTCTCATACAAAAATAAGCAATAATTCCAAATAAAACTTATAAGAGCCTAAACCATGTTGTACATAAAATACAGTTTTTCTTTGTATATACTTATTAATAAATCAGGTTAAATACCTTTACAACATGATTTGAAAAATAGTGTGAACCGTTTGGAAAACTTGTTGTGACATGTTTTCAACCTGTGTAAAGTTGCTTTGTTTGAAAAACTTTTTCTGTGTAGAATAAAGGATTTCAAAACCTATGTGCAAATGTTTTGAAAAATATTTGTAAAAACTATTGTGGAAAATGTATATATACAGTGTGACAAATCTTTGCAAAATAGTTTTCAAATGTGTATAAATGCTTGCAAAAATTATCGTGTACTATAGTTTGCAAAATTATTTTCTAAATAAATTTGAGGAATAAAAGCATCATTACAAATACATGTAAATCGTAAATAAAATACATAAAATTCTCTATGTATATAAAGATAAGATGAATAAATTACTTCATTAAAACATGTAAAGTCTTTAAAAATCTATAAATTTTGTAAATAAAGCGGCACACCCGTGTATATAATTGTATGTACTTTTTATATATGTCAAGCTTTTTATTTGCAAAAATTCTTTGTGTAAAAAGATTCTTTGATTTTTGTAAATTCTTTGTGAAAAATTGCATCATTCATTGTGCATAGCATAAGCATACCATTCATATTCTTTTTGAGTGAGCTTGATGATTGAACCAGTCCAATAAAGTCTAAAATTGGAGCTTGGTTAGACCTTACCGCACTTAACTGCATTGGAACCTTATGGGAACTAGGTTTAAGGTACTTCAGGTCTATGCAGACTTAATTCTTTGAGAAATCAGGGCTGGGTTCAAGTCACCTCAACTGACTAACTAGAACTTTTCGAGACACACGCATGACTCTTGTCGACCGTGACCTAACTTGGACACTTGCACCTTTCACTTGGCTCAACTCAGTTGGAGTGGTGAGGGGGTTGGATTTGCCAGTCTGAGACGCACACGGGTGGGAACATTCGTCCTCATCTAGGGAGGGAAGTGCACCCCAACCTGGTCTAGCAGCCATGAGGTCTAACGACAGGAGAGTGTGGGTTGCAATAAAGCTTCAAAAGAGGGATAGTCTACTGGCTCAAGAGGAAAAACTCCGTATGTAAATGCTGCTGTAAATAGTATTTCAAAAAAAAAGGTCAGGCTTGTACAAAAATAAAATGC
The DNA here is from genome assembly GCA_037367405.1 of Ottelia alismoides. NCBI lineage: Eukaryota > Viridiplantae > Streptophyta > Magnoliopsida > Alismatales > Hydrocharitaceae > Ottelia > Ottelia alismoides. Next base: position 308,287 of record JAZKJV010005430.1, read on the forward strand.
CTGCAAAGTATGTACATATGTTGTAAAGCCAATAAGCAAGCTTGAGTTCCAAAGTCAAATATGTGAGCTTACAGCTGGATGACTTGACTACACTGGTCTTGCATCCTAGGATAGGTAGCTACACTGGCTACCGTCCATTCTTCTCTTCACCCCCTCCTCTTGAGCTGGTTGCCACTTGAACTTAAAAGGGAATACCCCGCTCCTCGAGGAAAGAGCTGTTGGATTGGGGAATCATTGGGTTGTCATTCTGGAGAAGTCAGTTCCTTTGTCATTTCAGTTGGGGAGAGCCACTATCACTTACACTGTACAAGTCAGCTTTATAGTCATAAGGGTTTGAGTATGATGTAGACCAGTTCTGACCAGGCTATTGAGGCGGGTTGAACCGAGTTCTGTGACTCTCGAAGGCTGTTGTGTTTAAAAGCTGGTTCCCGACTAGGTTCCACACACATCTACACCCAAGGTCTGACAGAAGCTCCAAATTCTGATTTTGTAAGGACATACATTGCACTGAAAGCAATCCTATCCACTCTATCCTTCTTCAATTATCCTTTTCTTTTCTTTATTCTTTATGTACTTATCACATAAGTATTTGCTAAGGACTAACAAAGGCAAGTATAGGGGGGGTGATGAATCTCCATTTCATCACCTTTATTATATCATTTTGACCTTAAAACCCAAACAAATACATGTAAATGACACCAATTTATCCATAATAGCATTCATTATTTATTGTACTAATTGTACATAGAATAAGGTTTTTAATGCCAAAAATATAGAATAAAGAGAAGAAAAGAAAAAGGAATAAAATATTGCAAATATTTTATGACCCGAACCCCGAGACCAAGGCCAGCATGGAATTGGTCGACAAGGAATAAAGTAGGGGGAGATAAGGGCCAACAGTACAATAAATACCTCATTTATTTATTCATTCATTCATTCATGCATCGTGACTCCTATTTTGTATATACTTATTTATTCATTAAATAAAAATATTTTTCACATGAAAGATTGTAGAGAATAATGTAAATAAAAATACAAAATTGAGTTTGTCCAAAAATGATACACAGTGTACATTTTATACCCAGAATAAGAAGCCAAAATCTCAACTTCACAGACCCATATCTTGCAAATAAAAATTCAAAATCACCCAAAATCACCTTTAATTGTATATAACTTTTCAAGAGCTATTTAATGAAATTAGTTTCATAATTTTTGGAGTTCATCTGTGGAAGTTAGGTTTTTGGCCTTTATTGTACATAATACCCAATTAAAATATTAAATTTATTCATTATTCATTATCTTTATAAATTTATAATTTTAGAATCTTGTAAATAATATATATAATACACATACATATTGAAATTATCATAAAACTCAAAAAGAATTTGTGAAATAAAATAAGCTTATGCAATACATAGGCAAAATACCTATGTTGTATATGTATATAGAATAAAAGGGGATCTTATTCTTTATTCATCTATATTTTTATAATAATGTAAATATTACATATAATTTATTAAAAATACAAATTCAAAATAAAATCCAATAAAATCCATTAAATAAATAAAAGATATATAACATATAGGTAAAATACCTATTAATATACCTACATACCACATACACCTATTTATTTAAATATGTAAATGAACTCATAAAAATTAAACAAAAATATATTTGCACTCATAAAAATAAGTTAAAAATTTATAAAATAAGAAAATAAAATAATAAAATAAAAATATACAAAATAAAAATAAATACATGTAAATACACGTATAAATACATTATTAAAATGAACCCATAATAAAATACATCAAAAAATTAAATAAAAATCATAAATAAATACTACATTAATTAATACACATTTTTTATTTTATAAGAAAAATAGAATAAAATCATTTAGAGGGTTAAATTAATGAGTTAATAATCAAGCTGATGTGGACCAATCAGAAGCCAGGGAATGTTGACCCCCAGTCAACTTCCCCCCGCACCTCTGACTTCTGTTAGACTTGTCCAATCCCCGATATTCCTCCATTTTTCCCGCATGACCCGTAGCTCAATCGCCCTCGATCCCTTCACGGAAATTGCTCCTAGGACAATGATGATCCACGCCGACACCGGAGATCGCGTGTACATAGACCACATTCGTTGATATTCGACGGACAATAAAGTGCATCCTCCTGTTTATAAATAACTCCATCCTCTTTCTTGACCGAATTTGGCCATTTTTAATCCCCCTAAAAGCTTCGACTCGGTCCCTGGACGAACCCTTGTGACAGGAGGAGTGCCCCAACAACTTGAATCGGCCGGAGGAGGGGATAATTTTGTCGCGGCGGAGCTCTGGCGTCCGTCCTGCTCCCTGGAGGCCCCCAGGTATAAGAGCTGTCCCTTTATGTTATTTAGGTAGTTTTTCATTTCTAAATTTCATTCCTGACGTTTATTTCGCAATTAGATCCTTAGTGTAGCCTAGGTTAACCAAATCGAAGTTCGTCGGAGCTCCGCTCCGGCGACTTCTTCACACTGTTATCGACTGTGTCCGAACCCCTTTACCATTCCATTTCATTTCTCATCGCATTCTCCATCTCCCGATCACCTTTGTCCAACCGAAGACCCTCAGTCTTCGCGAAACAGAGCTCTACCTCCGTCGTTCGTCGGAGCTCCTCCGCCTCGCCTCATCTTGCACCGCAACTTCAAAACTCAGGGTCGAGGAGATAGCCCTCGTGCCCCTCGTTCTTTCTGTGTAGGTATAATGAAGAAACGAGCCCTCTAGGACTTGAATCAAACCAGGAAGAGGTTCCTGGAGGTCCCAAGCTTTCCCGACCTTGCCTGACCTCCTCGGACCTCCAGGAGCCACGCTGAGACCACCATTCGACGCAGGGGACCGTCAGCAACGAGCAGAGCATCTTAGACGCGAAGGAGAAGCCCGGAGGAGCCCACAGTTCACGATCGGAGCTCGCCTCGCGCGAGCTTCTTCCCTGTTCTTCCAGGTGGCTCCATCGCCGTCTGATCATGACGAAGGCCCAAGATTCGATCGTGGCCGTCCATCTTAGCCACACCTCAGCCGTTGATGCAGATGAAAGACCTGATTTGGACCATCCATCGGCGAACCGTCATCGGCCCACGTGGATGCGCCACATGGATGAGTGAAGAGAAAGCAGTCGATCGGATGAAGCGCCTTTTGGGGGTAAATTGCAGATCTTCTCTCCCGCTTTTTGTATTTATTATTTACTCCTGTAAAATAAATGTCACGTTGTATATAAAATTGAATTTTTGCATAAGGACCCCTGTGCTTTATAGAATTCCATTTAGGTCCCTCCGCGCCTCACGTGCAGTCTCACGTGAGGCGCGTGAATTTTGCATGTAAACCCTGGTGGGTTTGGTTAATTGTGAAATAGTCCTTAAAAATAAAATAAATGTTTATTTCTTTAGGTATATTTGCACTGTGGCCCCTGTGTTTAATTTTATTTGCATTTATGCCCCTGCCAGACTGTTTAATTTTTGTGTCTTTCATGTACTTATTAAAAATGCCTAGCTAGCTCCTAAAAATTCACAAAAATTAGGGTAGATGCCAGGTATATTACAGATGCACGCTATATTTTTCTTTGGTAATTTTGGGCATTTTATCCATTTATTAAAAATGAAAAAGGAGCTAATTTTACACTGTTTAAATGGGAAAATACAAAAAAATTATAAAATGTTTTTGGAAAATTACAAAAAAATTATATATGATATATTTATACATTTAATGAGTCCATAAAGTGAAAAATCCTAAAAACAAGAAAAATAAAAATAAAAAAATTAGAAAACTTCAAAACTAAACAAAAAATATAAAAATGCAAAAAATGTCAAAAATATATTTTCCTCTTTTATAATATCTATATATTATTATTTACATATTAAAATTAATTTGGGTAATTTTTTGATATTTTATATTTTTAAAACCCAAATTGGTTTCGACCTATTTAATTAGTCCCATATTAGGGACATTTTTAAAATTAAAAATACATAAAAATTTGAAAAACTCCAAAAAATATAATACAAAAAATATATATAAAAATATAAAAAATAAAAATACTATATGTAATACATTTTGAGTATTTATGTGTATATACCCATATATTATATTACTTCTCTCTCTTCTCTTACATTTCTCTCTACATTTATATATATATATCTATTATATACTACAAATATATATCTATATTATATAATTAAAATAAAAAAACAAAATAAAATAAAAAAAATATAAAACCCCAAAACCCACAAAAATATGAATCATTCAAGGATGACCCTGATGTGCAGGAACACCCATAGGCTACCCTTTTTTATTGCTCTCTGTGGTTCGACCTCTACATGCTTATACATTATGCATTTTGTGGTAGAGTTAATAAATGTTAATTCACGGTTTTGGGACTTAATTGATTTATTCTTTATTGTGGGTTAATTGCTGATCAACTAGTGTTTGTAAGTGGTCGCCTCATCGACACTATATTTTGACCCTCGCAAATTGCCCGTTATCAACATGTAAATGGTTATAGTCGGACAATGTATCATCAAAACTTTATTTTGTGAATGGAAAAGTGTTAAAATACTTTCTTCTGAGTATTTTTATTTGCAGTCTATTTCTGAATGTTAGTTGTGATTGCTGAATAAATTATTGCTGAGTAACCAGATCCGGATATGGGAGGATCCGACGGCCCGGGAAACGGGGTCGCGGCACAACGACTCAGATTAGGAGCCCCCCCGACCGGACGATGCATGTAGCTCTAGGGGGCTTCTTATTCAAGGTTCTTCTCCCTTGGATCCACTACTCTGACATTTCTCCTCCGTGGCCAACTCATATCTGGTGGTTGTTGAGGTCGATCGCTAGTGCTGCTCCTCGGTACCTACAAGATATTGGAGGTTCAAGCGGTAAGGGCCTTACTGAGGCATGATGCACGACTGATGAGAGAGATAGGTGGAACCTCTGTGCATGGAAAGAGGGAAGAGGAGTGAATCTCCGGTAGCATGCTTCATCAGAGATTAAGGATCGTGGGAGGTAGCAGAGAACACGGTGAGGTAAATAAGATGGAGGCGATGCGTGTCGGTGACTACAACTGGGTGTACGAAGAAGAATAAACGAAGGGAGGAGGTGTGTGGTAGAGTAGGTGACAAGGGAAGAATTAAAATAAAGGAAACAAAGAAGAATGTGAAGAAGAAGATAAGAGATAAGGATAAGAGGGTATACTTGACAGTGTGTCGCTTGATGAGTTGTGGAGAAGATTGATGCCTACTCCCGTCGTCGCCTCAAAGGTTGGAGGGTAAACTTTGAAGCTAAGCTAACTCCTAACTGGGGGAGCAGCAAAATGAAGCTTGTGACTTCATGGATCATGCCTAGAGGTCATTGCTGGTGGGTCGCGATGCTGTGGTCACCAGCTTCATTCCATGGCTCTCTCTCTCTCTATAAAGTTTGGTGGATAACAACAGATAATCCATTCAAAAGGAGGAGATGGGTTTTATCGGGTTTCTAGAAAATATAAAGGGAGAAGGTTTGGGGATAATGTATGTTGGTAGGTGATGGATGGTAATGGATTTAGTTTGTTCAGGTGAAAAGATAAGGGAAGGGAGTAGGAGAGAGTTGGGCCACTGCTGAGAACGGGATAGGATTAGGAGTAAGTTTTAGTTGGAAGACGTAGTATAGGGATATGAGGTTGATGGGACAAGGAGAAAGTGGTGTTCATTGGTCAGTTGGGGATCAATTTGGTTGGAAGTGGTCGGAAGAGATAGAGTTGGTTGGGTTGTTTTCAGATGGTTCTCTAGCAATAGGAGGTTAGGAAGTCGGAGGGTGGTTGGTTGGTCGGAGAGGATAGAGGAGATGATAGGAAAGAAACAACTGAAGAAGAGATGGCTCACTCGATGGCAGCTAGGCGAAGTAGGGCACTGGCAAGAGGAGGAAGGAGAGGGTGCAACAGTTGTTGGATCGCTCACGATTCAATGATGGAGAATCGTCACACACAAAGCGCGTGAGGAGGCTAGGGATTCGACGAGAGAAATGTAGGTTGTTTGGATCATATTTGATTCAACAATCTGCATGCATGGTGCTAAAAGACAATGGTAGGTGATCGAGGGTTGAGGTGGATTGACATGGGTGGTGATGTGGCCCAATCAGGTTATGGCACATGTACATTGACTTTTTGACCATGCATAAAATGTAAAGAAAAATAAACAATAAATAATGAATGAACTCCAATGAAAAATGACCAAAATAAAAATTTAGATCTAAAAGCACCCAATAATATTCATGAAGGACTCATATGCAAATAAAACCAATTGTATAAGTTATGATTTTTTGCTGATATTTTATGTATATAAATAATCATTTTTGTAGTTTTATAATTTTTATTTGATTTTCCGTAGATGAATAAATGCATGTAAAAACCAAACATGATGCAAAAATATTTAAGGATTCAAATGTATTTTTTTGGATTTTTATGAGTTAATAAAAGTCGAAATAAATTAGTGAATTGAAATATAAACAAGTGAATCAGGTCGATGAGTTCGAGTCAGAACTTGTATGTTTCATTGCTTTTCTGATTTTCTTGTATATTAGTTTTTATGTAATTAGTTAGATCATGAAGTAAAATAAAGAAATGAAAAAGAAATAAATCAAAAGGATGCAAATATGTACATGAAATCACATGTCAAAAGTCACTTAATATGTACAATATACAGTTAGGCCACAAAGTCCATGTTTCACAAATGAACTTCGATTCTTTTGAGTTTGGTCTTGATTTGGAGCTAATTGAATGTACATTAATTCAAAAGTGAGTGGAGTTAAACTGGGTATTGTAAGAGAGAGATATCAACATTTACCGCTTTTTGTCATGGAATTAGGGTTTGGTTTTATTCTAAATATATACAAGTTAGTATTTTATGGATTTTTCATTGGTTAATGTTAGTGATATATACATAGTGGAATTAGTTTTAGGTTCATTGGTGTTAGGATGAATTGATTAGAAATGGGTAAAATTAGGTGAAAATTTACAAATGTATATGAATGTAGAATGCAATGTTAATTTATTCAAATTATTTTACAAGAGCATGAATGTTAATTATGGATATAAACATGTAAATGCTTTTAATTTCTTGGGACGAAGCTCCAATTTCAACTAATTAGAGTGATGAATCATGGATTCATCAACCCCCTATACTTAAACATTGCTCATCCACGAGCAACAAAAAATGAAGAGGTGAAATGAGATTGAGTTCCATATCAAGATCATAAACAAAAGGTGAAAATGAAGCTCGATCCGACCTTTAGATTAATAGTTTGGCGAAACTCCTGTGAGAATTAGGGTTTTAAAATCAACAGTCTCCAAGTTCTACACATCATTGTACCGGTTTGACTCAGAAGTTATCTTAGAATACCCCTCCCAAAGCATACCCCATGAACATTAAAAAACTGCCTCTTGTGTGTGAAGGGTGTTAGCGCTTCCCAACTGAGATGCCGGACTGCCGCACAAACCTCTCCTCCAATAACTCATCCTCGGAGAGTCAGGTATTTCCTTTTGAGTCCACGTACGTGCTAGTTCACAACGACTATGGAGAGAGAAGTCTAGAAGAGTGAGAAAAGAACTGGAGTGTGACCAGTAGAGTCACATCTCTTGTAAACCTTGGCCAGCATATCCAAGTCTCCACCGATATATGCAAGCTATTTGAAACTTGGACCATAGTGGTCAATAATGTACTTGGGAATTATCTTCTTTTGGTATGAATTGTTGTTGCACTGCATTGATCTTTTTATGCCCTGATGGGTACAAAATCTTTTTTCCACCCATGTTTGGAGCCTTAGAAAATTGGCTACCATATCATACTTCATCCGAAACATTATTTCATATTGTATTCTAGTATTTAGACGTCCATGATACCAGAAAATAAGCCCATACAATCTTCCGTACCCCATCCTAGATGGGATAAGTGCATAGTGCTAGATTACATATTAGTTCCATATTCGAGAGTGGTACTCGGAATGAGGTGACCAGGTTAGACACTAAGAGTCGAAATCTAAACATTGTCATGCATAACTCGAAGATTTAAGTCTAGGACCTAAAGCTTCTAAAATCCTATTTCTTGATGAAGTTCTTCTAAAAATTAAGTGGGTTAAAACCAAGTCAAGACCACTCTCGATTTTTACTCACGACTTGTTCAGAACCCAATGAATTTTGACCAATGCAAATGCATGATATGTTGAATGGAACACAGATGCATGTGATGCATTTTTTTCATGTTTTTTTAAATTTCACACCATCTACAATGATTATACATATTTACAAGTATTTTACACATTGTACATGTTTTACAATTTTTACTACCTTTACGAGAATTGCCCCATGTACCCATATAAGGTGAATATTATATATACAAAAAATACAATACCATATACTACAATGTAATGTGGAATATGTACACAAATACAACTCATCTCCCCAATACTTAGTGTATACTAAGTATAAAAGGGTGCAAAGAAGAAAGGAGTGGGGTAGAAGACTCCCCCCATACTTAGGTTTTGGTCAGCCTAAGTATAGAAGAGAGCAAAAGGGGGAAGTTAATGGCAAGAAGAGAAATGATGGGTATACACAGGACGGGTATCGATCCTCCATATACTTGGGCCTTTGCCTAAATATAGAAGAAGTACAAGGGAATCAATGGGATCGAGAGAGAATGTACAGAGGATCAAGGAAGTTTTCGACAAACCTTCTTGTAGGAGTGGAGCGGGAGGGAATATGGTTCTGAGTAATGTGAAGAAGAAGAAGAAGATTCCCAGCCATCGTCAGAGTCATCCTCAGAAGAATAGTAATGTTAAGCAGAGATTCTCTCACTGTTTTTGCTCTTCAGTTGCTCACTCAAAATGTGCTCACTCACATGGTCAACCAACTAAACCTCGGATGATGAATATTCTTGTGAAGAGGTATCTGACAGTTCATAACTAATTATTCCAAGATGTTTACCAGAGCCCGGAGAAGAATCCTCATAGAGATCCATGCCTATAGTTATTGATGAATATACAATTATCATTCTTTATTCTGTTATTCTAGCTCTTTCTTTTAGCAAAACCATTTATAAAAACCTGTAAATATAATAAATTAACTTTGTGCATGCCTTTGTTAATATCTCATAAACACCTATTTTCCAAAAACAAAAGAATAAAGAGAAAATAAAAAGAAGGATGTGTTTAAATAAATACAGAGTGACTCAAACCCTAAGAGAATGTCAAATTTTGACCTGATCGCAAAGAAAATAAGTAGAGAGATAAGGATACACTATGTATTGTAAATACCACATATACTTGTACATAATTATTTATATTTTATTTTGATAAAATATAAATATCATGTTCTTTTTACAAACTTGTATAGCCCTAGAAATAAAAAAATAAAATAAAAACCAGGAAAACAAAAACAAAAATAAAAATAAACAATTCCTTGTACAAAAGACACCTGTATATAATACAATACCTATTTATTTTACAACCCTAATTAATGTATAAAAATCAAAGAAAATCATTTTGTATTCCTTAAATTATTTTGTAAATAAATAATATATATAAAGAATTTCTATAAAAATAATGAAAATAAAAATATTGTATGTAATACATAGGTATAATATACCTATATATAACACTCAATACTGTATATAACCTATTTATATTTTTCATAAAAATAATTAAAGAACACAGGAAAAATAGTTTATAAAATAATAAACATTTTTTATTTTATATACTTTTTTATTTTAAAATCATTTACTATTTTATAATCAATTTCCTTTTATTTTTGTAAATTCTGATCTCTGATTGGGCCACGTAGGATTGTTGACCCTGGTCAGCGTCTCGTCCTAGCCAGGTCGGGTCTGCCATCACGTCGATGGAGCTTCTTCTCAGATTTTTCTCGATCGCACCCGACCTAATTTGGCCTCGATTCCACCGCCTGGTTGCACTCCTAGGATTCGTAATCCTTGCGGATCCCTAGGCGCAGCCGGATCCGCCTAGGGTTCCGCATCCTACTTTGATCTTTTTGGACCCTTGGTTGCTTCTATAAATACGCTCATCGCCACTTGCGCACCTCATCTCGTGCCTCACACCACCCTTGCCCCTAACTAGCATCAATAGAGTGAAAGTTGATCGACGACTCCTTTGGATCTTGGTTCGGTGGCCATTTGGCCGCATCTCCAGTCGTGGCTAGAGACCTCTACCTCGAGAAGCCTCTTCCTTATTCTATCGTGGAATCGAGGCCATGACCACTCCATTCACCTTGCCTAGAGTTCCTGCATTCATTAGTAGCATCAGGTATCACTCCTATCACTCACACTTCCCATTTCATTTCGATCTTCCCATTTCCATCGTCGCTCGTTCCTTTGCTCCAACCTTGGGTTTGGAGCCCCATCATCCACCTTCATCCGCACCGATCGAATCGTTAACTCACCCCGCATCTTCCTACGCAACCTTTCCCCTCATTGGTATTGCTCATCGGAGCGAGATTGAGGTTGGGTCTCCTTCCTCCATATCCGTCAAAGATCGAGTACCATCTACCGTTGCTTCTCTTTACTTTTCCATGCAATAATCAGACCGAGCCTTGCCCCCGAGTCCTGTTATCCCTTGCAGGTGTCCAGACGTGTGGGGAGTACCATCTAGAGTCCCAAATTCCCAACTGCTCAAGCGGAGCAGTTGCGGGAAGAGCATCGTCGTCCCGCTCATCCGACCGACCATCTTCCCATCAGAGCCATCCCTTCAATGTGGATGCTTCCACGACTGTGCCAGACTCCTCAGAGTCTTCATCGGAGCACCGGATCGTTGTCCTCTCTCAGTTGAAGTTCTCTTGGGCTGTGTTCATCCGGGACCTCTTGCCGCCGTTCGATCAGGAGTTGCAACCCCAGATCTGATCAGGATCGTACACCCACACCGCATTCCTAACAGTTTGATCAGATCCCTAGGGGAATCTGACACGCATGCCCCTAACCACGTTAGAGCCGTCAGATCTTTTCCAAGAGACGATCAGAGCCACTAGAGCCCCAATACGACCCTCACCTGTTCTTGGGGTATATTTTGTTTTTATACGTGCATGTTTCCCTATTTAGCTCTAGTCCAAAAAATAAAACTTGCAGTTAAAAACATTTGCAGTTTAGACCCTCTACTTTTTATATCTGCATTTTAATCCTTCCGAGTCTGTGTCACGTGTGTCCCCACATGTTTTGTTGGGTTATTTGCAACATTTGTCATGTGCTTTCTTGATGTTATGTTATGAATGTTATGTTTTGATATTTGCATTTATACCCCTGTGTGCCTAGATCTCGTGTAGCGTACATTTTGGTTGGAAAAATTGCATGCTTGGTCCCTAAACTTCTAATCAGTGTGATGAATCTCAGATTCATCACTCTAAATCTCATTAATTAAGCTCAAATCCCTCAAAATCATCAGCATTTCTTTATTTGTTCTGCATAATTAGCATTCATGCATGTTTTGATAAGAATTGCATTTTATCACTTATTTCTACACAAAATAAGAAGCCATAAATCCCAGCTAAAATTGACATGTAAATAGCCTAACTTCCCCAATTTTTAACTAATTCGTACTAATTCCGAATGACCCAAAACCACCTCCACTGTGTACATATCACTAACAAGAATAAATGAAAAATATTAAAAAAAATCACTAACCCAAATAAGTGGACCAAAAACCCAAACCCTAATTCTAGGATTTTCGGACTAAAACTCCTATATCGTCCCCATCCAGTGTCCATTTTGATCCTATTTACTTTTGAACTAATGTACATTCAAATACCTTCAAAACAAGACCAAGTCAAGTGAATCGAAGCTCGTATGTGAAAGTTGGGTTTTGTGCCTCTTTTGTACACTTGGTATTTCGGCGATTTTTAACCTATTATTATATATACATAATTGACCTATTTTATTGTATTTCTTTTTTTCATTTGTCTTTTTTGATAAAAGTTTTATTAAAGTATGCAAAAATATAAATCCAAACTGAGCTTGAAATCAAAGAAACAAATTGAGCCCGAGTCTTTACTAACTGTCTGTACAAAATTGGACTTTTTCGTGTTTTAATTTATTTCTTCTTTTTCTTAATTAATAAAATCCAAAAAATATATTAATGTGTAAATATTTATCTTTGATTTTATCATATTTTTTCGGATTTTTATCTGGTTTAAAAATGACAAAAAACTATAAAATCTAAAAATCTAGGTATTCTACGTACATGGGATATCCCAAAACTATCACTTTGTACAATTGATTGATTTTGGTTTTGATGTCTTAACAAAAGTTGTAGATCTCATCGAGACAAGCAATTTTTGTGAAGAAACTTTTTTGATCCGATGCCCTTTACTATTTATTTTGGATTTTTTAAAGTTTTATTTTTCCGATTTTTGTGAGGCTGACACGTGGCAGCTCCTGGAGCCGCCACTTGTCACCCATTTTTGGTTTTAAGTTTATTCATTTTTATAAAAAAATAAAAAAATAGAACCACCGCACGTGTGGGGCGCGTGCCTCCTGCGCATGTGCCCAGCACGTGCTGCCCCCTTTCGCCCTCTAGCCGCCACGCGTCACCCTTCTGGCCGTCCGATCTCGGCCGATCGGACGACCCCTAGCCATCATCCCCATCCGCCTCCTTTCCCAATCAAGCCGCGATCCCTCTGCCCGCGTATATCGCCCCCGCGATTTCGCGGTCTGAGATCTCCTCCGCCATATCCGATCTCATCTTCCCTCGTCGAATCAATCCCAATCAGATCCCTTCTCGCTATTCCCCGCGACCTTCCTTCTCCGGTGACACCTCAAGCCCTATTGAAGCTACTCCACCACCCTCGTTTCAAATCATCTGTTGATAGACAACGACGCTCGGAGGTGACAACTCCGACGTCTTCCTGCGACGAGTTCCGGTGGTCCAGCCACCATTGCAGCACGACATTCAACCGCTGCTACTGCCCTGCTCCGGTAGTCACCGTCGAGCCAACGACTTCGCGTTCTTCTCCGATAATGCCAACGACCACATCTTCATCAACATCGCGAGCTTCATCGACTTCCTCTACTCCGCCGCATCTCCATCGCATCAACGATGCTCCTTCACCGGCTCCTGGCCTTTGACGACCGTCCTCCATATCTTCGCCTTGGCCGAGTCTTCATCAACCGCTAGAAGCTCCGCCGGGGACCACGACATCTGCAACAACGTCGTCGTGAGACACCACCATAAGCACTTCATCCTCCACCAGAAGCCCGCCGGAGCTTCCACCATCCGATAGGAGCTGCTCCTCCCGCTGAAGCTCCGCCAGTAGCTTCGCCCTCCTCCGCAGTTCTCCTCGCTGTCAGGATTAGACCCGAGGCCCCCTCCACGTGCCTCGTACATGGGATGGGGGAACGTCCCATCCCCACAGGTCACGTGCTGGGCACGTGAACGTGTGGGTAATTTGCAAGAAACCCCCCGGCAATACCCCTATTCGCACACCAGTCCCGAATCCCAAGACGCACGTGCTCCCTTGGAAATTTCGCACATTTCCTCAATTCCGGTAATTACACATTAATCCTTCTACACTTTGTTTTATTTTTATATTTATATATTGCATAAATACCCCATGTATCCCCCCTTTGTTTTGGATAGCTACATTAGTTTTTATTCAAAAATAGGCACTTTGTTCTACAATGAATTCTCTACATTATGGCATATGCTTGATATTTTTATGATCAATGTTTATAATAATGAATTATTTTGTGGAAAATTGCATACTTTGCCCTTTTTGTTTTCTTATTTTTGTAATTGATTAACCATTGCTCTAAAAATTACTGAAAAATCACGGATTGTAGAATTAATTTTTGTTAACATTGTGCCCAAAAAGAATTTCATTTGCATGCATGTTTTGCCATGTAAAAATCATTTTGCATATTTCGATCTTTAATTTCTAATAGGTATAAAATCTCACATTTTCGAGGTTTAGGATTTTTCTGAGACCGATCACATAGTATAGATCTTGGATAATTTTCTTCCTTGAAAATAATTAGGTTTAATATTTATTATAATTAAAATTTGAAATTCACTTTGTTTGAATTTAAAAATTCATAAAAAATTCATCTTGCATCCAAAAATTCCAAAAAAAAATTACAGTGCATTCATTTCATCGTAATTATCATCTTGGCCAAGTTTCATATTTTTCGGATATATTTTTATTGACTTTTATATTTTAGTCCTTAAAATAGGCCAAAGTTGCATTTTGCATCTCTAATTGCATTAAAAAATTACAAAAAAAACATCACCTCTAAAACCGTGCACAAACTTTGATAGACAAAATTCTAAGTTATTCCTTTGCCTCCTTGTGTTCGACCTTGGGACTTTCCCAAGTAAAATAAATAAAAAAACCACATTGATTAAAATTGATAAAACTTCTGTGTAGTTATTTCTTGACCGATTCCGATTGCCTGCCTACAACGAAACGACATATATTTTTAACGCACGACAATCCAATCCATATATTTTAGCATTGTCTATCTCGGAACCGTCAACGTATTACACTTTGACCTCAGAACTTAAAGTATTTGCAGATAGGTCCATGTAAAATGTTTTTTAATTCCTTGTCTTCTATTGGATGAAATATATACTAAGTTGACTCTAAAAATTACCTAAAAATACCTAAAACTCCTGCTAAAGTGTAATATTTATGGTAATTTTTGTGTATTGATTTGAATCTATTTTCTATTACTAAAATATCAAAAACCTATAAAAGTGTTCTGTTTGAGTTATAAAAATTATAAAAATTCGAAAAATGTTTTAAAATTTCCAAAAAAATCTATTGTGTTTTGCTTCCAGTATCATTTTTGTTTGAAAGATCCTTATAAAAACTCTAAAAATTACAAATACCCAAAAATCTTATAGAAAAATGTATAAAATCAAAGAAAAATCTAAAAATTGTGTTTTTAGTTTCTGTTTGTAGGTTTTTATTTCTATTTTATCACAAAATTATCATTCAAGAATTTTGAGCACTTTGAGTATCTTTAATTTGCAAATTATTCCTGGATGTGCACTATTTTATCTTTTTAGCACTGTTTGATTTTAAAAATTTCACAAAAACAATTGAAAATTCTCTAAAAATTACTAAAAACACTTTAAAACTATAAAACCCAAAATATCTTCTCTGTAATTTTTTGAGCATTTTGACTATTTTGATACAAAAAATAATGTTGTGTGTGTCTTTTATTCCTTTTATCTATTTTTATTTTATTCATTTGAAAAATTAAAAACCATAAAAAATTCTTTTCTTTTAGAATTTTGACTACTTTGTTTTTAAATTGTGCTCCTTGTGTTCAGCCCTGGTCGCTATACCAGGTAAATAAAATAGTGAAGTCTGCTTACATTACTTGTTGATTTTTTAGAGTGGTTTATTTTTCTCATTGACCGCGCTTTGGTGTCACAACGACCTTTGATTTACTTCTTACTTAACCCCAGTTGCTTGGCGTGTCATCAGTTATGTACATAACCGGTTTGCTAGAACCTGAAGCAAGGAGCTGAGGAAGGTTAGAGTACTTCTCCCTTCCACTAGCAACCATACTAGAGGATGGGACCCCTTTGAACTTAATCTGTGAGGTGTTGGTTGTTCCTTTTGGATTTATTGGTTGTCTGGGTATGGGGTTCATAGGTTCCTCATCAGATGAATCAGGTTGTCTATTGATTATCTCCTACAAGGTCAGTACATGTCCCGGTTATATGATAGTCCTCTGAGTTGGCTTGGCTTTGTCAGCTCATGTGTCAAATCACAATAATGATCAAGAAAGTCCTAAATGACCGTGTTCGGATTTGGTGAATTGGGTATGAATCAAGATACTCCACCTCAATAGCAACATTGGTTGTCTCGACAATCACATCCTTAGGTATCTCTCCTCGGGTCATGTCTTGAGTCAGTGGTTCCTGAGGAGAGGTCTGATCATGTGAAGGGCTTGACTCTGTGGTCTCCTCTTGGCCATGGCTGCCGGTGTTTTGTATAGTTGTCTCAGGGTCAAGTATATCCTCGAGAATTGAGTCATTTTGGTCATGGTCCAGAAAATTTATGTCTTGTGTTTCACAATTGATTATCACTCTAGTAGAGGCTAAGAACATCTTTCCCAAAATAATAGGAGACTCAATCAGCTCTCCTCGGCGCTCAATGTCCAGGACAATGAAGTCTACTCTATGTTTGACACCCTTGGAAGTTCATAAAAAATCCTTCCGTATTTTTTATGGACTGACAAGCAGTTGAACAATTACTATATTCTTTTTGAGCTGTCCTAGTTTGAATTGGTCAAACACAGACTTCGAGAGGATGTTTAGAGTGGAATCATCGTCTATCCGGACATGAGTATACTCGATATTCTCAATTTTACAATTAACCCTAGTCAACTGCTTAACTTTTCAACTCTTTGTCTTCTTTGACATCACCATTGAGTCAACCATAGTGGTTAAATGCAATTTAGTTCTAGATTGCTTCTTGCCCGTCTTCTTAGGTGATAATCGACTTCTTCACAAATATCTGAAGATCGTGCACATACTCTATGGCCTTGATTAATGGAAGCTTTAAGATCAGGCTTTTGTAGAATGCTTCCATTTCCGTGTTATCCATTTTTTATGTTTCAGATTTTTTATTTTTTGGTGTTTTGGGTAGAGTCAGTGTAATAGTCAGTGGGTTGGTCAGTTGTTTCGGGTGCATGTGGTGTCTATGATGAATTTGTAATTCATCACTTTAAAAGAGATTAATTAAGCTCAATTACCCAAAATTCATCCTCATTTTATCAATTATCATGCATAATTATCATTCATGCATGTATAAATAATAATTGAATTTTATCACTTATAATTGCATAAAATAAGAAGCCGAAAATCCCAGCCCAATTGACCTGTAAAATAAGCTAACTTCCTCGATTTTTAATTAATTCATGCTAATTGCAAATCACCTAAAACCACCTCCATTGTGTACATATCACTAACAAGAATAAATGAAAAATACAAAAAAATACTAACATAAATAAGTGGATCGGACACTCAAACCCTAATTTCAAGATGATCAGACTAAAACATCGATATCTTCCCCATAAAGTGTCTGATTTGATCTTAATCACTTTTGAACTAATGTGCATTCAACTTCAAAATAGGACCAAGTTCAAGTAATTCGGAGCTCATATGTGAAAGCTGGGTTTTTGGCCTCTTTTGTACATCGTATATTTTACATGTTTTGACCTAATATTTTATGTACATATTTGACTCTTTTTATTTTATTTATTTTACATTTATTTTATTTAACTAAAATTTTTATCAAAATACGTAAAATTCAAAATCCAAAATAAAACTAAAATCAAAGAAATTGGCCGAGTTTGAGTGTTCACTAACAGTATGTACAAAAGTCCTCTTTATCGTACTTTATTTTATTTCTTCCTTTTCTTAATTATTAAAAAAATATATTAATGTATAAATGTTTGTCTTTGATTTTATCATATTTTTTTATTTTTATCTTATTTAAAAATGATAAAAAATACAAAACCTAAAAATCAAGGTATTTTATACACATATAGTACCTCAAAAAATCACTTTGTGCAAAATGACCTATTTTGATTCTGGTCTCTTCATAAAAGTTGTAGATCTCATCGAGACAAGCAACTTTGATGAAGAAACTTTTTTCTTCATGTCCCCCTTTGTTCAATGTCCACCAATTGCACTGAAGAAGTAGGAAGCCGGTGGTGACAGTGTAGCCCCTCCGTTCTTCCTCGATGAGATCTAAGCCTGCTGGGTTTATCGCAACGTCGTGCCTCCATCGTGCATCTGCTCTTGCTCTGGTTATTCTCACCGTCGAGCCAACGCGATTCACCCCCTCTAGCATGCCAATTTCTCCAGCGCCCTACCTCGCCTCCTCTCCACCAGCATCCGGCCACTGGAGGACCTCCTTTACCCGTGACCTCCTCCACTGAGCTCCTCTCCTCCAACTTGTCTTCCATTCTCCATCGAGACACGCTCAGAGCTTTCGCTCCCAGCTTGTACCTCCAGGTACTCCACTACTATTTGATCCACCTCCAGCTTCCTCCTGCACCATTTTCGACCGGAGCCTCACTCCACCGCTTAGATCTTCACCGACAGTCGTCCCTCCAGGAGCTAACCTCCTTCGAGCCTCTGATCGGAGGCCTTTCCTGCAACACACCTCTCTTCATCGACAGAGGTTCGTTCATCTTTCGTCACTGACTCGACCACCATCGATAATCCATCCATCGATGCCAACCCCGACACCTAGATCCTTCACTCCGGGAGCCCTTCAACCTCAGCCGAATATGCTCCCAAGGTTCTGTGTCGAGCTCCTACTCTGCCTTTAGACCAGCACCACTTCATAGAGCCCTTCGTGCAACAGAGCAGTCAAAGGAACCTTCCCCGCTTCGAGGGCTTCACCAGACCACACACTCCTCCGCCCTCATTCAGCCGGGCTCGAGGCCATCCCCATGTGAGGTGCACGTGTGGGGAGGGAACGTTGCGCTTAAGCCCTTGGAGATCTACCCTTTTCCACATCAATCCCCGCCATTTCCCGGGTGACGATCTTGGACAATGACCCTTGGAATTTTCGCAAGAATCTCCCTAGTGGGGCCGATAATTGCACCATAGTATCTGTTCTGCATTTCTTTTATTTATTTCATTTATGTATTTGCAGTTCGATCTCTAACTTTGGTCTATCATTAGAACCTCAATTTTGCATCTATTTATTATTTAAAAATTGGCATTGTGTTCTTCATCTAATTCTAGACATTATGCATGTGCTTCATATTTTTATTATCTATGGTTATTTAACAATAAATATTTTTGTGGAATCTTGCCTATTTTACCCATTCTTTGCTCTAAACTTCATATTTAATTAACCACTACTCAGAAAATTGCCAAAAATTCACAGATAGTAGAATTAATTCTTATTTACATTATGCCTCAAAATGAATTGCATTTTCATGTATCATTTGCTCTTTAAAAATTATTTTGTCTATTTCAATAGTTAATCTTTAATAGGTGTTAAATCTCACATTTTTAGGGATTAAATTTTTTTGAGATAGATCACTTAGTGATACATCTTGGATAATTTTATTTCTTGAAAATAAGTAGGTTTAATATTTATTATAATTAATTATTAGATTCACATAGTTTGCATTCATTTTTTCATAAAATATTCAATTGCATTAGAGAATTATAAAAAAATTTACAGTACATTTATTTCATCATATTTTACATTCCCGTAAGGTTTCATAATTTTTGGATTTTGATTAAATGATAATTCATTTTAGTCCTTAAAAATTGGTCCGCATTTCATTTGCATTCTAAAATTGCATTTAAAATATCAAAAATATTCTGCCTTGAAAACCATGCGTGAACCTTGATAGACATTTAATCTAGGTTGTTCCTTTGCCTCCTTGAGTTTGACCTTGGGACTTGCCCAAGCTAAATAAACATAAAATCGCTCCAATGAATTTTGATTAATTAATTAAGTGGTTATTTCTTGATTGATTCCAATTACTTTCCTTCAACGAATGACATATTTATTTACGTGTTACTTCCCACAAATTAACAGAGGGTTTTCCGGATCCGTCAGTATGTATCTGACAATGTTGCACATGATATGTCTCGGCTTCGCTTCATGTGGTCCTCACTCGTCCTTGGTTGTTAATAATTTCTTTTACCATTTGAATGACACTATCAAGTTGATCAGTCAAAGCATCAGCTCTCCGGTTAATTCAAGATGTATTATCTGCAATCATGTCATGACTTGGAGAGGAATAACCATACTCATCATGTTGTGGCTCCGGCATGCAATCATGAGTCGAGAATAGTTATTCCCTACTAGCATGGTCTTGTCATGAGTACTATTTCCTGGACTCTGGATATCAAGTGTATGCTTGAAGGAAAAGTGTTCGTACTCAGGATGACAGTCATCCCGAGTAGGGAATGGCTAAAATAATGAATTGTGTATCATAATCGGGAATCGTGTTTTACTTTGAAATTTGGTTACACCCCTTTCCATCCTCGAATTTGCTCACTCCATGGTGTTTACATAATATTCTTTTGATTCCAGATTTGCAAGCAGTTCATAACTCAGGGTCTCAATTAAAGAAGGAGAAGGGAAGTGGAGTGAGGGTGAATGGAAGGATGGCTGAGAAAGAACTATCTCAAAGAGAGGGTTCTTTTGGATGAAAACAAAGATAAAGATAATCGAGACATTGATGTGTAAGTGCGACCCACGAAGTCTGGGTATGGATACCAATATTCTGGCATCTTCATGAATGACGGTGGAGAATGATTCACGAACCTCGATCAATTATTTTGCAAGTGAAATGACTTTGAACGCACAAACATAATACGCAATGCAAACCCCAAGTTCACCAACTTAGCATAATGAAGGCCGTAAAGGTCCAACTGAATATCTTCTTAGTTCTAATTGGTGATAAAACATTCTTAGAGTCCGTTACACCCTAGGTGTGTCATCTTGACGTCCAAATGTAGTTCTAATATTCCTCAATCAAAGGAGTGATCTACCGGGGCCGTCGGGTTATATCACAGTCGACTATGTTCAGATGGGAGTGCTTACAGCTCCCAAACCTGCAAGAGTCGGATATGGAAATTTAAGATGTCTGTCCATGATTTTTAGTTCTAACCTTACATCTACATACTCATACACTCACAACCTAAAGGTAAGTACATGTGTACAAGGATGGGGATGCTCACCCACAATCAAATGATTTTCTATCTTATTCCAATTGTCATTGATTGCTTTGTTTAGTAGCCTTCTTGTTTTAATATGGTTATCACTTGAATTTGTGTGGACATCGAGTCATGTATACATAGGGATTCCAATTTTCTTTAATTTCTAGATGAGTGAAAACTGAGGGAGAATCGGAAAAGTCGTGCAGTAGGAAATACAATGATGAACACAAAGTCAACAAGATTTACAATGATTCCTCATAATCTCCATGGGGATGCAAGATAGAAATTAATTTTTTTAAACAGATATTTCTAGTGCATGCATGAGAAACCACACCCAGAACATGAATTTCTATTAGCAAGTAAAAGAATAAATTAATTTAGCTAGGAGAAATCTGATATAGTGCATCTATTATTAATGAATGTGTGGACCTAAGGCTACAAGTGCAATATATAAATCACAGTATCTCTAATGGTCGATGTGCAATCCTAGATTTACGTCAAGCACCACAAATAATAGGCCCGATGTGACAAATGTCCAGTATCCAAATAGAAGCGCAAGTCTTCAAATGGAGATCGATGTAAATGAGCAACATTATTACAAATTAGTTACAAGAATAAATGTCTAAAAAATAAAATAAAACACACACACACACACTTTCTCTCTCTCTCTCTCTCTCCTAAAAATAAAAAATATTTTTCTGCACCTCCTCAATGGGCTTGGTCCACATAATCGCCTGCCTCTGGTTGCTCCGAGTTGTGGTACTCCGAGAAAGCTGCTCCAAGTCACTGGGTTCCTCACTCCAAAAAAAAGAAATAAATTGTTAAAAGATATTCACAAAAATATGCAAGAAATAAAATTAATAAAAATGCAAAAAAAAATACAAGAGAATTAATCACGAGAAAATCGAGGGTCAGACTACCCGGGGATGAAAAATCTAAGATCTAAATTATGTAAAAATTAACCCTAAACCATATACCTCCCCAACAATGGCACCATTTTGAAGATGTGCTCCCCACCACTCTTAAGTATAAAGAATTAACATCGGTTGTATCAAGTGATAGAGAGCATATGATTAAAAATGACCACATAAAAATTAATATGAAGATTAATATTTAATACGGTTAATTATTTATTTTACTTGGGCAGAAGTCCTAAGGTCGAACTCTTGGAGGTAATATGAGGGTTCAAAATTTATTCTCAAATAATCTAAGGTTTGATTTCCAAAGATAAATTTTTATGGTTTTATTTTTTAACTTTTATTGACCTCTCGACTACTATATCTATAGATGTAGAAGCGGTTGCCTTAAATAGATAGATGTGAAAAAGCTCCGCTTTTTTCATCTTTCAGATATAAAAGATGTAACTAATTAATTAAAGATATGACCCATAACTTTTACACATATTTTAATGTAAAGAAATAATGCTACGCAAAATGTGACATTAAAATAATTAAATGATTTTTAAATGATAATAAATGATGGCATGATTATAAATGCAAGATTAAGCATCTGTAAGCAATCAATCCAGGAGCTGAACAAATTTATTCCACAAGCCATATCCTTTAATGAAATGCAGGAAATATTAAATGATCATATAAGTACTGAATTAATTCCCAAATCAATCTTCCTGAATAATAATATCCCCAAACTTTGCACAATTTATGAGCAGCAAAATAAACATAGAGAATATGACTCACAAGTGACAAAATAAATTCCTTAACTAATGATGCTCAAATGTGTCTCAAAATGAATAACGTAGTATTATACATGATAGACAAAGTTATAATGATCCAAATGTCACCAAGAACGTTAAAATCAGATACTCTATGCTCAAGAATATAAATAATTAAAGTTCAAGGAGTATAAGTATAAATAAATTAAATAAAATGTTTGCAATTATACCCTTGCATGGCTAGAAATGCAATTTGTAGACCGGCTAGTACCTTATTGCAATTTGTCCACGTGTGGGAATGTATGTGTGCTATCCAAGAAGTTTGAGGGGGTTAGGCACAAAAATTACCCCACACGCATGAGGGAGCACGTGCTGGAGTTCTCTGTTAATCCTCCAAAGTGGGAGGGGGCTCTCTGCCAAATTCCCCCTACCTGGAGAGCACGTGGGGGGTCTTCGGCTCAGATGGAGACGCGGATGAGAGCCTCCACAAAGCTTCCTTCCACCGCTTCGAGGATACCCGAGGGACGAGGCTTGGGTTGGAGGTTTGGGGATGGACCAACGGCTTAGATGAGGAGACACTCTAGATCGAACGGTGCCGGTAGCTTCAGGGAGCTTCTTCTTCAAGGTTGCACTCTTGGATCCACTATTCCGATGCTGCTTCTTCATCGCTGACAAACTGTTGGCATTCATCAGGGTCGATCACTAGTGCTGCTCCTAGGTATCTGCATGAGATTAGAGACTTGAACAACAAGGGCTCGATTGAGGCATGATGTGTGATTGATGAGAGAGATGGGCGACACCCCTATGCGTGGCGTGAGGGAAGAGAAGCAAATCTACGATGGTGTGCTCCACTGGAGATGGAGGATCATGGGAGGTAGCTGATGAATCCCTCATTCTCGCTCTTTATTATTTTAATTTAGCTATTTATCTTGGCAAACCATCATGTAAATAGGTGTAAATACAATAATATAGCAATCATCATGCATCTATTAATATTGCATAATTAGCATGTATTTGTGCAAAAAATAAAAGAATAAAGGAAAAGAAAAAGGAAGGAGGTATTCAAAATAAATACAAAGTGACTTGAATCCCAAGGGAAGGTCAAGCCTTGACCTGATTGCCAAATAAAATAAGTAGAGAGAGATAGGGCCTACTCTATGTTGTACATATTACCTATATATATAATTATTTTTGATAAAATAAAATATTCTTTTTACCTCCTTGTATATAGTCCTAGAAATAAAACAAAAATAAAATAAAATTCAAAAAAATAAAATAAAAATTTAAATTTAAATCCTCTCTCACTTGTACAAAACACATGTATAGGTCAAATTCCCTATTTATTCTATACCTGTGAATAAATAATAAAAAAAGAAAAATTGTTTTATACTCTTAAAATTATGGGAAAATAAATAAAAATACAAAATTGGGGACATTTGTGTAAAAATAATAAAATAAAAATACTTGTATGAAATACATAGGTATATTATACCTGTATATAGCTCCATATGTTGTATATACCTAATTTATTTCTCATAAAAATAATTAAAAATCATAAAAAATAGTTTGAAAAATAATAAATATTTTTTATTTTATACACTTTTTATTTTGACTTCGTTTATTATTTTTATTGATTTTATTAATAATTTGTAAATTCTAATTTTCTGATTGGTCCAGCCGGATGTTGACCTCTGGTCAACGCCCTCTTCCAGGCTTGACCCGACTCCTCCCGCCGGAGCTTCTTCTCCCCTTTTTCTCGATCGGGTCAAGCTTCCTCTTGATCCGAATTTTCGCCCGAGCCTTCTCCTAGGATCCATCACCCTCACGGACCTCTAGGAAGGCGTGAATCTTCCTAAGGTTGCGCGCTTTTGCCCGATTATCTCACCCTCATGGGAAGCCTATAAAATGTCTCGTCCGTCTCCACAACAGCTCAGCTCGTGCCTCGCTCCCACTTCAACCCTTAACCACCTCCATCTGAGTGACAGCTACTCGGAGAGTCCCTTGGAGCTCGATTTGGCGCAGTGACGACACAGCTCACCCTTCGTGGCCGGAGATCCACCGCGAGCAGCCTCCCCATCCATCGCAACGCAGTTGAGGCCATAACCTCGACGACCATCCTCGTCTGGAGATCAGGAGTACAACCAGATCTTCAGGTATCTATCCTATCCCCGCCTTTTGCTTTCGAATCCATTCATTCCACTTTGTACCGTCACACACACCTTAGCTCCGACCACTATGTCTGGAGCTCCATCATCCACATCCCTCCGTTCAGATCGACTCGTCGTATCACCCTTCATCTTCTCACGTAACATGTTCACCCTATAGCTCAACCACCGGGTTGAGATTAGGACCAATCTCCCTCCCTCGCGTTTGCCGGAGACCCCAACCCCATTCCATGTCGCTTATCCTCTTTTTGTATGCAATAAACCTTCGCCGGAGCTTCGCCTTCGAGCGTTGTGTCCTTTGCAGGTGTTGATTCGCATGAAGGCTCCTATTTGACCCACCATCTGACCTGGCGGGGCAGCTCCAGGTGAAGCGCCACCGTCCTGCTCCTCCAACCGTTCACCATCCCATCGGAGACCACCATTAGTCGCGGAGTATCTCCACAATGCAGCCGGGCATGTCCGATCTTTCATTGGAGCATCAAAGTCCATCTGGTGCTTGATCGAAGGTCATCCAGGTCCAATTCTTCCAGCATCTTCAGCTGCCGTTGGATTTGGTCCCCGTCGCCTAGATCACATCTTCACGTCCATCCATCCCCTTTTATCAAAGGCGTCAGATGCACGATTAGCAGCCATCAAGGTCGACAATCCTTGCGCCGTCTGATCTGGTTAGAGGACATCAGACCAGTACGTCTGCTCCACATGCCTGAGCCGTTAGATCCAGAGCAGATCACCATCATCAGAAGCCGCCTTCAGGAGAGCTTGAGACGTGTCCTCACATGGTCTGTACGTGCCCTGCAAGTGTATTTTGCCCTTTTATCCCCACACTTTTACATTTTATTATATAATTCTGTAAATAAAGTGGTAGTTTAGACTTTTTGAAGTTTGGACCTCAATGTTTCTAGTATTTGCACTTTAGTCCAGTTGAGTTACAGTCATGTGTCGTCCCACGTGTTTCTTTGGTGTTTTTGCATTTAGTGCCTCGAACTTTTTCTATGTTATGATTTGAATGAAATATTTCTGATATTTGCACTTATGCCCCTGTGTGTGGTTTATTGACATGTGCAGGAATTAATTGGATAATTTGTAACTTTAGCCCTAAGATTTTTATATGTGTTATATCTTAGTCTGGAAACTTTAGGATAATTGCATATAGGTCCATGCTTACTATGTATGTTGTTTTTAATCAAATAAATACCTAATTACTTCCAGAAATTCCATAAAAATTACAGTTAGCACCTGCTAACAGTAATATTTATGATAATTTTTGTGAATTAATTTAGTTTTATTTGATATTTTCTAAAAATCAAAAACCCTAAAAACTTGTTCTGTCTCTTTTAGAAAATACATAAAAAATACAAAAATTGTTTTAAAAATTACAAAAAAATTAGTGTATGTTTGTCTTTGTGTGTTTTAATTCCAATTTCACTTTTGTTGCATTATTCACTACAAAACTGTAAAAAGCTAAAAACTCTAAAAAACTTACAAAAATCATTAAAAAATTCTAAATAATTCAAAAAAATAACCCTCACTTTATGTAGTTGGGTATTTTTGTTTACTTCTTCATAAAAATCTCAACCGGGACATTAGGGCATTTTTTGTATTTTAAATTTGCCTTTTAGTTCTGGCTGTATATTGTTTTCCCTATTTGCCTTTGTTTGATTTTTGTAAAATCATATACAGATTATAAAAATCCCATAAAATCATCAAAAACATCTGAGTATTTGAAAAATATAAAAATATTTTTATTTCTGATTTTTGAGCATTTTTAGTCTTAATAAAAAAAATTGAAGCTTATCTTGTTCTTCTCATTTGTTTTGTTTGTTTTCTTGTTTTGATAATATAAAAAATTGCAAAATAAAAATAAACAAAAATTAGCTTCTATTTCTCTGATTTCGACTACTTCGTAGGTTTCACTCGTACTCCTTATGCTCGAACCTGGTCGCTATACATGGTTAAATAAATAACGGAGACTGCTAACATTGGATTTTGTGTGTTGATCGTCTTATCTGTGTGGTTCTCTATTTTCTTGTTGAGTCCGACTTTCTTATTGGGGTCTCAACAATCCTTGTTTATTTTTCATACTTAACCCTGGTCAGTAAATCGCTCATCAGTAGCATAGAACAGGATGAGGTAAAGAAGATGGAGGCGATGTGTGTTGGTGACCGTGATTGGGTGTACGAAGAAGTAGAAAGAAAGGGAGGAGGTGTGTAGCAGAGAAGGTGATGAATCCCTGATTCTCACTCTTTATTATTCTATTTTAGCTCTTTTTCTTAGCAAAACATCATGAAAATGTATGTAAATACAATAACTTGGCAAATTGCATGCCTGTGTTAATGTTGCATATTTAGCATGCATCTTTGTGCAAAAATAAAAGAATAAAGGAAAAGAAAAAGAATGAAGTATTTAGAATAAATACGGAGGGAACCCGAATCCTAAGAGAAGGTAAAGCCTTGACCTGATCGCAAAATAAATATGTAGAGAGAGATAGGGCTCACTTTGTATTTTATATATTACCTATTATTGTATATACCTATTTTTGACAAAATAAAATTTAAGAAACTGTATATATTCCTAAAAATAAATATAACAATAAAATAAAGATCATAAAAATTAATAAAAATAAAAATAAAATCCTCCATGCATTGTATAAAATACACCTATATATATCACATTCCCTATTTA
Organism: Ottelia alismoides; assembly: GCA_037367405.1. NCBI lineage: Eukaryota > Viridiplantae > Streptophyta > Magnoliopsida > Alismatales > Hydrocharitaceae > Ottelia > Ottelia alismoides. The sequence continues at coordinate 335,522 of JAZKJV010005430.1, forward strand.
TTATATAACCTCATTAACTTGTAAAAATAAAATAAAATTTTTTACACTCCTAAAATTATGTTGTAAATAAATAAAATATAAAATAAGGGTATTTATGTAAAAATAAGATAATAGAAATATTTGTACATAATACATAGGTATACTATACATGTATATAGTACTATATATTGTATAGACACTAATTTATTGTTTATAAAAATAATTAAAAGTCACAGAAAAATACTTTAAAAGTAATAATCATTTTTTATTTTTTACACTTTTATTTTAAATTCATTTGCTATTTTTTTATTGAATTTTTTATTATTTTGTAAATTTGAATTTTCTGATTGGTCCAGGAACTCCAGTCAATGCCCCCTCTTAGCTCGGGTCGGGTCAAAACCTCTTTGCCGGAGCTTTTTCTCCCAATTACCCAGCCCAACTCCGATCACCACTCATCTCGATTCTTGGACCCTTGATTCCTCGGACCTCCGCGATCCTCACGGATCCCTTGGATGATCCGGATCTCCTTAGGGTTCCGCGCTCCATGCCGATCTTTCTGGATCCCTGAGGTGACTGTAAAATCTTTTCTTCTGCCACCTAGAGCCGTAGCTCATTCCTCGCCCCATCTCGATCCTTAGACACCTCCAACTGAGTGACAATTGCTTGGAGCATCCTTCGGAGCTTGGTTTGGTGCAATGACGATGCAACTCGACCTTCGTGGCCGGAACTCCACCGCGAGTAGCCTCCTCGTCCGCCGCAACGTGGTCGAGGCCATTACCCCAACAACCATCTTTGCCTGAAGCTTAGGAATGCCTTTCAATCTTCAGGTATCACTTTTATCCTCGCATTTGCCCTGTTCACTCAGATCTGTCCATTCTGCCTTCACCGTAGTTTTGTTGCTCCAACTACCCAGTTGGAGCCCAGTTACTCATCCCCCTCTGTTCAGATTGACTCGTCAATTCACGCTTCATCTCTTTCTGCATCCTGATCACCCTTAGACCTACTCGTTCGGGTAGGATTAAGGTCAAGACCTCTCTCTATCACTTTCACCGGAGGTCAAGTTCCATCCATTCTCACTTCCTCTATTTTGTGCTCAATAAACACCATCGGAGCTTCGCCTCCAAGCCGCCCTTCCGTTTGCAGGTGCTAGTACGCGTGGATAAGCTCCTTTTGAACCCCTATCGCTCAGGTGGAGCTGCTCCAAGTCACCGTCCACCGCCACATTCATCTGACCATGCCATCAACATCGGACCCCTCCACAAAACGTGGAGCACCCCAACGACATTGCGAGACCCCTTGGTGGCCACATCGGAGCAGTGGAATACCTCCATTGGCTAATTGAAGGTCACCCAGGGAGGTGTTCGTCTAGACCCTCCTTCAGCCGTTGGATGCCTGTGCCCCCTGCCAGATTCCATCACATCCATCCAGCAGCAGCAGCCTTCTCGTCGCTGGATCAAACCCTCTGGTGCATCTGACAAGCATGTAGCCAACATTCTCTGACTGTCAGACCTGCAACAACGGGTTGATCTGTGCCGCATGTCCCCGACAATGTCAGAACCGTCAGATCCTTTTCAGGGGACAATCAGAGCCGCCGGAATCCCCACGTGTTCCGCACATGCCCGAAGGGTATATTTCTCTTCTACCATCACACTTGTATGCTTTGCTGTTTAGTTTAGTAAATAAAAATTATAGTGCAGACAATTTGTAGTTTAGACCTCGTAGTTCTTGAGATTTACATTAGTCCAGCCTGTGTGAATGCACGTGCTCAAACACATGCTATTTGGGTTATTTGCAGAAAGTAGTCTGAACTTCTACGTTGTTATGGAATGAATGAAAGATTTTTGTTTGAATTTATGCCCCTGTGAACCTGGTTCACGTGCTATGCACGTGTCTGCATGGATTTTTTTGCACTTGAGGCCCTGTGGTTTCCATCCGTGTTATTATTTGGCCTAAAACTTAGTCTTAATTGCACGTAGGCCCTTGTGAACTGTCTATCTCTTGCTTAATTTAATAAATATCAAATTGATTCCAAAAATTCCCTAAAAATTATTGTTTACTCATGTTTACATGTAGTATTTGTGGTAATTTTTGTGGATTAATTTAATCCCATTTAGAATTTTTGAAAAATAAAAAACCCGTAAAAGGTGTTCTACCTATATTTGAAAATCCATAAAAATTTTAAAGCTACCTTAAAAATTCCACAAAATTCCTATTGTTGTGTTTTTACGTGTTTTACTCTTGCAGCAATTTTGTTTAAAAATTCCTTATAAAAACCCTAAAAATTGCAAAAGACCTAAAAACTTATAAAAATCATAAAAAATTCAAGAAAGATAAAAAATTCTCATTTCAGTTCCTCTTTGTAGGTTTTTTATTCATAGTTTTTCATAAAATTGCTCCCCTGGATTTTAGGGCATTTTAAATAATTTAACTTGCAATTTAATCTTGACTACACACTGTTTGAGATTGTAGGAACTGTTTGATTTTTGTAAAATTATAAAAACATTTGCAAAACTCCATAAAATTACCAAAAATAGTTTAAAACATTAAAAACCCAAATTTTTATTGTAATTTTCTGAGCATTTTTAGCCTTAATTAAAAATACAAAAAATTGTAGTGTGCCTTGTTTTCTTATTTGCTAGATTTTGTTCCCTTATTAAAAATAATTTTTTTGTAAAAGTAAAAACCGTTAAAAAATATATTTTATTTTATTTTCTAAGATTGAATACTTTTGTTCATTTTCGTGCTCCTTGTGTTCGACCCTGGTTGCTATACCAGATAAAAATAAATTGCGAAGCCGCTTACATTCTATGTGCTTGATTGTTTTATTTGATTGAGTGGGTTTCTTCTTGTTATTGAGTTTGCCTACTGATTGGGGTCGCAACAACCATTGATTTATCTTGATACTTAACCTTAGTCAGTAGGCCACTCATCAGAAGACGACAAGGGAGGAATTAAAACAAAGGAAATGAATAATAATAATAATAATAAGAAGAAGCAGAAGAAGAGAAGAGATAAGGATAAGAGGTTATATTTGATAGTGTGCCGTTGAGTAATACACATTTATTCACCTTTATTCATTTATTTTGTCTTTAAATCCCTAGATGAATACCTGTAAATACATCTAACTTGTACAAATTAACACATTTTCTGTCTTCTGTAAAAAGTGCATAAATACTTGTAGTTAAATACAAAAATAAATGAATGAAGAAAAGAAAAATAAATGAATTATTGTAAATAATGACTGACCCCAAACCCCGAAACTAGGTCAATATTGACTTAGTCAACCAGGAATAAAGTAGGGAGATAAGGGGTCAAATACTATACATAAAACCCTAGTTCTCATTCTTCAAAATAGACATTTCCTATACCATTTCATTATTCATTTTATACATCTCAAAAAATAAAATTATTAACCTTAAACTTGTACATTAAATACATAGAAAAATATAAAAAATAATTGCACACAAAAATAATGCACAGAGAACTTGGGACACAGATGAAAAAGATGTAAATTAAACTTTACAGACCCATATCTCGTCCATTTAAACTCAAAATGAACCAAACTCACCTTTATTATTCTTAAAATCGAAACATCAACTTAGTGAAGGCCGTTTCATTAAAAATAGAGTTAAGATGCAAAAGCCAGTTTTCTAGGGTCCCATTTTACTATATACATATATATTTTATTTGTATAAGTTATTCTTTCTAGTTTTACTTCTCTTATATTTTTTTAAATACTTGTAAATATTAGTTCAAATATATTAAAAATACAAATATGAAATAGAACCATTAAAAATACATTTAAATAAATAATAGAATAAAATTTACAAGTATATTATACATATAATGTATATATCCATATTTATTTAAGTATATAAATAAAGTTAGAAAAATATAATAAAAATATGTAAATATGTATTTAAATATACTATAAATATGTAAAATTTGTATATATGATAATAAATAAAAAATACAAAATAAAAATTAATTAGACAAAACATAAGTAATAATACCTATAAGGATACTTGTAAAAATTGACACATAATAAACAAGGTTGTAAAAATAAATAATTATCTCCTAAAAATAGTATATAAAACAATTTTTATGTTTAACTTTTATTTAATAAAATACATACATATTTTATTATGATTTAATTCCTTATTTTCTCCATGTTTTGTCATCTTATGTGCTGATGTGGACCAATCGGGGGTGGAGGGGGGTCAACTGCCCTCATGGAGCCTTGAGTCTGTCAGACCTATCGCCCCCCTCTTTTCCTCCTTTTCCCTACACAATCCAATGATCAAACTGCCTTGAACTTTGAATGAAAGTTGTTGATTGGATCTCCATTTTTCACGCCATAAGTTTAGATTCAATCGATCTTCATCGATCTAGGCAAGATCCTTTGCAAATCGCCTTTTGCTTTCTTTATTTAACTTCTCCTCTAGCCTCCATTTCTAGTTTGATCCCTTTCGAGCCTTCAAAACCCCTATTCTTGTAACACTTGACGCTCTTGGTGACATCAGGAGCATCGTGAAGGTGGTGATGTAGAGACGAGCGGTCTGAAGTGGTGGTCCAGAAACTGCCGAGCTCTGCTCCAATGACACCTCTCTACTTCTTGAACTTCTCAGGTACGAGCTATTAGTTATAGGTTTTCTCGTGTCATTTCCTTTCCATGGCATAGATTAGTTATTAGTTGAAGCAATTAGTTACTAGGCTAGTTTAATTTCTAGTTTACCCAGCCCAAAATCATCGTGAACTAGCATGTTATTCGACGCACTATCACCTCATCATCTATCCCCTTCACATTCTTCATCATTTTTCACATCAAGATCCCTTAGACTGAGTCCAGATCTAAGCATCGAAGCTCATATGTCATCACCGCCCATCTCATCCCTTTGTTGTCCGGCTTCAGTAACTGGTCAAGGATCTTCACCTCGAACCGGAGAGTCATTTGCGTAGGTAAAGCAACATGGGAGCTTCTAGGAGCGAGGAATCAAAGGATCATTGAAGCTCCAGGTTGCGCTGAACCAAGAAGACCCCCGGGTCCCGTTTGAGTGGACCTAGAACCTTTTGAGCTCCACCTACATGCGCGCAGTGGCCCCATGGATGTTTTAAGACTTAAGCATCGAGAATGGTGGTCTGAACGAGGAGAAAGGGCCGCTCGAAGGAAGATCTAAACAGAGTTCTTGGGCATTCATCCAACTCCCTCGAACGTTATCGGATCAAGAGCAGGTCCCGGATCTAATCTGGGCCCTTGATTTCAGGCAAAGCGGTACGTGTTAGCTACCATCAGATCGAGTTACATGAATTATCGAGCATCATTGGATGGCGCCTCCCCCTGGGTAATTTTCGTATAGCCTACACCACATATTGTTTACCAATATATGTATTTAACTATACATGTAGCGTTGTAAATTAGTTTGACCCTTTTGTGAAGGACCACCTGAACTTTCTGTGCTAGTCCTTCTGCCACACGTCGTACCCCACATGAGGCATTGTAAATCTTTCATCGGTACCCCTTGAGTCCTTGGATCTGCTACGCAATGGCATGAATGTTTATTTTATTTGTAATTTGGTCCTCGATTTTGCTGTATTTTTTACGCATTTTCATTTTTTTAAAGAGCTCATGTCTATTTTAAATCTTGGGAAACATGTAGTAGATGCCTGACACGATGCTTGTACGTGCTCACATTTTTATTTAGGCATTTATTACGTTTTCTTAATCTCTAAAAATAAAAAAGGAGTCATTTATTCCCTGCCTAATTTATAAAACCAAACAAATATGAAATCACTTCCGAAATTTCAAAAAAAAACATACATATATTATCCTATTTTCTATCACATAACCAAAAACCACAAAAAATACAAAGATAACACCATAAAAATCATAAAACCCTAGAAGTCCTATAAAAATTAGACAAAAATTATTTAAAAATCCAAAAATATTATTTTCAATTCCATAGTTTTCTTTATTCTATATAATATATATCAAAGTAGTTTTAGGAATACTTAAGCATATTATCTATTTCTAACACCCAAAATAATTCAACCTGTTTGTTTTATCCCTGTTTTGTCTATCTAAATCATTGATAAATCCATAAAAATTGCAAAAATAACAAAAATAATCAAAAAAACATATAAAAACCTAAAAAATTCACCTTCCCATATCATATATGTATATATATTTATACCTATTTATACTTATATACATATATATTACTTATTATATATAGATTACATATATATTCTGTTATATACATATTATTATTTATAATTTTATATCTAATATGACAAAACAAAAAAAGAAACAAAAATTTTGCAAAATTAAAAACAAAATAAAAACAATTTAAAATTTTAAAAACATACAAAAAAATCATGAAATTAAAAAGCTAAAATACAACTCTTTTATTATTAATTATTAATAACTAGTAATAAAGCTGCTACTTACCATTTACTTTCTATGGTTCAACCCCTACACTTGCTTGCCTTGCACGTTCTTTATAGGATATAATAAATTTCACCCCACATTTTATATATTATTTTACATATTTTGGGTTGATTGATGATGAGTTGATTGAGTTATGAACCGAGTGCGGTGAGAGTTGCCGTTACAACGATTTTCGGATCCGACGTGCCGGACACCGCATGCTTCTCCAAGATCGGGCGTTAGGTTCCTCTTGCTTGACCCTCACTATCAATGGCATTGTTGCCTGGGAGCAATGCTTGAGTAGAATAGAATAGTATGCTTAGTTTCTTTTCATTATCTGCCTAGTTACATTATTTTCTTTCCTCTCTTTTATTCTATTTTCTGTATAATCTGTCTGACCATATTTCTTATTTGAACTCATTGCGAGGGCATGCTTATTGAGGGAGAGTTTCTTAGTTTGCTCAAGGCACCCGAGAGATGTGGAGGTTGGTGGTCTGCACCTACGAACATGAGAGAGCAACAGAGGAAGACGGGGAATTTGTTGGAATATATTAGTACAAACTTAGTTTAAAATTTTGTGTGAGAGAGATTCATTACTTAATTTGTAATAATCACAGGTCAAGGACACTCATACTCTTCAGGCCTATTTTACCAGGTGTTTGTTCACTTGGGGCCCACATGGTTTTCACGGTTTTCTTTGCATTCTTCTTTTTTTCTCCCTATTTCCCTCTTATTTTCACTTGTTTCTCGTGTTTTTTGTTTTTTGCCTTATTGTACATTTCACATCTTCTGTGGTTGATCCCATATTTACTAGGAGTGGATGTTTGGTTAATTAGGACTAAACTCTTAATATCATTCATGTGCCTATAGTCTCTCACTTGGAGTTAGTCAAATCAATTAAGTTCTTCACGATATAGAAGCTCATATCTTAGGGCGATTTCTTCATTGTATTCATTAAGTGTAAATTTCAATTCTATTGTGCATCCCGTATGGAGAGAGCTCAGATGCAAGGTGAGCATTCTGACTGAGCATCACATCATTATTTTTCAATTTGCATTGCTTTTCCGTCCTCTCCCTCTGATTTTGATCACCTAGGCCACACAAAGAATTAACAAAATCCATAGGCCTTTGCATAAAAATATCCAAAAAAAGTGACAACTAAAAAAAATAAAAAAGGGGTTGCTAAAGAAAACTTGACCAAAATAAACATGATTAATTGGACATTCTTTGTATTGGATGAACAATACCCTCATTATTTTTAAATACTCTCCAGACCGAGTGAGGAACGTCCCCTAAGGAATAGAGCCCAAATCACATCATGTGTACCACCATGTTATTGACTGGATTCACGAAGTATTGGTGCTTCTATCGTACGTGGCCGAGTAGGGCTTTGTCTGCTTGCAAACCTACTCTGAAGTATTGAGCATAGGTCATACCTTCACGGGTTTGTCTGTCTCATCGTTCTACATCCGAGTAGGGCCTTGTATGCTTGCAGACTCAGTTCTGAAGTAGTGGTTTTGCCTATCCACTTCCTCTTCTATTTTTTGGTTGGGTAGTGGATCTAGACTCAAGAACAAGATCCTTAAAATAGTACATGCTACTAGTTACAAAGGAAGTGAGAAATACAAAGACGATTATCTGGTAGTACTCACTCTCCTATAGGGTTAGCCGTTAAGTACTAAATTGAAAAGATTGCTTGAAAACCAATAAAATTGACAACATAATTGCCGAAACTTCACGACCGATTGTGTTGAGTAGGTGAACTCACCATTATATTGAGGTTTGATCGATCAATTGCATTTTGGTCCAGATCAAAAACACCATGCACTTGTGCCTTTAATTCACACTTCTTTTACACTTCTCTTTCTCTTTCTCAGTTCGAGTTTTTCTTATCTCTTTCTATTTCACTTCTTCTTCAGTATGCACTCCAATTTCACATCATTTCAATCCTTTTTGCTTCTACGATGTCGCATTTAAGACGACTTTGTTCAGACTCCTTGAATACCCACATCGAGTCTCTAGTATTGACATCTCAATTAATTCGGGGCGATTCCCAAGATCTCGGTTCGGACTTTGCGAACCACTCCCAGGACTCTTCGTATCCTTTTCAAATAAACCGAGATCTCTCTTGTCCTGAATTCGATAATTTTTGGCTAGAGATTGATTTAATCCATACACCTCTCCATATTTAATAAAGTTCAGAATCGACCCTGATTCTGAACCCTTTTCCACATCTGATGCTTACTTCAAGACTGATCTGGGTAATTTTCCAACTATAGACATTGACCCCAATATGGAGATCAGTTCGGCAGACTCTAAACCTGAGATGGCATCTAAGGACAAGGGACAATAGGTTGATTGGAACAAAGTCAACAACCAATTGCTCGCTTCCATTCAAGCAATCCAACAACATTTGACCGATCAAGCTTTTTCTCAGGTTACATTTCAGGATAGGTTGAATGATATAAGGAGGGATAGAGGAAATTGGAGAGGATAAGAACAACATGGTGGAGAAGACAAATAAGCAAGGAAACCTTGGAGGTGGTGAGGAGGTGAGAGAGCAACCTAAGCTGACTCTCAAGGAAACCTACAACCCTGGAGCTAGACAGATCATAGAGTGGATCCAAATTCCTGCGATCCACGGTCATTTTGAACTCAAACCGCAACTGCTCTCACTTCTTCCCACTTTCCATGGGAATATACCCGACATTCACCTCCAGCAATTCAACTGCATTTGTGGTACCATGCACTACCCTAACATTCTGTTGGAGGTAGTCAAGATGTCTGCTTTCCCCGTTCAGCCTACAAGACAAGACACTCTACTAGATAAACAATCTGGAGAAAGTAGTGATGATCTGGAAGGCTCTCAAGTTTGACTTCCTACACAAGTACTATCCTTTGAATCGTCTAAATTAGATGGTTATCCAATTTCTCTCATCTATCCCATGAATTCAAGTACCTACAAGAGAAGTGCCCCACCATGAATTTCCAAAATACCAGTCTGGTGTACAATTTTTTCAGTTGGTTGAATCAAGAATCTCAAAAACTGCTAGATGTAGCCTGCGGAGGGCCTCGCTTTAGCAAAGATGAACATGTGGTATGACAAATCTTCGAGGAAATGGTCGAGGGATCGACTGCCCTTTCTTCATCTCGTGCTTTCCAAAAGAACCCGTTGATTCCTCCCAAACCAGTACATATGGAAGCATCTTATAAAGGAGTGAGAGATGAGAGTTCCAACCTTAGCATCATCGGGAACAACCGCTCGAAGGTCGATATCATCAAAAAACAGTCACATGATCTAGAAAAGTTAAATATGATCGAATAAAGGACCAAGCATCTGGGTAAGCTAGACTAGATCTTGAAGCAACTGGAGCTTCTAGTGAGCACCATTAATTCCTGCAACTATATGGCAACACATGCTGAGACCAAGGAACCAACACCATAATAATCAGTGCACCTGAGTCAAGGATAACCCCCATCCGTTCAACACGTATACTACGTGCAAGAACCAGACCAGGGACCACCGTCTCCACAACAGACGCATATGGTTGTGTATCGAGGTCCCGACTTTTGTCGAACCCTTCTTCCCACCTCCAACGCAACTCCAAGAGATGAATGTCGCATGTGCCAATGATCAGAATCTGACATGTCTTGGTCGACAAAGCCATGGTTAGAACTTGGAGATTATATCATACCACCCATAGTCGGTTGGAAGGAGCTTCCAACATAATCAAAATCACCAGTCTCTGCAGCAAGCCCAACCATAGAGATAGAGTTACTAGAACCAACATACGGGGTACAAACAACAATACCATCAACAACCGGGTACCCATTTTCAGCAGCAGCAACAATACCCTCCTCAGCATAACTATCAACAGTTCCCCTCCTCGTTCTTATCAAAGTTACTAGTCTATGCCTCAGTACTAATGTCCGAGTCAGCGGACACAACCCACTTAGTAGAATGAGACAGCTCTCGTGAACCCCACACTTGACCTGGCACAGTTAGTATAGAGCTTAGGTGAAATGAGTCAGAAGCTAGATCACCTAATCATTGCGAAGACCATCATCCCAGTGCATGTGGAGGCCATTCCAAACAATTTCCGATGCAAGGAGCATGTAGTTTGCAATGTCTCCGACTGAGACATGTATGAATTATTTGATTATGTTATCTAATTCTTTGTCTCTCAGGAGTGGTAGACATTGAAGATGTCTACTTGTGCGAAGGGAAAGAATAAAGCTTCACAGGGTGAATCTTCATCATTTGTGCTCACATCCAGTTCTGGAGGAGGAGTAGATAAGGAAGATCATGTAGTACCGGATGCATAAAAATCATAAAAAATGAAGAAGACCAAAATCAAACTCATACATTAAAAGCCAAGGACGAGCTGATGTAGCCAAGGAGACACCACCACCAAATAACAAATCCCATGCAAGCCGACGAAGCTGATGTTTCTTCTGTTAGATTTTTCACTGGGGCAAATGAGTATATCCCTTATGACCATTTTACATGTAAAAGCTGATTCATATAAACACTTTTTAAATGATGATGTATATATGCCATTCCTAAAGCATTGAAAAATAACAAAAAATAAGAAAATTCAAAACCGCTTTGTCTGATCCAAGTGTGATTGAATTTTTGCAAAATATTTTCCTTGAAAATGTCTCTTCTGAAAGCCATGGGAAACATGGTAGCTGAGAAGAAAGGTCTGAAAGCGGCATGCACTTCGAAGCGTCATCCCCCACAAAAACTGACGTGAGCGAGCTGTGAAACATATTCTAACCATGGCAACAATCTATGCTATCAACAACCTCCTGAGTACGAAGAAGGACAAGGGAGCTCCACTCATCAGATGTGAGATCTTCAACCAAGAGTTTGAATGAACACTTCTTGATAGTGGTCCCTCTATCAATTTGATGCCTATTTCATTGCTCAAAGAATTAGGGTTAGGACCATTTAGGCCTCCCATAATGATCATGCACTTTGTATATACTTTGATTAGCGACCAAGATGTATGTTAGAGGATATTATCATCTCGATCCGAGGGATGCAGTTCCCTGTGGATTTCATTATATGTACACCTATGTCTCCTTGCTCCAAACCCTTATAATATTGGAACAACCGTTCCTTCTAACTGCCAAAGCAGTAGTAGAGTATGCCACTGGAAAGATCACCTTTCGCTCAAGTAGCGACAAGGTCAAGATAGATATGATCCATGAACCAAAACCTGCAGAATCCGTATGAAACGAGAGTGGGCTCAATCGGAATGCAACATATGACTGTGACTTTTTGGTAGAAATTAGAGACATTGCATTATTTCTGGAAAATGATGAGACTAGGAATGGGCATTGGGCTGGGCCAGCCCAGCCCAGCCCGAAGCCTGACCCAAAAAGCCCAGCCCAGCCCAAGCCCAAAAGAACATTGGGCCGATCCTGGGCCTAAATGTTCGACCCAAAATTTCTTTGGGCCGGGCTCGGGCTTGGCTCGGCCCAACCCCACCCGGCCCAAGGCCCGACCCATTTGGGGGCCCGACATAAGGTCCAAATGATGGCCCGATATGTAGCCCAATACCCATCCCAAAATTATGCACGGGTCTTAAGTTCAGGCTTTACATAGATTATTCGCCTCCCCTTCCCTCTCTTAGCCCGATTGGACTCTCCATTTCATGTGTTTGTATTGCTTGATGATGTTTTGGAGGAGCTTCAATTGATGAATAACTGAGGATTTATCTATTGCATGAATAGGAATAACCAAAAAATGCACATCAACAACAATAGCAATAGAAGAGAAGCATGCCACAATTGAGGATGGGCCGGCCCGACCCATGCCCGGTCCAAAGGAATTGGGCCGGGCCTGGGCTTGGGCCGGACCACAAAAAATATTGCGGGCCGAGGCCCGGCCCAAGGCCCGAATTTTTTAGACGGGCTTGGGCCTGGGCCCTTTAGGGCCCGACCCAGCCCGGCCCATGCCCATCCCTAGATGAGACCCTGGAATTCCTCTCCAAAGAGGAATGGCAAGAAAGTACAATCGAGTTTCCCCCCATCCTTGAAGATGGTTTGCATGCTGACATGCTAACTGAGTTATTTGAACTCCATCCATCCTCGTCGGAGCAAGAAACATTCATTACAGATCTTTTTGATACACTGAACTCAAAGCCTCAAGTCACCATGGTGGACAGTGTACAGTCAACTGATCCCACACCAACCACAGTTGCAGAGGTCACCACTGAGTTGAGTTAGATCTCTCCAGAACTGAAGTAGTTACCATCAACGTTGAAGTATGCCTTCCTTACGGGCGAACCAAATATGTTCTTGATCATTATCAATGCAGATCTAACCATGGACCAAGAATATCGTTTGCTTGAAGTTGTAGAAAGAAACTGCAAGGCGATAGGCTGGAAAATATCGCATCTCCATGGGATTAAACCTTCATTGTACTCGCACCACATCTACTTGGAAGAAGACATCAAGTTGCCCTGTGAATTTCAACATCATCTGAATCCTAACCTCTGAGAGGTTGTGATGAAAGAGATCACAAAGTGGTACGATACATGTTTGACATATCCCATCTCAGATTCCAAATGGGTAAGTTTGTTACACGTAGTACCTAAGAAATAAGGAATTATGATTGTAACGACTAATAAAGGAGAGGAGATTCTGACCTGAGTACCAACATCATGGCACGTCAGTGTGGACTACATACACCTAAATCTTGCCACCAAAAAGGATCATTTTCTATTTCCTTTCATCGAACAAATAGTCTAAAGGTTGGACGCAAAGGGGTACCTCTGTTTCTTGGATGGTTACTTGGGTATAATCAAGTTGCTATTCCTCCTAAAGACCAAGAGAAGGCCACGTTCACCTATCCTTTTAGGAATTACTCATTCAGACGGATGTCATTTGGGTTGTGTAACACCCCCTCTACATTTCAAAGATGTATGCTAGTTGTATTTTGTAGACATGGTGGGTAGTTTCCTTGAGGTGTTCATGGATGATTTCTCGATCTAAGGAGATAACTTTGATCAATGCCTGACATATCTAGATCAAGTTCTTCAACATTGTTGCGAGGTCAATTTGATGCTCTCTTGGAAGAAGAGTCAATACATGATGACCGATGGAATTGTGCTGGGTCATGTCATCTCCAAGCGAGGCATGGAGATTGACTCGACCAAGGTAGAAGTCATATCCAAGCTCGAGCCACCTACCTCACTGAAGCAAGTCAGGTCGATTCTTAGACATGTGAGTTTTTACAGAAGATTCATTAAAGATTTCAACAAAATTGTACCTTTGATATAGCTTCTAGGCAAGGACACCGATTTTATTGTAGACGACAGAGTGCTCCATGCATTCAATCAGTTGAAATAAATCATCACTCAGGCTCCTGTCCTAAAACCACCGGATTAATCTCTATCATTCAAGATCAGGACGAATGCTTTTGATTATGCTATTGGGGATGTGTCAGGACAATGGTGGGATGGATTTCCATTTGAGATTTATGCTGGAAAAACACTGGATGAAGCTAAGAAAAAATATAGTCACGAAGAAAGAGCTGCTAGCAGTAGTTTTTGCGCTGAAAATATTTAGGTCACATCTGCTTGGATCAAATGTGATTGTATACACTGACCACTCTGCCATACGGTACCTACAAATCAAGAAGTATGCTAAGTCATGATGAATACCCATTCATCACTCTTTATTCTTTTATTTTAGCTACAAAACCTTTGCAAAACACCTTGTAGATATGTGTAAATATCATAAATTGTCAAAATGCATGCATTGTGTAAATAGCAATAATTAGCATGTTTTTGTGCATAAATAAAAGAATAAAGAAATAAAAGAAAAAGAGGGAAATATTTAGAATAAATATTGAGTGACCTAATCCCAAGGGAGGGCTCAGCATGGGCCTGACCGCAAAAGAAGCCAAGTAGAGGGAGATAGGGTCAATCACACTTGTATATATACCTATGTATATAAATAAATTTATTTTCCTCAAAATAAAAATAAAAAATATTTCTCATATTTTTTATATATTTATAAAAATAAAATAAAATAAGAAAAATAAAAATAATAAAAATCATTCTCTACATTGTACATATACCATGTAAATATGTATATAAACCTATTTATTTAACTAATGTAAATAAATAATAAAAATAAAATAAAAATACCTTTTTATTCCAAATTTTATGTTATAAATAAATAAAATATAAAATTGGAATAATTGTATAAAAATAACTAATTAAAAATAAAAATAAAAAATACATATACGTATATACCTATATATAATAATATAATGTAAATACATAAATTATTTTTCAAAAAAATAAAAATCACTAAAAATAATTTGAAAAATAATAAACATTTTTCATCTTTAAACTTTTTTGAAATAAAAGCATTTACTATTTTTAATTGAATTTCTAAATAATTAATAAATGGCGGCCTGTGATTGGTCCACGGGGGATTGTTGACCCCCGGTCAACTTCCCCCCCAGGACCACCAGACTCGGATCCTTGCTCCCAACCCGACTTCGACTAATTTTCCCCGCTTGATCCGAGCTCCAAATAATAAAACCTCGGGCTCCGATTGAAGTTCCCACATCCGTGATCCACGCCCGACGCTTCTCCTAGGGATCCGTGCTTCACTGAACCCTGTCCGACTCCTTCTTGCCGGACCCTTCCTAGTATTTAGGTTCACCTCTGCCGCACTCTTCACGCCATCTTTGGCTTCGCCTTCCCATCCTAGGACCTCCACTGCCTTCCCTAGAGTGACAGCTAGCCGAGGGTCGTGTCGTAGTGAGGAGGAGGTGCCCCCAGCCACTGATCCGGCGAGCCCTTCGCCGTGCGCCGCCGCGAGGCGCGCCTGAGCCTCGGGACCCGACGACCCCTTGAGGCGAAGACCTAGAAGCTTCCTTAGCTCACCCCCAGTTGACCTCAACCATCAGGTAGACCCGTTAGTCTTTCTTTCATCGTCCATTTCCGATTTTCGCATCGCAGCTCTGCACGCTCTGCCCTAGAGGCCGGAGCTCCGCCAGCCCATCCTATCCGTACTGATACTCTCTCCGACTCATCGTCACCCTTCTCTCACGATCTGATCACCTTGATCTTGGCTACCAGAGCCAGGATCGAGTTGGGCTCCCTCCGTCGCCTTCGCCGGAGCCTTCCCCCGCTCAACCACGTCGCTTCCCTTTCCCTTTTTGCGAATAACCCCCGCCGGAGTGCTCCTCCGAGCGAGAACTTTGTTTTGTAGGTGAACAAGAGCAGGTACCTCACCCTTTCGCCGGAGCTCCTCCAGGTCGCTCTTCCCTTGCCGAAGGATCCGACCGTTGGAGGCTTCATCGGAGAGGACCACCCGACGCGGAGTGTCATTGCGAGGGAGACCCCCTTTTCCGACCGTTCATCGGCCTGCTGGATCATCTCCAGTGTGCCGGGGAACTTCTCCTGGGAGGTGTTCTTCCTCACCCTTTGCCCGCTGTTGGATTTCCCCGCCGCTCCAATTTGCATCTCCACCGTCCACGCTCTGCCATGTCAGGCCGTTAGATCCATGATCTAACGGGCACGTTCCACCCACGTTCGTCACGCGCCTCCACTGTTGGATCGTCCAGAAGGCTGCACTAGGACAACGCATCAGCAACCAACCACGCTTCGACACCTGGCGCCTCACGTGCGCCCTCACGCGCCTCGGCTGGGTAATTGCACCCATACCCCTGCAGCTTTCAGTAGTTATAATTTAGTCTATTAAATAAGTTTGCACTCTTGGACATTTTACACATTGGATCTTGATGTTTAATTTATTTGCATTTTCTTCCCTGCCTGTTTGAGACACGTGCTTTGTCACGTGATATGTTGGACAATTTGCATGTTTAGGGCTATGGTTATTGCTGTGTTATGAAATGAAATTATAATATCCATATTTGCAGTTATACCCCTGTGCGTGGTTTTATTAGACATGTGCTGAATATCTGGGCTTTTTTGCGCTTTTTACCCTAACGTTTTAGCACGTGTTCCGTTTAAGCCCCTCGAACTATGTTTCTTTGCATCTAGGTCCCTGTGAGATGTGTGCCTTGTTTTTATTGAATAAAATAGCAAATTAAATCCAAATTAGGTGAAATTTGTACACGTGGCTCCTGCCACTGTGTAAAAATTTCCCTAAAATTTTGGGACAATTTCGAGGCTTTTTGATATTTTTAAAAATTCAAAAACAGTGATTTTTGGTACTGTCTAAATTGAAAAATCAAAGAAAAATATTAAAACTTCTTTAAAAATTCTAAAAAATTAATGATTGTTAGTTTTACTGTTTTTAGCTTCTATGCAATTTTGAGCTTATTTGGATATATAAAACCCTTAAAATTTGAAAAACCCAAAAAATCTTATAAAAATTCTAAAAAATTCTATAAAAATCAAAAAAATATAAACTCTTTTTCTGTAGCTTAGTTTTTGTTTATAGTTTTCATAAAAATTACCTCCAGACTTTTATAGGTCAATTTTATATTTTTAATTGATCTTTCAAGTCTGGCTGCATAGTAGCCTATATATTTCCTCTTTCTTGATTTTTAGAAAATCATATAAAAATTAGAAAATTCTGAAAAATTCACCAAAAACACTTAAAAACATTAAAAACACAAAAATAATTTTGTTTGAATTTTTGGAGTATTTTTGAATGCTTAACTAAATTGTTGTGTTTGCTTGTTTTTCCGTTTTCTTATTTTTCCTCATTATTAAAAATATAAAAAAATTTAAAAATAATTAAAAAATCCACCAAAAATATTTTCTCTTTATTTTTATTGATTCTGACTATTTCGTAGGCCGCAAGGCCAACTCGTGCTCCCTGAGTCCGACCCTGGTCGCTATACCAGGATAATAAAAGTAGCGAGGATCGCTTCTTGATTTTGATTGATTTATCTTCTGTTTGGTGGTCTTTTATTTTTCTTGATTGATCGAACCGCAAGTGATTAAGGTTGCAACGACCTGAGTTACTTATCTCCCTTAGTCGCTCGATTATTTCGGTCATCAGAATGGTGCCGTTGCTGGAGAGCATGGCTTAGTAGTCGTCGTTTCTCGATTTTTGTTTTCTTTTGTTTTTCGCGGTTTTCCGCGGCTTTTCTTTCATCCGCGGTTTTTCGCGGCTTTTTATTTCTCATTCGTTTCCATTTTATTTTATTTTATTTTTATTTTATTTTGTTTTTGTTTGTCTTGTGTGTTTATTTCTATTTTTGCAAATATCTTGTTTTAGTTTATTTGTCCTATTTATTTTTAATATGGTTTGACACTTCTGTTTTTGTTTCTTACGAGGGCCCAAGGATCGAGGCAACTCTTCTCGGAGAGTCGAAGCAACCGCGGGAGTCGGAGGCGGCTTCTTTCTCTACGAAGCCACAGGAGAGCGCAAGGAGGAGGAGCAGAAGTTCGAGAGCCGCGGAATAGCCACGAAAATAACCGTAGAATAACCGTAGACTTAGAGTAGTTTATTTTTCGTAGAATTATTTTATTATAATAATACAGGGACCTGGACTGACACTTGGTTGAGATCGGTGTCTGTTTCGCCGAGCACCGGTGTGCTCGAGGGACCTCACCATGATTTTTGCCGGTTTTCTGAGTTTTGACTGTTTATTTACTGCCATTTGATTTACGCGATTTTCAGTCCTAGCTTAGGATTTTCATTGATTGTGATGTAATCATTAGGGTCCACACACTTAATAATCTGCATGTACCTATTAGATCGTAATTGGACCTAAATAAAATTAATAAGAAAAGGCTACTTCATCACTTGAGGGGTCCCGAGCTGCTAGAGGTCGTATACAGCGCTGGCAGGACCCGTTGTGGTGGGCACCGATCGGCATCCGAGACCGAACACCGACCCCTGTTGTTGACCACTTAGTCATCTGTTCTTTCGTGTAGAACTACTTTGCTTAGGGCCGGTTTTTAGCGTGCATCATATAGGTAGTTTATATTCAGTCTTTTATTTATGCGCGGATCACCCTACATGTAGACTGCTGGAGTCAGGTATGCATTTCTTACTCTGCATGCATCATTGATTCCCGCGCATCGGCTTTTTCGTCTTCCCCCCTATTTTTGGACTTAAATAACCAAGAGAATCGAAAAATTTGTTAGGCGTTGTTTGATTTGAAAAATATCTAAAAAAACAAAAACCATAAAATTTGGGACTGCTAAACAAACTCGACCCTAAAATACGATTCACCTAAAAATCTGTCTTGGGGAGAGCAACCCCCTCATTGTCTGGTTTGTATGCGTGAGAGAGTGACCCGCACACTAGGCTAGAGCCACATCCGAGCCTCGATCAGACTACCGGCCTTTTATACGGGACAGTCTGTTTGGCGGATTGGATTCCTATCAGGTCACGTAACCACTCTGCTATCCTGACATGATCACCTAATAAAATTGACAAGATAATTGACCAAGTTCTTACGGCCTTCAGCTCAGTGTGGAGTAGGTGAACTTGGGGTTTGTTTGCTCATCTTGGTTGTTTTCCAGATCTCATCCGCCCGACTCGCCAGATCAAGATGATGGGCAGGAGGTCTCTTAGGTAGCCTCTGGCTGCACCGCTTTTTAGCACTCCAGCCCGTTCATCTAGGTTGGTTCGTGAGAGCCGAGACCCGCTCTACAAATCCGAGTTCGATTCCGCCCTGTTCCCCCTTGACCACCCTTCTTCTATTCCTGAGTTACCAATGCCAGATGCGAGATAGCAAACTGATATTTCGACACATGAGTTTGGGTCTTTTGCCTTTGCAGAGACCATGGCCAGCAGCGAGGATCGCACCGAGGGTCAAAGGGCAGAGATGACCACGTACGTACTGGACAAGTGTGCGATCAACACCACCATGTTAGCTTCCCTCGAGACCATGCAGAGACAGATATGAGATCAAGGGGCTTTCATGGTAGAGATGGGGAGAGAGATGGAGCATATGAGAGCCGACCGCGAGCAGCGCAGGCCCGAGATGGACCACGGAGACCTGATGAGCCGGCAGCAGCGGCAGCAGCCGCAGCAGCAGCAGCAGAGCCGAGGCCGATGCGGGAGTTGCACAACCCCGGATTGACACTAACGCACCGGTGGGTGGTACTTCCAGCGATCGTGGGGGACTTCAAGTTCCCCTCGAACACACTTCAGCTCCTACCCCGCTTCCACGGGCTCGCCATTGAGGAGCCCCATCTACATCTCCAGGAGTTCGAGATGATCTGCAGCACCATCCACAATTGTCAGGTGGACGAGGATACTATTCGGATGATTGCATTTCCCTTCTCCCTCGCCAACAGAGCAACCAACTGGCTGAAGCACTTGGGGAGATTTGTGTACACCTGGGAGCAGCTCTGCACCGAGTACTTGAACAAGTACTATCCACTCGGGCAGACCAATGCAGCGAGGGCCCTGATCAGCAACTTCTCCATGCTCCCCAACGAGCAGTTTCACGAGGCATGGGAGAGGTTCCGAGAGCTTACCGACAGATGCCCGCACCACGACATCACGAACCCGAACCTAGTTCAGAGCTTCTTCTGCGGGTTGACACCAGAGCTGCAGGGCCTGGTGAATGCTTCGTGTGGCGGTTCCTACTTCGCCAAGGATAAGGACCAAGTCTGGGCCATCTACGAGGAGATGGCCGAGAACTATACAGTGATGTCCCAGACCCGTCTTTACACTCAGGGATGCCCACAGCCACAACCACAGACCGTGCAGTACCAAAGGATAGCATGGGTCGATGCCGGTCCTTCTACTTCATCCGCGGTAGCCGCACAGGTCGAGTCCACAACCGCAGACATGGGGATCATCAGCGAGAAGTTGGATCGGATCGAGCTGATAGAGAAGAAGTAGTGCCAGGGTATCACGCAGATGGATCAGATGGCACAGACGCTGAGTGACATGAAGACACAGATCATGTGTCTCCAGGAGGCATAGATGGCTTCTTAGCCCCGTCTTCAGGCATGAGGAGATCCGAGCAGCAGTGGTAGCTCGTCCCAGCGCTCCAGTCAGCCTAGACATGTTCACCTTGTACAGGCGGAGCCGTACCAGCAGCCACAACCGTACTACCAGTCACCACCATCCTCAGACACTCAGATGGTGGTCTACCAGCCGGATCAGCCCCTGGCAGTACTCCCTCCACCCACCTACGAGCCGGAGCCGTTGATGGATGTCAACGGGATTTGGTACGACCGCCCCCAGCCCGGTATCCGATGAGATCATCCCATATTCTGCTGGTCGGCCGGAGGCACCACTTCCCAGCAACAACCTTCATTTTAGGGTGGTCAGTACGACCATCAGCGAGAGCAGCACCATCAGCCCCAGCCCCCAGTTCACCACCAGCAGCAGTCATCCCAGCAGCACCAGCAATATGGTCCTCGTCCCTATCAGCAGGGACAATCTTGGAGGCGAGAGCAGCCTCAGCAATATCATCAGCAGTACCCCTCTCACCCGCACCAGCCACAGCAGCAGCCTCACTACCAGCGAGGCCACCCGTCAGGTTCTCATGGGTCAGCCTATGAGAACCCCGCCTTAGACGACCTAGCCCGCCTCATGACAAAGCAGCATGCTACCTTTAGAGGGGAGATGGATGAGTTCCGCCAGGAGATGCAGGAGATCATGAGAGGGAAGGCCGCCATCCCTGCCTAGATTGAGCCGAACCTGAAAAATTTGAAGAGGAAGTCTGAGCAGGTAGAGTTCACAGAGATTACCACTCCTAGTGATTCCTTTGGTGATTTGTCTCCATACATGTTTGATGCTGATTTTGTTACACTTAGGAGCGGTAGGATGCCAACAGGCGGTGCCTCGTCTGAGCGACGTCCCCATGACACTTCCTGAGCGTCAGACGAGGAGGAGCGCGGTACTGATGCCGCGAGAGATGATGACGGTGGTGTTGATGCCACCATGGATGTTGATCCAGCCGACGCTACTTAGGCTGTCGCGTCACCAAATAGAGGAGGTGGTACTGATGCCACCGCAGTTGCTGAGCTAGAGCGCGGTACTGATGTCGCGAGTCGACATGCTGAGGGTGGTACTGAGGCCACCCTTCCCAGTTCTGCTAGTCCTGTTGTCTTTCCGTCTGTACATGTATCTCAGGACTTTTCTGGAAATAAAGGAAAGGGTTTATTTTATTCCGATCCACCTGTGGTGCTTGATGATGTATGTGTGGATTCTATCGTACTTGAGCAGCCTAGACCCTCTCCTAGTCCTTCATCTGAGAAGGACCCTGTGATCCCCTTTCCACGGGCACTTCATATGGCAAAGGGGAAGAAAATAGAAAATCAGAAAAAGAATCACCAGATAGAGTTCAGCCAGCAGATGATAGATAGATTCCATATTCAGCTGACTCTTCAGGAGGCCTTGGAGCACATCCCTCTACTCCAGAGATCACTCGGAGACAGGACCACTGTTATGAGGAAGAGGAGGAACCATCAGTCTGATATCCATGTGCTTACTCGTGCCACGTGTTTTGTGATTCAGAACCGTCTGCCGGCCAAGAGGCCATATTTAGGAGCCCCGTATGTCAGATGCCACATCCATGAACAGAGGTTCGACCGCACTCTATTAGACAGCGGTTCATCGATCAACCTACTTCCGACAGCCCTTCTCGACCACTTCGAGTTGGGCACTCTATGATAGAGCAGGACGGTCCTTCAGTTTGCTGATCGATCTGTCAAGAGGCTGAAGGGGTTGTTGAAGGACGTTGTCGTCAAGATTCAGGGCCTGAAATTCCTCGTGGACTTCATTGTGTTGAACGTGGAGATCCCTGAGTCTGTGACCGATACCCCCATCATTTTAGGACGCCCGTTCTTGGCCACAGCCAAGGCAGTGACCGACCATGATAGCGAGAAGGTATACTTTTACGTCGAGGGCGAGAGTATCCAAATAGAGACAGTCGAGGAGACTAGAGCCAGAGATTCAGCATGCTCAGAGCCGACTTCCGATTCAGAGCATATGATAGAGGCATGGCGAGACATCCACCAGGACTGTGATTTTGTGATCACAGATGACGAGGCAATTTGGGAAGATCCAGTCGCATAGGCCATCCTCTCACCTTCAGAGTTCACTGATGCAGAGACGCCAGCAGAGGAGAGCTTGGAGAGCACATTCCTGGTCCAGGATACTTTTCAGGCAGCAGAGCCGGTTCCTGACTGCGATACAGATTTTTGTGAGCATGATACAGATCCCTCGAAGTCAGATATTGATTGGGCAGAGTTTGATGATTTTATACCATGTCTGACTTCCACTGAGCCTACAGCTAGGGAGGAGGTTGATTCCATGCAGAGCAGAGACAGTCCAGCCGAGCAGCCTTCTCCAGATATAGATTGTGAGCGAGAGTTTCCATTCTCCCATGCAGATTTGGCAGCGTTCACTCAGAGCTTTCAAAGGCCAGATCTGCCAGCACCTACTTGTCCAGAGCTGAAGCCGCTACCAGCGTCGCTGAAGTATAGGTTCCTTGCGGGTGAGCATGAGATGTACCCAGTCATTATCTCCGTTGATTTGACTGGAGAGCAGGAATCCCGTCTGATGGGGGTTCTTAAAAAGAACCGCAAGGCGATAGGATGGAGCGTAGCCGATCTCCAGGGGATAAGTCCGGCCCTGTGCTCCCACCATATCTATCTCGAGGAGGAGGCAAAGCCGTCGCGTGAGTTCCAGCGGCGGCTGAACCCGAATCTTAGAGATGTTGTCATGAAGGAGTTCTCAAAATGGTGGAGCGCCGATTTTATCTACCCCATCTCTGACTCCAAGTGGGTCAGTCTGTTTCATGTGGTACCCAAGAAGATGGGCATCACTACAGTTGTCAGCGAGTCTGGAGAGGAGATCGCTACCCGGGTACCCACTTCTTGGCGGGTCTGCGTAGATTACAGATGACTCAACCAGGCCACCAAGAAGGACCATTTCCCCCTGCCCTTTATTGATCAGATCATTGAGAGACTGGCAGAGAATAGCCATTACTATTTTCTGGATGGGTACTCTGGCTATAATCAGGTGGCCATCGCACCTGAGGACCAGGACAAGACCACCTTCACCTGTCCTTTCGGGACATTATGCTTTCAGACGCATGCCATTTGGGTTGTGCAATGCTCCGGCGATATTTCAGAGATGCATGCTGTCTATCTTTTCGGACATGGTGGGGGAGTGCTTGGAGGTCTTCACGGATGATTTCTCGGTCTACGACGACGGATTCGACTCCTGTCTTGACTACCTAGACCGAGTCCTTCAGCGATGCATTGAGGTTCACCTTGTGTTGTCGTGGGAGAAGAGTCACTTCATAGTGACTCAAGGGACGGTGCTTGGCCATATCATCTCCAACAGGGGCATGGAGGTTGATCCGGCCAAGGTGGATGTCATTAGAAAACCCAATCCACCGTCCAACTTGTGGCAGTTACGGTCATTTCTGGGGCACGTCGGTTTCTACCGACGCTTCATTCATGATTTTAGTAGGATTGCCCGACCGTTGACTGATCTGCTGACGAAAGACACCGAGTTCCTTGTCGATGACAAGTGTCTATCGTCGTTTGAGACTCTCAAGAGTTGTGTTGTAGAGGCTCCTGTTCTCCAGCCGCCTGATTGGTCTCTCCCATTCGAGATCATGACGGACGCGTCTGATTTTGCCGTAGGGGCCGTGCTGAAACATAGGAGGGATGGAGTCCCATTTGCCATTCACTACGCTAGCCGTACATTGGATGCCGCGCAGCGGAACAATACAATCACTAAGAAGGAGATGATAGACGTAGTTTTCGCCCTAGATAAGTTCAGATCTTACATAATTGGATCTAGAGTGACCATCTATACTGATCATACCGCCATCAGGTACCTCATGGAGAAGAAGGATGCCAAAGCTAGATTGACCAGATGGATCCTTCTACTTCAGGAGTTTGATATTGAGATTAAGGATAAGCATGGAGTCAAGAATGTGGTGGCGGATCATCTCTCCCGATTAGAGCATCTTGAGGATTCTGAGCAGACTGAGCCTATTTGTGAGACCTTGCCAGATGAGGCGATCCTTGCTATCGCCTCTCTCCCATGGTACGCCGATATTGTGAACTTTCTTGTTGCCAAGAAAGTCCCACAGGATTGGCCCAGGCAGGGACTTGAGACCTTCCTCGCGAAGGCCAAGTTCTACCACTGGGAGGATCCCATCCTTTATCACGAAGGAGGGGATAGCGTCTGGCGTAGGTGCATTCCTCAGGAGGAGCACCACAGCGTCCTCACTTACTGCCACCAGCTTGAGGCAGGAGGACATCACTCTGGGAGGAGAACGACACAGAAAGTGCTCCAATCCGGCCTATGGTGGCCTACTCTCTTCAAGGACTCTGATGAGTTTGTGAAGAGGTGTACTGACTGTCAGAGGATGGGCACTTGTGGACAGCGTGATATGATGCTGATGCAACCCATTCACTTCTGTGAGGTTTTTGACGCATGGGGCATCGATTTCATGGGTCCATTCCCTAAGAGTCAGGGATTTGAGTACATTCTGTTGGCCGTTGATTATGTGAGTCATTGGGTTGAGGCCATCCCCGCCCGAACCGCTGATGCCAGGACAGTTTGCAGATTTTTGAGGAAGTACGTCATTACGCGGTTCGGGGTACCTCGAGTATTGATATCTGATGGGGGGTCTCATTTCATCAACGACCAGGTGAAGGCCCTTGCTAGCGAGTTCGGCATAGACCATCGAGTTGCCACTCCATACCATCCGCAGACGAATGGTCTAGCCGAAGTGTCGAATAGGGAGATCAAGACTATTTTGCAGAAAGTCGTCCGCCCTGACCGAAAGGATTGGTCACAGCTTTTAGACTCGGTCTTGTGGGCATATAGGACGTCTTTCAAGACACTTTTGGGCACATCTCCCTTTCGCCTCGTTTATGGCAAGCCGTGCCATTTACCTGTTGAGTTGAGACACAGGTCACTTTGGGCAGTCACGGAGATACTTTTGGATCCAGATAGTGTAGGAGACCAGAGGAGGGCAGAGTTAGCAGCCCTGGAGGAGCTTTGTGATACCGCCTTCTCAAACAGCCTATAGTGCAAGGAGAGAGTGAAGGAGTGGCATGATTCTCATATCAGCCACAAGCATTTTGAGCCTAGACAGAGAGTATGGCTGTTTGATGCTAGGCTTCGTCTATTTCCAGGGAAGCTACAGAGCAAATGGAAGGGACCTTATCTTGTGAGAAAGGTACACGACAATGGGAGTATTGATATATCTGAGTTGTTTTCTGAGAGTACCTTTCGAGTGAACGGCTAGCGGCTCAAGCCATTTCTAGATCATGAGCCGCGGATCGTTGATGTTGCCCCTATTCATTTTGCGTGAAATGTGGTCTCTTGACTCACATCTATTGCATCTCACGCCTGGTTATCACTGTTCTCCCGACCTGTATAGATCCAGATGTCCATATCATTACATTCTTTAGTCTCACATCCCTTTCTTCATCTTTTGATTATGCTATACTTAGGGTGTACTTTACCCTAAGTATAGGGGGGATGTAGGACTCTTGGGTATTCTTTTGATTCATTTTTACCCTTGTTTTGCTGCCTATACTTAGGGATGTAGGACATCTCCCTTTTGCCTCGTTTATGGCAAGCCCTGCCATTTACCTGTTGAGCTGAGACATAGGTCACTTTGGGTTGTTACTGATATACTTTTGGATCTAGAGCATGTAGGAGATCAGAGAAGGGTAGAGTTAGCAGCCCTAGAGGAGCTTCATGATACAACCTTTTCGAGCAGCCTACAGTACAAGGAGAGAGTGAAGGACGATTCTCATATCAGCCACAAGCAGTTTGAGCCAGGACAACGAGTATGGTTGTTCGATGCTAGGTTGATATTATTTACAGGGAAGCTACAGAGCAAATGGAAGGGACCTTACTTGGTTAGAAAGGTACACGACAACAGGAGTATTGATGTATCTGAGTTGTCTTCTGAGAGTACCTTTCGTGTTAACGGTCAGCGGCTCAAGCCATATCTAGATCATGAGCCGCGGGTCGTTGATGTTGCCCCGATTCACTTTGCGTGAGATGTGGTCTCTTGACTCACATCTATTGCATCTCACGCCTGATTATCACTGTCCTCCCGACTTGTATAGATCCAGTTGTCCATATCACACTATTCTTCAGTCCAACACCCCATTTACATCTTCGACGTTGCTATACTTAGGGTGCACTTTACCCTAAGTATAGGGGGGGTGTGAGACTTTTGAGTATTCTATTGATTCATTTTCTACCTCTGTTTTGCTGCCTATACTTAGGGATATTTTACCCTAAGTATAGGGGAGGTAGACCCTGTACATTCTCACTTGGCTTTCCCTTCGTGTATAGCCTGCTATACTTAGGATTAGTTGATCCTAAGTATAGGGGGAAATGCCGAGATCCTCTTGGATTTCTATTCTTTCATTCGTCTTTTTATATAGCCTTCCTTTTCACTTCCCTATACTAAGCACGAGTTATGTCTTCTTCATCGCTCTTGACTCTGAGGACATCGTTCGAGCTAAGTATAGGGGTGTGTGTATATATATTTCATATATACTTTAGCCATAACTCGTACTTTGTGTGAGTGTGTTAATAAATAAAAATGGCTAAAAACACAAAAATCCATAAAAATTAAAAAATTTTCCTTGCAAATAAAAATTCTTTTATTGCACATACATAGCTAGTTGTACAAATTATTTTTGTAAAAATGTTTGTAAAATCTTTTGTGTAAATAGCTTGTAAATATTTTGATATCAAAATTATGTATATATTATAAAATTTTTCTAAAATGTTTTGAAAATCAA
Organism: Ottelia alismoides; assembly: GCA_037367405.1. NCBI lineage: Eukaryota > Viridiplantae > Streptophyta > Magnoliopsida > Alismatales > Hydrocharitaceae > Ottelia > Ottelia alismoides. The sequence continues at coordinate 362,654 of JAZKJV010005430.1, forward strand.
AAGTTTGCAAAAACCTTGTGTAAATTTGTTTACATATTTTGCAAAACTTGCATTCATGCATACATCCATGGTTTCAAAACATTTTTCAAAAATTTTGCACATGTGTAAATAGTTTGTAAATAGCATCTTTGTAAATATTTGTATAGTTTTTCCTGGATTATAGTTGACATTTAAACTAGCCTGGAATTAAATTGGAAAATGGAGCTTGGTTAAGATCTTAATCCACCTAATTATAAGAGGAACCTTATAGGGCTTAGGGTTGAGACTTTTCAGGTCCATGGTGACTTAACTCTTTGAGTCCACTAGGCTATGATCATATGTCATCTCAATGAGCCTAAGTACAGCACTTAACAACACACACATGACTCATATAGACAATGACTTGACTTGGACCCGCACTTTACACCGAGCTCTCTACGGATGAGGTGGTGAGGAGGCAGTCTTCCTTGACTTGGGGTAGCATATGAGGGTAGTTTCTAGGCGGAACCTCTCTTCTTCTCAAAGTGAAGGAAGTGCGTCTCAACTTGGTCTGGTTGCCATGAGGTCTAACGACAGGAGTTGTGGGTTGCAATAATGCTTCAAAAGAGGGATAGTCTACTGGCTCAAGAGGAAAAACTCCTTATGTATATATGCTACACTTTGTAGATATGTTGTATATATGCACATCAAAAAAATGCAAAAAGAAAAGAACTTCAAAAAAGTGGTGGGTCTGATAGAAAACGATAATCCCACCGGAGTGTATATAGTACAATAATGAAAGCTTGAGACTCATGTTCCATCTTATGTAGCTTGCAGCAGGGAGACTTTGCTACACTGGTTGAGATCCCAAGGATACATGGCTACACTGGCCATGGTCCATTCTCTTCTTCCTCCTCTTCTTGAGCCGGTTGAACTTGAACTTAGAAGGGAATACCCCGCTCCTCGAGGAAAGAGTGGCCAGACTAGGGTCATAGAGTTACCTTGTTGGGGAGGGTTGTCATTTTGCTACTTCTGAGGTGGAGAGCTATACCTCACTTACACTGTACAAGGAAAGATTCATGATCTTCAGGGTTTATGTATGTAGACTTGTTCTGATCTGGATTATTGAGGAGTCTTGACTATAAATTAGTGGATCTTAGAGGCTGTTGAGTTTTAAACCTAAGTCCAAATAAGGTTCCGACACATTAATAATCCAAAGATCTGATCGAGCTCCATATTTCAATTTAATCAAGGCAAGTTTAATAATCATCATTGATCCTTGCATTTCCTCTCTTTTTCTTTTTTCTTTTCTTTTTCACTTCTTTTTCAAATAAGTGTTTGCTAAGGGACTAGCAAAGTTAAGTATAGGGGGGTGATGAATACCCATTCATCACTCTTTATTCTTTTCTTTTAGCTACAAAACCTTTGCAAAACACCTTGTAGATATGTGTAAATATCATAAATTGTCAAAATGCATGCATTGTGTAAATAGCAATAATTAGCATGTTTTTGTGCATAAATACAAGAATAAAGAAATAAAAGAAAAAGAGGGAAATATTTAGAATAAATATTGAGTGACCTAATCCCAAGGGAGGGCTCAGCATGGGCCTGACCGCAAAAGAAGCCAAGTAGAGGGAGATAGGTTCAATCACACTTGTATATATACCTATGTATATAAATAAATTTATTTTCATCAAATTAAAAATAAAAAGTATTTCTCATATTTTGTATATATTTATAAAAATAAAATAAAAATCAGAAAAATAAAAATAATAAAAATCATTTTCTACATTGTACATATACCATGTAAATATGTATATAAACCTATTTATTTAACTAATGTAAATAAATAATAAAAACAAAATAAAAATACCTTTTTATTCCAAATTTTATGTTATAAATAAATAAATATAAAATTGGAATAATTGTATAAAATAACTAATTAAAAATAAAAATAAAAAATACATATATGTATATACCTATATATAATAATAATATAATGTAAATACATAAATTATTTTTCAAAAAAATAAATAAAAATTACTAAAAAATAATTTGAAAAATAATAAACATTTTTCATGTTTAAACTTTTTCGAAATAAAAGCATTTACTATTTTTAATTGAATTTCTAAATAATTAATAAATGGCGGCCTTTGATTGGTCCACGAGGGATTGTTTTTCCCCCGGTCAACTTTCCCCCTAGGACCACCAGACTCGGATCCTTTCTCCCAACCCGACTTCACCTAATTTTCCCCGCTTGATCCGATCTCCAAATAACCAAACCTCAGGCTCCGATTAAAGTTCCCACATCCGTGATCCACGCCCGGCGCTTCTCCTAGGGATCCGTACTTCACTGAACCCTGCCCGACTCCTTCTTGTCGGACCTTTCCTAGTATTTCGGTTCACCTCCGCCACACTCTTCACACCATCTTTGGCTTCGCCTTCCCATCCCAGGACCTCCACTGCCTTCCCTAGAGTGACAGCTAGCCGATGGCCGTGTCGCAGTGAGGAGGAGGTGCCCCCAGCCACTAATCCGGCGAGCCCTTCGCCGTGCGCCGCCGCGAGGCGTGCCTGAGTCTCGGGACCCGACGACCCCTTGAGGCAAAGACCTAGAAGCTTCCTTAGCTCACCCCCAGTCGACCTTAACCATCAGATAGACCCGTTAGTCTATCTTTCATCGTCCATTTCCGATTTTCGCATCTCAGCTCCGCCCGCTCCGCCCTAGTGGCCGGAGCTCCGCCAGCCCATCCTATCCGTACCGATACCCTCTCCGACTCATCGTCACCCTTCTCTCACGATATGATCACCTTGATCTTGGCTACCAGAGCTAGGATCGAGTTGGGCTCCCTCTGCCGCCTTCGTCAGAGCCTTCCCCCGCTCAACCACGTCGCTTCCCTTTCCCTTTTTGTGAATAACCCCCGCCGGAGTGCTCCTCCGAGCGAGAACTTTGTTTTGCAGGGGAATAAGAGCAGGTACCCCCTTGGTTGCGTTTTCACCCCTTCACCGGAGCTCCTCCAGGTCACTCTTCTATTGCCGGAGGATCCGACCGTTGGAGGCTTCATCGGAGAGGACCACCCGACACGGAGTGTCATTGCAAGGAAGACCCCCCTTTCCGATCGTTCATCGGCCTGCTGGATCGTCTCTGGTGTGCCGCGGAACTTCACCTGGGAGGTGTTCTTTCTTCCTCATCCTTTTCCCGCCGTTGGATTTCCCCACCGCTCCAGTTTGCATCTCCACTGTCCACGCTCTGCCATGTCAGGAAGTTAGATCCATGATCTAACGGGCACATTCCACCCACGTTCGTCACACGCCTCCACCGTTAGATCGTCCAGACGGCTGCACCAGGACCGCGCATCAGCATCCAACCACGCTTCGACACCTGGCGCCTCACGTGCGCCCTCACGCGCCTCGGTTGGGTAATTGCACCCATACCCCTGCAACTTTCAGTAGTTATAATTTAGTCTATTAAATAAGTTTGCACTCTTGGACATTTTACACATTGGACCTTGATGTTTATTTTATTTGCATTTTCATCCCTGCTGGTTTGAGACACGTGCTTTTGTCACGTGATATGTCGGACAATTTGCATGTTTAGGGTTGTGGTTATTGCTGTGTTATGAAATGAAATTTTAATTTCCATATTTGCATTTATACCCCTGTGCGTGGTTTTATTAGACATGTGCTGAATATCTGGGCTTTTGCGCTTTTTACCATAAAGTTTTAACATGTGTTGCGTTTAAGCCCTTGGAACTATGTTTCTTTGCATCTAGGTCCATGTGAGCTATGTGCCTTGTTTTTATTGAATAAAATAGCAAATTAAATCCAAATTAGGTGACATTTGGACACATGGCTCCTGCCACCGTGTAAAATTTCCCTAAAATTTTGGGACATTTTCGAGGCTTTTTGATATTTTTAAAAATTCAAAAACAGTGATTTTTGGTACTGTCTAAATTGAAAAATAAAAAAATATTAAAACTTCTTTAAAATTCTAAAAAAATTAGTGATAGTTAGTTTTATTGTTTTTTAGCTTCTGTGCAATTTTGAGCTTATTTGGATATATAAAACCCTTAAAAATTGAAAAATCCTTAAAATCTTATAAAAATTCTATAAAATTCTATAAAAATAAACAAAATATAAACTCTTTTCCTGTAGCTTAGTTTTTATTTATAGTTTTCATAAAAATTACCTCCAGACTTTTATAAATCAATTTTATATTTTTAATTGATCCTTCAAGTTTGGCTGCACAATAGCCTATATTTTTCCTCTATATTGATTTTTAGAAAATCATATAAAAATTAGAAAATTCTGAAAAATTCACCAAAAACACTTAAAAACATTAAAAACACAAAAATAATTTTGTTTGAATTTTTGGAGTATTTTTTAATGCTTAAATAAATTGTTGTGTTTGCTTGTTTTTCCATTTTCTTATTTTCCTCATTATTAAAAATACAAAAAAATTTAAAAATAATTTAGAAAAATCCACCAAAAATATTTCTCTTTATTTTTATTGATTCTGACTACTTCGTAGGCCGCAAGGCCAACTCGTGCTCCCTGAGTCTGACCCTGGTCGCTATACCAGGATAATAAAAGTAGCGAGGACCGCTTCTTGATTTGATTGATTTATCTTCTGTTTGGTCGTCTTTTATTTTTCTTGATTGGTCGAACCACGAGTGATTGAGGTCGCAACGACCTGAGTTACTTATCTCCCTTAGTCGCTCGATTATTTCGGTCATCATGTCACGAGTACCATGTTGGATCCTTCTACTCTAGGAGTTTGATTTGGAAATTCAGTATAAATCTGGAGTCAAGAATGTTGTGGTAGATCATCTTTCTAGAATCAACAAGATAGAAGCTCCTGAGTAGGATATCATTCCAATCACTGAGACCTTCCCATATGAAATAATATTGTCAGTCACCCCGCTTCCATGGTATGCTAATATTGTGAACTACCTTGTCTCCAAGGAAGTTCCACAAGATTGGTCGAAGCTGAAAGTGGGCAAGTTTATGTCCGCCGTACATTTTTACCATGGGAGGATCCATATTTGTTTCGTGAGGGTGCATATTATATCTGATGAATGTGCATTCCTGGAGAGGAGCACACAAGTGTCCTAGAGCATTTGACATAAGTTGTGATCTATTGGACACCATTCTGGGAGGTGAACATCAGCGAAAGTTCTTCAATACAGCCTCTGGTGGCCAACTCTTTTTAAAGATGCTATTGAATATGTGAAGGTTGTACTGACTGCCAGAAGATGGGTAGTATCATCAGTTCCAGAGATAACATGCCTCTTAAGTACATTTAGATATCAGATGTCTTTCATGCATGGTGTATTGACTTCATGGGCCCATTTTTGAACAACTAGGGTTTTGAGCACATCTTGTTTGCCATTGATTATGTCAGTCGATGGGTGAAGACTATCCCTGCTCAAGCCATTGACAGTCGCGCTGTCTGTAGATTCCTCAAAGATAAAATCATTTCGCAGTTCGGTATTCTGAAGATTCTCATATTCGACGGGGAGAGCCATATTAGCAACAAAGAAGTCAAGAAACTAATGAAGGAGCACGACATTGAACATCGGGTCGCATCTCCTTACCTCCTGCAGACTAATGGCTAGGCTGAATGTTCAAACAGGGAAATCAAGACAATCCTACAGAAACTTGTGCGTCCTGATAGGAAAAACTGGTCATAACTGCTTGACTCGGTTCCATGGGATTATCGTACAACGTACAAGTCCCCTTTAGGCATATCTCCCTACCTCATGGTATATGTCAAGCCATGACACTTACCCGTAGAGCTCATTTATAAATCATTATGGGCAGTGAGTGTATGCAACTTGAACCAAGAGAAAGTCAGTAAGAACCAAAAGATTGACATGAACCGATTGTTGGAATTTTATGACTATGCATATGACAACAACCTCATGTACAAAAGAAAGTCAAAAGATGGCATGATAAGCATATCAAAAGAAAGACTTTCGATCGAAATCGGAAGGTGTGGTTGTTCGATGCAAAGTTGAAATTGTCTCCAAGCAAGCTGAAAAGCAAACGGTCAGGACCCTTTATTGTTAAAAATGTGCATGACAATGGCACCATCATCATATTTGGATTGTCAGCTGACGCACAAGCTTTCGTAGTAAATGGACAACTGCTGAAGCCATATATAGAGCATGATACATCTTGTCTGTGGTGAATTTATATATGTAGCATTTCAAGATGAGATCCTAGAGCAAGAAGAATCATGCACATGAGCATCAAAAAACATCTTTTACTTTCTTCTTTTCTTTTTTCATTATTTTTTCATTTCTGCCATTCTTTCATTATTTCTTTCATCCCATTCATATGTGTTATACTTAGGATGTACTTCATCTTAAGTATAGGAGGATGAGTGTACTCGGCTTATTCTTTATTTTATTTTTTCACTTGTCTCTCATCTTATTAATAATTCTTGTCTATACTTAGGAATATGTCACCCTAATCATTGGGGGGACAAGATGAGTCGTTAATTCTTCCATCCATTCTCATCCTTGATCATCCCTGCTTGGTGTACAACCCGGTATACTAAGGATTAGTTAATCCTAAATACAGGGGAGACAATCGATTTCATATTCTTTGAGTCATTGTAGTACAAGCTTTTCTATACTCAGTACGAGTTATGTTTTCCTTTATTTCTCCTTGATCACTATGAGGACATAGTTCACCCTAAGTATGGGGGGGGGTTCGTATATACGTTGTATATACTTTATCCATAACTCGTACTTTTGTATGTTTAATAATATGGCTAATATACTATGTTGGGGAAAGGGTATACAATAAGTCAACTATAAAAAATACACTCTCTCTATATTTTTTTCAATCTTTGTAAATATAATAAATAATTTGGTTTAAAAATATTTTGCAAAATGATTGTAAAATATTTTGAAAAATCTCTTGAAATAATTTGGAAAATATTTTGTAAAATATTTTCAAACCATTGTAAAAATCTTTTTAAATTTTGCAAAAAATTATTTCATCTGTTTGAATATAATAATTTGAAAATTACTTTGCAAATGATTTGGAAAATGGTTGTGAACTACTTTGAAAAATCTTTATACTTTTGAAAAATCGTTGCAAAATAATTTTCAAACTTTGTAAATATTTGTAAATCATTGTAAAAATTATTTGCAAAATAAAATTTTCAAATGTTTGTAAATATGTTTTCAAACTATTTTGAGAACCTTGGATATAATGATAATATATAATCTTGTAAATATGCATTCAATCCTATGTAAGTATCTGTACATATACAATTCACTAACCTTTATCAAAAAATCCAAAAAAAATCAAAGTTTTCAAAACCTATAAAAATTCACAAAATATTTATATCACTTACACAGTACAAGAAAATATTCATGGTCATTAGAGTTTGTGTATGTAGACTTGTTCTGATCTGGATTATTGAGGAGTCCTGACCATAGATTGGTGGAACTTAAAGGTTGTTGAGTCTTAAACCTAGGTCCAAATAAGGTTCTGACAAATTAATAATCCAAAGGTCCGACTGAGCTCCATACTTCAATTTAATGAAGCCAAGTTTAATAATCAACCTTGATTCTCCTTCTTTTTCTTTTCTTTTCTTTTTCACTTCTTTCTCCAATAAGTGTTTGCTAAGGGACTAGCAAAGGTAAAGTATAGGGGGTGATGAATCCCTGATTCTCACTCTTTATTCTTTTATTTTAGCTAATTATCTTGGCAAAGCATCATGTAAATAGGTGTAAATACAATAAGTTAGCACTCAGCATGCATATGTTAACTTTATATATTTAGCATGTATTTATGCAAAAATAAAAGAATAAAGAAAAAGAAAAAGGAAGTTGGTATTTAGAATAAATACAATGTGACTCGAACCCCAAGAGAAGGTCAAGCCTTGACCTGATCGCCAAACAAAATAAGTAGAGAGAGATAGGGCCTACTCTATAGTGTACATATTACTTATAAATAATTATTTTTGACAAAATCAAAATAAAATAGTCTTTTACCTCCTTATATATATTTCTAAAAATAAAATAAAAAAATAAAATAAAAAATCAAATAAAATCCTCTCTCACCTGTGCAAAATACATGTATATATGTCTCACTCCCTATTTATTATATACTTGTAAATAAAGAATAAAAATGAAATAAAAATTATTTGATACTCCAAAAATTATGTTGTAATAAAATAAAATATAAAAATTGGGGTATTTATGTGAAAATAAAAAAATAAAAATTATTGTACATAATACATATGTATAATATACTTGTATATAACACCTTATACTGTATAGAGAATAATTTATTTTTTTCATAAAAAAACAATTAAAAAACACAAAAAAAATTCCTTGAAAACTAACAAACATTTTTCATTTTATTCTTTTTTTAATTTAAATCCATTTATTATTTTTAAATCAATTTTCTTTATTTTTCTTGCAGTTTTATCGTGTACTGTATTTTGTCCTTATGCTCCGCCTCTTCTGATTGTTCCAGCGGGATTGTTGACTCCAGTCAACTGGTCCCCCCAGACCCCCCTCTTCGTCGAGTCGGGTTTTTGGTTGCTTTTCTCCGAATTTTCTAGACCTGACCTGACCTCCTCTTCGCCCAAACCTTCACTCCAGATTGAGAGCGCGGATCCTTGACCCTCGCCCGATCCTTCTCTACTTGATCCGTGCCTCGGTTCGCGGGTATCATTCCCATCCTCTCGACCCCCATGTCTATATATCATGCATTCCCTCCTACTTTTCGTGCACCTTTGGTTGCGCCACCTTCTCCTAAGCACCTGACCTCCTTTCCCAGAGTGACAGCAACGAGAGGAAGGACGAGTGGCTCATCTTGAGCGTGGAAACCCTAGGTCCGGTGAGGTGAACCTCAAGCTCCGTCGCAAGGAGCTGAGCCCTTGGCTGTGCTGGCCATCGAGGCTAGAACCCCCCTGTGGACTTCGTCTACATCCCCATTCACTTTCCTTCGCCTTCATGTATCTTCTTCACCTTCCATTTCCATTCTAATCCATCTTGCATCCGTGAAATAGAGCGTCTCCGATCACCGTATTCCATACCCTGTTTCACCCCCTACTGACGTTATTCCACCTCGCACTCGACTACCCTCCGCTTCTACGTTAGCTCCACAACCTTCCACGAGACTCCAATCACCGGATTGGAGTTGTTTTATCATGTCCCATCCTCCGCTTGTAGTGACCTGTCCATTCACCCGCTACATCGGTCCTCGTGGGTTTGTAGCGCCCTAACCCTTACCGAAGCGGCTTCTCCGAGCACGACCATTCCTCCTGCAGAGCTTGCGTGCATCCAGACCTCATCTGGGGGTCTCGAGAGGTTCCAGGAAGCTCCAGATCCGCAGCGTCTCCCCAAGACCATCTCTTTGGTCTTGGACCCTTCAGAGCCTTCCAGTAGCTGTGGATTGCCAACGTCGACGTTTTCCACATCTCAACAGCCCGAGATGACTTCGGAGCCATACACCAGAGCCGGTTGAAGCTCGCCGAAGGCGAGTTCCTCCTCGATCATCCAGACGTCGTCCCAGCCGTTCGATCAGGCTTCCCACCAGTTCTAATCTCCTCCATCCCTCTACGGGAGATCCTCGATCATCCGATCCATCTAAGGGTCGCTGCACAGCCGTCCATCGCCAAAGAGGTACCCAAAGATCTCATCCGTTCATCCATAAGTGGGCCTCCTCCTGTCGTTGGATCGCTCTTTAGTAAAGGGTAATTTTCACTTAGGCCCTTCCATGTTTTGCATTTACTTTTTAGTCCTGTATATAGTTGTCGCAATTATTTTTATTTTGGACTATTTGCAGTCTGAGCTTCCAATTTATAGTATTTGCACTTCAGTCACTCTTTATGTGTAGCATGTGGCCTGACATGTGATATTTTGGGTTATTTGTATTTTATATCCTTGAGCTTTATGAGTGTTATGCTTTGAGTGAAACTTTTTTAGAATTGCACATATGCCCCTCTGAGCCCGTATCACGTGTTTCACACATGTTGATTTGGAATTTTTGCAATATGAGCCATGCGTATTTTATTGTGTTGCTGATTGGCTTGTAACTTTTCAATAATTACAAGTAGGTCCTAGTGAGTTGTGCATGTTATTTTCAATCAAAATAATTATTAAATCAACTCCAAAAATTCCACAAAAATTATAGTTAGCTCATGCCAACGTGTAGTATTTATAGTAATTTTTGTGACTTGATTTAATTTTATTTGTTATTTTCTAGAAATAAAAATCCTTAAAATGTGTCCATCTATTTTCTAAAATACCAAAAAAATACAAAAATAGTCCCCAAAATTCCATAAAAATTTATATATTTTTGTTATATTTTGTTTTTATTTCTATGTAATTTTTGTTGCATTATCTTTTATAAAAACCCTAAAAATCACAAAAAACTAAAAATCTTATAAAAAACATTAAAAATTGTAGAAAAATAAAAAATTGGATTTATGTTCCTGCTTGTAGCCCTTTTTATTTACTTTATCATAAAAATCACAACCGTGAATAGTCCAGGCTGTAAATTATCTTCTTGTTCTGTGTTTGTTTCATTTTTATAAAATCAGATAAAAATCAGAAAAATACCATACAATCATCAAAACATTTACATATTTGAAAAATATAAAAATATTTTTATTTCTAATTTTGGAGTATTTATAGTCCTAATAAAAATTGTTAGAACTTGTTTTTGCCTTATCTTTTTTTTTGTTTTCTTATTAGAAAATATAAAAAAATAGCAAAATTAAAAATCACAAAAATATATTTTGATTTCATCTGATTGCCGACTACTTCGTACATTTCTGTGCTCCTTGTATTTGACCTTGGTCGCTATACCAGGTTAAATAAATAGCGTAGACCTCTACATTGGATTTTATGCTTGTGATTGTCTAATTATGGTATTGATTTTTCTTGATTGACCGAGCCTCGCGATTCGGGTCGCAACGACCCTTAGATATCACTTAACCTGAGTTGCCTTGGCGAGACGTCATCCATCCGCCAGATGTCGTAGTTAAGAGATGCAACTATACCTAGTAGTGTCCTGATGGACTTAAGCATAGAGACAAGAGAGAACGTCTCATCGTAGTTGATGCCTTCTCTCTGTGTGTAGCCTTTGGCCACGAGGCGTGCCTTAAAAGTCTCTACTTTCCCATCAGGTCCCCTCTTTCTCTTGAAGATCCGTTTACACCCAATGGGTTTTACCCCTTTAGGTTGGTCCTCTAGGGTCCACACACCAATCTTATACATGGAGTCAATCTCTGACTTCATTGCTAGCATCCATCTATTCATGTCATGATCCACGAGTGCTTCATCAAATGAAGTAGGATCATTGTCAGTTTCTACTGACACATGGAATCCATACCTTTCAGGTGGTGCAGCCACCCTCGAACTCCTTTGAAGAGGTATGGGTGTTTCATCTTTATTTATCTCTTCAATTTCTGGTTCAGGAAGCTCAGAATCCTTAGGGGATTCAATGATTCCTCTACTTCATTTTTTCTTGACCTTTAAGGAAGTCATCCTCCAGAAATCTCACATCTCTAGAGACGAAAACCTTCTAGGTCTCAGGGTCATAAAGCTGGTATCCAATACCATCTTTAACATACCCAATGAAGTAACACTCACGAGAGTGAGATTCTAGCTTACTTGCATACACGTTCTTTGCATGGACCAAGCAACCCCAAACCCTCAAGTGATTAACACTAAGTTTGGTTCCATACTAGATCTCATGAGGAGTCTTAGGTATAGATTTGTTAGGAATTTTGTTAACGATACATATTGCAGTCTCTATTCCATATCCCCAGAAACTAAGTGGTAAATGTGTTTTGCTCATCATTGAACAGATCATATCCATGATGGTCCTATTGCATCTTTCAGCAACACCATTAAGTTGGGGGGTTCCAGGAGGAGTGAGATTGGAGACAGTTCCATTCTTTTTAAGGTATTTCTTGAATTCATCTAAGAGGTACTCTTCACCTCGGTCAGACCGAATCCGTTTAATCTTCCTATCAGTTTGGTTTTCAACCAAAGCCTTGAACTCTTTGAACTTTTCAAAGGTTTCAGATTTGTGACGTAGTAGGAAGATAAACCCATATCCCGAATGGTCATCAATAAATGCCAAATAATATCGATATCCATTTCGAGTCACGGTATTGAAGGGACCACATACATCGGTATGTATTAGGTTAAGAATACCTTCGCATCGTGTAAACTTGTTACGAAAAGGCGTCCTAGTCATTTTACCTCGAATACAATGTTCACAAGTAGGCAAAGATTGAATTTGTAGAAAATCTATGGGTCCATCCTTTATTAATCTATTGATCCTATCAACAGATAAATGACCAAGCCTTTGATGCCAAATCATGTTTGAATGATTTCCATCCTCCGTGAATCTTTTAGGATTTTTACTAGTGGTATTAACATTCATGAAATGTTCATCAATGTACAATTCATAGAGTCCACCAGAAGTCAAAACACCATCCACAATATGCTTATCATAACGATTTATGACTAGTTTATTATAGAAAAGGAATGAATATCCACTTCTAACAAGCTTAGATACATATATTAAGTTCCTTCTGACTTCTGGTACACAAAGACATTGTTTAAGTACTAGGACTCTTCCACTAGATAATGATAGTCGGCAGGTCCCAACGGTGACTACTGCAACACTTGCATCAGATGCCATATATATGAATATCTTCCCTTCATCGAGATTCTTAGTTTCCTGAAATAGATGCAACAAATTGCATACATGAACATAAACACCAGAATCAACAACCCAACTTCCTTCTCGTCTAATGAGAAAGTTAGTTTCAATGATGAAAGTAGATTTCATAGCTGGAGGGGCTTTACCTTTGTCAGCAGACTTTAGGTATTCCGAGAAATTACACTTCCAGTGCCCCGGCTTCTTGCAGTGGTGACAAACGTCGATTTTCTTCGATGCTATCAATGTGGATGCATTGGAAGATGAGCCAATGCCTTGACTCTTCTTCTCTATCTTTTGGTACGGGCCCTTCCGAGAACCTTACTTCTGACTGCGTTTTCCTTTGACTTGTGCAACCATTGCACTACCAGAGGGGCCATCCTTCCTCTTTACATCTTCGGCTGACTTTAATGTAGCCAATAGCCCAACATTAGTATAATCAGCTTTGCTCATGTGGAATGTGACAACAAAGTTGTTGAGAGATGATCACCGCCCAAATGACTAAGGTAAAAGGTCTAAAGAAATAAATCACAATGTCGTTGCGACCTCAATCAATCGGGCTGAGTAAATCAAGAAAATAAACCACTCGAAGAAATAAATCAAGCAAGCACAAGAAAGAGCGGTCTGCTATAAGATTAACCTGGTATAGCTCCCAGGGTCGAACACAAGGAGCACAGATTGGCTAAAATAGCCTACGATGTAGTCAATTATCCCAAAAAGTCCTTTTTTATGGTTTTTATTTGTTTTTGAATTTTTTTTAGATTTTTAAAAGATGAGAAAATGAAGGAATGTAAATACAAGGGGACTTCAACAATTTATACAAGACACACAAATGATGCAAAAATTCCAGAAAATTGGTTTTTATGTTTTTTAGGTTTTTTACTGTTTTTGGTGAATTTTTGGAATTTTTCTAATGGACAAAATAATTATTAAAAATCAAACAATGCAAAAAATGTAGGGTACTGTCCAGCAAGGCTTAAGACCACAAAATAAAATAATTTTGGATCTCAAAAAGCCCTAAAGGTAATTTTCCTATATTCTATGAAGAATAAGGAAAATTTGGGCACCCTAATTATTGTTTTTGGATTTTTAATTTATTTACTACAATTTTTATGAGTTTTTAGGGGTTTTTCAATTTTTAAGGTTTTTATATGATGAAAAATAGCCAAAATTGGCTAGAAAATCAAGCAACCAGTAAACAACAATGCCTAATTTTTTTTTGGAATTTTTAAAGATGATTTTATATTTTTTTGGTATTTTTAAAGTCAAACAGTAGCAAAAATAGTGGTTTTTGAATTTTTAAAAATAATAAATGAAATCCAAAATGTCCCCAAAAATCATAGAAATTCCTACACCATGGCAGGAGCCATGTGTCAAAATTTCATTGGATTTGGAGGTCGTTTGATATTTTATTCAAAAAGAACAAGGGGGCACTGTGCACAGGGACCTAAGTGCAAATACCCAAAAGTTCTGGGGTCCTGGTGCAATTTACCCAAGAAATCACGTGCCAAGCACGTGTCTGGGGCACACAGGGACCTAAATGTAAGAAAAATAAGTTCCAAGGGCTTATTGGTAACAAGTACCAAAAGTCCAGGGACTTATATGCAAATAACCCAAAATAATTCGCACATGCGTCAAATCAGTGTTCACAGGGGTATAAATGCAATTTCTCAAAACATTTTATTCAATCAATAACAACCAGAACATACAGGGCACTTCATGCAAATAACCCAACAAAACACGTGCTAAGGCACGTGGGTCTCTACTGGCAGGGGTATAATTGCAAATAAAATAAAGCTCGAGGTCCTTGATGCAAATAACCCAACGTTAAAAAGTTTTTAAAAATAATTACAGGACTAAACAGGAAATAACAAACTACGAGGGGGGGCCTATGATAATTACCCCTTTATTAGCCGACGGTTGGATGCGCGCCACGTGTGTGATCTGACGGTCTGGATGGCGGCGCCTCTTCTCTCTTCTCCTCTTCGGCTCAATCAACGGTCCAGAGAGAGGCACGTGGCTGATCGAGCGGTGCGGGGCTCGAGTGCCTCTCTTCTCGGCTGCAACGGTCCAGATGTCACCTCAGATTGATCGACGGCTGCTGCTCCTCCTCAGATGAACGCTCAGGATTAGATCTGGAGCGAGGGCTTCATCGGACGGCTCTGGAAGGTGGAGGAAGAACTGATGACCGGCGAACTTCGCCGGCCTCCTGCGTGCACTCCGGTCCTCCTCAGCTGCGCCTGAAGGTCGGAGAAGCTCCGCTGAACGATTCCGCAGCTGCTGGTGGTCTCCAGTGCCTCGGCCGAGCCCTGGAAGGCTCCGGCGAGGTCAACGAAGAAGAAGCTCCTGGGAAGATGTCGGGGGGCCTCAGACGGCCTCCTCTTGACCTGCAAACAAGTTCAGAAGCTTCGCGGGTCGAGGGCAAAGTGCCTCGACCCGGTTAGGTGGCGTGAAGGTGGAAGGTGCGGCGTGGCGGAGGAGCTCCGGCGAAGCGACGGCGAGGGAGCTCGACTCCCAGTTCCTGTGCGAACTGGGTTGGATGAAGGGGTTGAGAAGGTGCGTGAGGGTACGGCGAAGGTGCTGATCGGGTCGGATTGGAAAATGGATGATCGGAGTGGCCGGAATCGGAGGTATGCGTCGGAGATGGAAATTGGGCGTAATCTAAAATTAGACTAAGCTAGAGGGATCTAAGGTTACCTGATGGATGCTGGAGACTGTGCTGGAGAT
The DNA here is from genome assembly GCA_037367405.1 of Ottelia alismoides. Lineage (NCBI taxonomy): Eukaryota > Viridiplantae > Streptophyta > Magnoliopsida > Alismatales > Hydrocharitaceae > Ottelia > Ottelia alismoides. The sequence goes on from JAZKJV010005430.1 coordinate 378,047, forward strand.
GGGCTATCTCCTGGTCGTAGCTTCGAAGGTCGTCAACGCCTGAAGCTCGGTGCTCGACGCGGCGGCGGAGCAAGAACGGCGAGGTTACGCCGGATCGATGGAATCGCCCTCTCGCCTCACTGCAACACGGGCAAAGCTCGCTGTCACTCAGGCGATGCCGATGGAGGTCACGGGGAAGAAGGGGATGGGCCAAAGATGCGGCGCGAGGGCGGCGGAGGTGATGGTTTTATAACGTGACCGGGCGATTAGGGTTGAGTGAGGACGGCGATGGAAAGTGTAGATTCGATGGCGGGAGATCCGGCGAGGGAGAGGGATGAATGGCGAAGGATCCGGGCGCGGGGGTTGAGTGGATGACAGCCTGGTGCGCGTGGGAAAAATCGGGGAAGATGGGTGCGGCGCGCTCATTCCAGAAAAGGAAAGGGTCGCGGGGGAGTTGACCGGGGTCAACATTCCCCCGTGGCCCAATCAGACTCTGCCACGTGTATGCGATTTTTGTTTTATTTTTTTAGGGCAAAAATAGGTCGAATTAACTAAAACTCAAAACATGAAATATTTTTCTTTTATTTTTTTCTATTTTTTGGTGATTTTTAATTAATTTTTGGAAATAAAAATAGGTTAGCTATATACATAGGTATATGTACACTATATGAATTTTTATTTTTGATTTTTTTTATTTGTTATTTTTATGTATTTTTATGCCCATTTTGTATTTTATTTATTTACAACATAAAATATGGAATAAAAGAATATTTTTATTTTATTTTTATCAATTATAAACAAGAGTGAAATAAATAAATGAATACCTTTATATACATGGTATAAATACAATGTATTTTTGTATTTTCAATTTTGTGATTTTTATTTGATTTTTGTTTTGTTTCTTTTTATTTAATATATAATCCATAGAATATTTACAAAAATTTTGGAAAATAAATGAATTTATTTATAGGGTTAAATAATTACAAAGGTGTGGTTTATACACATGATGAAAAGGGAATTTTTGAATTTTTGATTTTTATCTTTTTATTTTGTTTTTAATAGAATATACACACAATATGTACAAGTATATTTTTGGGTGAGGAAAATATATAGTTTTATTTATTTACAGATATATACACAAATGAGCTCCTATCTCCCTCTACTTGTGGCTTTTATGCGGTCAGGCCCATGCTGAGCCCTCCCTTGGGTTAGGTTGCTCAATATTTATGCTAAATATTTCCCTCTTTTTCTTTTTGCTCTTTATTCTTTTATTTTGTGCACAAAAACATGCTAATTATAGGTTTTTACACAATGCATGCTTTTGGTATTTATTTGTATTTACACATATCTACATGTATTTGCAAAGGTTTTTGTAGCTAAAATAGAAGAATAAAGAGTGATGAATGGGTATTCATCACCCCCCTATGCTTAACTTTGCTAGTCCCTTAGCAAACACTTATTTGAAAAAGAAGTGAAAAATAAAGAAAAAGAAAAAGAAAAAGAGGATGTACATGGATCAAGGTTGACTTATTAAATTTTTTTGCCTTCATTAACTTGAAATATGGAGCTCGATCAGATCTTTGGATTATTAATGTGTCGGAACCTTATTTGGACTTAAGCTTAAAACTCAACAGCCTTCAAGTTCCACCAATCTATGGGCAAGACTCCTCAATAAACCAGATCAGAACAAGTCTACATACACAAACTCTAATGACCATGAGTCTTTTCTTGCTGTGTAAGTGATATGTGGCTCCCTACTTCAGAAGTGACAAAGAAACAACCTCCCTCAACCTGGTAACTCTAATGCCTCAGTCTAGCAACTCTTTCCTCAAGAAGCGGGGTATTCCCTTCTAAGTTCAAGTGCAACCGGCTCAAGAAGAGGGGGTAGAAGTATAGAGTTTTGGAAGCCTAGCCAGTGTAGCTAAGTCTCCCGCTGCAAGCTTCATGAGATGTAACATGATACCATAAGCTTTTGCTTCATACTCCGGTGGGGTTATTAAATTTTCAATCCGACCCACCACTTTTTTGGAGTTCTTTTTGCATTTTTGCATTTTTTTTTTTTTTTTTCAACAACTTCTGTACAACATATCTACATGGTGCAGCATATATAAGAAATTTCTCCTTGAGCCAGTAGACTATCCCTCTTTTGAAGCTTTATTGCAACCCACAGCTTCTGTCTTTAGCTTTCAACACCACTAGACCAAGTTGAGGTGCACTTCCTTCACTATAAGAAGAAGAGAGGTTCCGCCTAGAAGTACTACCCTCATATGCTACCCCAAGCCAAAGGAAACTGCCTCCTTACCACCTCATCCATGGAGAGCCATGTGTAAAGTGCAGGTGCAAGTTAAGCCATTGTCTCTGAGAGTCATGCGTGTGTTGTTAAGTGCTCTACTTGGGCTCATCAAGATGACATATGCTCATAGCCTAGTGGACTCAAAGAATTAAGTCCTTATGGACCTGAAAAGCCTTAACCCTAAGTCCTACAAGGTTCCTCTTAAAGTTAAGTGAATTAAGATCTTTTCAAGCTCCATTTCTCAATTTAATTCCAGGCTTGGTTTAAATGTCAACTCTCATCCAGGAAAAACTATATACATATATGTACACAAGATGCTATTTACAAATATTTTACAATCATGCAAAAATTTTGAAAAATGTTTTGAAATCATGAATGAATGATGCATGAAGTGCAAGTTTTTGCAAAAAGATATTCACAAACATTTACACAAGATTTTTGCAAACTTTTGATTTTCAAAACATTTTGAAAAAAAATTTGTACTCTATACATAATTTTGATACAAAATATTTTACACAAGCTTTACACAAAAGAATTTTGAAATCATTTTTACAAAAATACTTTGTACACTAGCTATGTATGTGCAAGAATAAAAGAGGTTTATGTACATGGAAAAATTTTTAAATTTTTGTGATTTTTAGCCATTTTATTTATTAACACACTCACACAAAGTACGAGTTATGGCTAAAGTATATATGAAATATATACACACCCCCCTATACTTAGCTCGAACGATGTCCTCAGAGTGATCAAGAGCGATGAAAAAGACATAACTCGTGCTTAGTAAAAGGGAAGTGAAAAGGAATGGTATACTACAACGACGAATAAATGAATAGAATAAGAGGAACTCGGTGGTTTCCCCCTATACTTAGGATTAACTAATCCTAAGTATAGAAAGCTGTACATGAAGGGAAAGCCGAGTGAAGAATGTACAGAATCTGCCCCCCCTATACTTAGGGTAAAATATCCCTAAGTATAGGCAGCAAAAACAAGAGCAGAAAGAATAAAAAGAATACTCACAGGTCCGACATCCCCCCTATACTTAGGGTAAAGTACGCCCTAAGTATAGCATAATCACAAGATGAGAGATGGGATGTGGGACTAAAGAATAGAATGATATGGACAACTGGATCTATACAGGCGGAGGATCAGTGAAAATCAGGCGTGAGATGCAAAAGATGTGAGTCAAAAGACCACATCTCACGCAAAATGAATAGCAGCAATAATAACGTCCCGCGGCTCATGATCTAGAAATGGTTTGAGCCGCTGGCCGTTCACTCGGAAGGTACTCTCAGAAGATAACTCAGATATATCAATGCTACCGTTATCGTGTACCTTTCTGACCAAATAGGGTCCTTTCCATTTGCTTTGTAGCTTCCCTGGAAATAATCTGAGCCTCGCATCAAACAGCCATACTTTCTGTCCAATCTCAAAATGCTTGTGGCTGATGTGAGAATCATGCCACTCCTTGACTTTCTCCTTATAATGTAGGCTGCTTGAGAATGCTGCATCTCTAAGCTCTTCCAAGGCGGCTAACTCTGCCCTCCTCTGGTCTTCTATACCATTTGGATCCATCAATATGTCTGTAACTGCCCAGAGTGACTTGTGCCTCAACTCAACAGGTAGATGGCAGGGCTTGCCATACACGAGGCGAAAGGGAGATGTACCCAGTGGAGTCTTGAAAGACGTCCGATATGCCCACAAGACCGAGTCCAAAAGTTGTGACCAGTTCTTTCGGTCAGGGCGGACGACTTTCTGCAAAATATTCTTGATCTCCCTATTCGATACTTCGGCTAGACCATTCGTCTGTGGATGGTATGGTGTGGCAACACGATGGTCTATGCCGAACTCTCTAGCAAGTGCCTTCACCTGGTCGTTGATAAAATGAGATCCCCCATCAGAAATAAGAACTCGTGGAACCCCGAACCGCATAATGATGTGTCTCTTCAAAAATTTGCAAACTGTCTTTGCATCTGCGGCTCGGGCGGGGATAGCCTCAACCCAACGACTAACGTAATCTACGGCCAACAGAATGTACTCAAATCCCTGACTCTTAGGGAATGGACCCATGAAATCGATGCCCCATGCGTCAAAAACCTCACAGAAGTGAATGGGCTGCATCGGCATCATATCACGCTGTCCACAAGTGCCCATCCTCTGACAGTCAGTACACCGCTTCACGAATTTATCAGAGTCCTTGAAGAGTGTAGGCCACCACAAACCGGATTGGAGCACTTTCTGTGCCGTTCTCCTCCCAGAATGATGTCCTCCTGCCTCAAGCTTGTGGCAGTAAGTGAGGACGCTATGATGTTCCTCCTGAGGAATACACCGACGCCAGATGCTATCCCCTCCTTCGTGGTAAAGGATGGGATCCTCCCAGTGGTAGTACTTTGCCTTCGCAAGGAAGGTCTCAATCTTCTGCTTGGGCCAATCTTGTGGAACTTTCCCAGCAACGAGAAAGTTCACAATATCGGCATACCACGGGAGTGAGGCGATAGCAAGGATCGCCTCATCTGGGAAGGTATCTCTGATCGGATCAATCTGCTCTGTTTCCTCAGGCTGCTCTAATCGGGATAAATGGTCCGCCACCACATTCTTGACTCCAGGCTTATCCTTAATCTCAATGTCGAACTCCTGGAGTAGAAGGATCCATCTGGTAAGTCTGGCCTTGGCATCCTTCTTTGACATGAGGTACCTGATGGCGGTGTGATCTGTGTACAAGGTCACTCTAGATCCAATGATATATGATCTGAATTTATCTAGGGCAAACACTACTGCTAGCATCTCCTTCTCTGTGACTGTATAATTCCGCTGGGCGGAATCCAATGTGCGGCTAGCATAGTGTATCGCAAATGGTACTCCATCCCTCCTCTGTCCTAGCACGGCCCCTACGGCAAAGTCGGAGGCGTCCGTCATGATCTCGAATGGGAGAGACCAATCGGGTGGCTGAAGGACAGGAGCCTCAATCACACACTGTTGGAGAGTCTCAAAGGATGAAAGACACTTGTCATCGACAAGGAACTCGGTGTCTTTCGTTAAGAGGTCAGTCAACGGTCGGGCAATCTTGCTGAAATCATGAATGAATCTCCTGTAAAAACCAACGTGCCCCAGAAATGACCGTAACTGCTTCAGATTGGACGGCGGTGTGAGTTTCCTAATGACATCGACCTTGGCCGGATCAACCTCCATGCCTCTGTTGGAGATGATGTGGCCAAGCACCGTCCCTTGAGTCACCATGAAGTGACTCTTCTCCCAAGACAGAACTAAGCGGGTGGCAATACATCGCTGGAGTACTCGGTCTAGGCAGTCAAGACAGGAATCGAAATCGTCGCCGTAAACCGAGAAGTCGTCCATGAAGACCTCCAAGCACTCCCCTACCATGTCCGAGAAGATCGACAGCATGCATCTCTAAAAAGTCGCAGGGGCGTTACATAGCCCGAATGGCATGCGTCGAAAAGCGTAGGTACCGAAGGGACAGGTAAAGGTGGTCTTCTCCTGATCCTCAGGAGCGATGGCCACTTGATTGTAGCCCGAGTACCCATCCAGGAAGCAATAATGGCTCTTCCCTGCCAGTCTCTCTATGATCTGGTCAATAAAAGGCAGGGGGAAATGGTCCTTCTTGGTGGCCTGGTTGAGTCTCCTGTAGTCAACACAAACCCGCCAAGAGGTGGGTACTCGTGTAGCAATCTCTTCTCCCGACTCACTGATCACAGTCGTGATGCCCGTCTTCTTGGGCACCACATGTAAGGGGCTGACCCATTTGGAGTCGGAAATGGGATAAATAAAATCTGCGCTCCACCATTTTGATATTTCCTTCATGACAACTTCTCGTAGGTTGGGGTTCAGTCGCCGCTGGAACTCACGCGACGGCTTTGCCCCTTCCTCAAGATAGATATGGTGGGAGCACAATGAGGGGCTAATCCCATGGAGATCTGCTACGCTCCATCCAATTGCCTTGCGGTTCTTTTCAAGAACCTCCATCAGACGGGATTCTTGTTCTCCAGTCAGATCTGCAGATATGATGACTGGGTACATCTTAGACTCTCCCGCAAGGAATCGATACTTCAGCGAAGTAGGGAGCGGCTTTAGCTCTGGACAGCTGGGTGCTGGCAAATCTGGCTTCTGAAGAAGATGTGTGTATGCGGATAATTCTGCCCAATTTGCCTGGGAAAATGATAAAGAACTCTCACAAACTGGATCTGGAGAAGGCGGGTCCTCTGCATCGTCTCTGATATGCTCTGCCTCTACCTCCTCATCATCTGTAGGCTCATGTGGATCCAGGTCTGGCATCTGATCGTCACAATCTGCCCAATCAGACTCTGAATCCGAGGGATCTATATCAGACTCAGTGGCGTCAGTACCACTGGAGAACAAGGTGGCATCAGCACCACCATAGAGCAGGGTGGCCTCAGTACCACTATCACTGAAAATCGTGTCGCGATCAAGATCCGACTCTGCTGACTCAATAGTATCCTGAACCAGGGCTGTGCTCTCCAGACTATCCTCTGCTATCATCTCTGCATCAGCTGAATCTGAATATGAGAGGATGGTCTGTGCTGCAGGGTCTGCCCAAGCTGCCTCATCATCTGTGATCACAAAATCACAGTCCTGGTGGATGTCTGGCTCTGTGTCTGTCAGCTGCTCTGAATCTGTACTGCCATGTGAGCGGGATCTGGATCTGGCTCTGTGGTCCTTAACCGTCTCTATTTGTATACTCTCGCCCTGGACGCGAAAGTACACCTTCCCACTGTCATGGTCAGTCACTGCCTTGGCTGTGGCCAAGAACGGGCGACCGAGGATGATGGGGGAATCGGTCAACGAGTCAGGGGTCTCCATGTCCAGTACGACAAAGTCCACGGGGAATTGCAAACCCTGAATCGTGACGACAACGTCTCGTAACAACCCCTTTGGCCTCTTGACAGACCGATCAGCAAACTGAAGGTATGTCCTGCTCTGTACAAGAGTGCCCAACTCTAAGTGGTGGAGAAGGGCTGCCGGAAGAAGGTTGATCGACGATCCGCTATCCAATAGAGTACGGTCGAACCTCTGCTCACTGATATGACATCTGACATACGGGGCCCCTAAATCTGGCCTCTTAGTCGGCAGATGGTTCTGGATCGCGTAACACGTGGCTTTTGTTAGCACATGAATTTCTGCGGTCTTGTTCCTCTTCGTCCTCCTGACTGTGGTCCTGTCTCTCAAGGACCGCTGAAGAAGAGGAATGTGCTGCAAAGCCTCATTGAGGGTCAGCTGGATGTGAAATCGGTCTATCATGCTCTGGCTGAACTCCTCCTGCTCTCTCTTTTTTGGGTCTTTTTCTTTTTTCTTCCCTTTCCCTAACTCAAGGGCTCTAGGAAAGGGGATCACAGGGTCCTTCTCAGATGAAGGACTAGGAATAGGCCTAGATGATTCAATGACTGGATCCTCACAAACATCATTCACAACAGTGGGATCAAAGTAAACTAAACCTTTTCCTTTATTCAAATCAGAGTTCCGAGATACATTAGTGCGAGGAAAGACAACAGTTCTATCAGAAGAAATGTTGGTGGCATCAGTACCACCTCTAGCTGGCTCTACATGCAGATGTCTTGCGGCCTCAGTACCGCTGGCTAGCTCGGGTCTCCTGGTGGCGTCAGTACCACCTCCTCTATGTGGTGAAATGGCGGCCTCAGTACCGCCAGTGGAATCAGCATCTCGGGTGGCATTAGTACCACCCTCATCATGATGTGCGGCTTCAGTACCGCTCTCCTCTTCCTCATCTGGCGCTCTAGATGGATCCTCGTGTTGTCGCTCAGATGAGGCGCCTCCTGCTGGTCTTCTACCGCTCCTAAGTGTGACAAAATCAGCATCAAATAAATCCGACGAGATAACATCAAATGAGTCACTAGAAGTGGTAGGCTCAGTGTGAACTACCTGCTCAGATTTCCTCTTCAAATTATTCGGATTAGGCTCGATCTGTGCAGGGATGGCGGCCTTCCCTCTCATCAGGTCCCGCATCTCCTGGCGGAACTCGTCCATCTCCCGTCTAAAGGTAGCCTGCTGCTCTGTGAAGAGGCGGGCTAGATCATCCATGGCGGGGCTCTCATGGGAGCCCGACGGGTTGCCTCTCTGGTAATGAGGCTGCTGGACCTGGTGCTGCTGTGGCTGAGAGGGGTAAGAGGATGGATGCTGCTGCTGGTGAGCCTGCTGCTCACGTCTCCAACTCTGTCCCTGCTGCTGATAGGGACGAGATACGAACGATGATGGCTGGGATGCTGGGTGCTGCTGGTGATCCCTCTGCTGGGAGTACTGCCCTCCATGACCGGCTGGCTGCTGCTGGGGTTGGTTACCCCCATTCCCCCACCTGAATCCGGGATGGTCTCGTCGGATTCCAGGTTGAGGACGGTCATACCAAATCCCGTTGACATCCATCAACGGCTCTGCATCGTAAGGGGTGGGTGGGAGTACATCCAGAGGCTGATCCGGCTGATATACCACCATCTGTAAGTCTGGAGATGGTGGTGCCTGGTAAGAGGGCTGCTGCTGCTGGTACGGCTCCGCCTGTACAAGGTGAACTTGTCTAGGCTGCTGCAAGGAGCTGGAGCGCTGGGACGAGCTGCGGCTGCCACCGGAATCGCCTCGCGACAGAAGACGGGGCTGAGGAGCCGTCTGTGCCTCCTGAAGACACAAGAGCTGGGTCTTCATGTCGCTCAGAGTCTGTGCCATTTCCTCCATTTGAGTTATGCCCTGGCACTGCTTCTTCTCGATGATTTCCATGCGGTCCAACTTCTCACTGATAATCCCCATGTCCGCAGCGGCCGACTCTGCCTGTGCGGCTGCAACTGTGGACGAGCTGGATGGACCTGCATCAACCCGTGCTATCCGCTGATACTGCACGGGTCCTGGCGGCTGAACTCTCTGTGTGTACAACCGAGTCTGGGACATCACCATGTAATTCTCGGACATCTCCTCAAAGATGGCCCAGACTTGGTTGTGGTCCTTGGCAAAGTAGGACCCGCCGCAAGAAGCATTCACCAGACCCTGAAGTTCTGGTGTCAGCCCACTGAAGAAGCTCTGAACTAGATTCGGCTTCGAAATGTCGTGGTGGGGGCATCTATCCAGAAGCTCTCTGAACCTCTCCCATGCCTCATGAAATTGCTCGTTAGGTTGCATGGAGAAGTTGTTGATCAGGGCCCTTGCTGCATTCGTCCGCCCGAGTGGATAGTACTTGTTCAAGTACTCGGTGCGGAGTTGATCCCAAGTATATACAAACTTCCCTAGATGTTTCAGCCAGGCGGCTGCTCTATCTGCCAGTGAAAAAGGGAAGGCCATCATTCGAATCGTATCTTGGTCCACACGACGGTCGTGGACAGTGCTGCAGATCATCAGAAACTCCTGGAGATGGAGGTGTGGTTCCTCAGTGGCGAGTCCATGAAAGTGAGGAAGCATCTGCAGGGTGTTCGGAGGGAACTTGAAATCCCCCACGATAGCAGGTATCACCACCCACTGGTGCATCAGTGTAGATCCTGGGTTGTGAAGCTCCCGCATTGGTCGTGCTGCGGCGGCGGCTGCCGCTGCTGCGGCGGCTGCTGCTGCGGCTGCTGCCTCTGCATCAGCATCAGGGATGTCCTCAGGCTCGCTCGGCTCATCTCGCTCTCTGCGGAGTCGCTCCAACTCCCTCCTCATCTCGATCATGAAAGCCCCCTGATCGCGTAACTGGTTCTGAACTGTCTCTAAGGACGCGATCAGGGTGGAGTTGATCGCCCCCTGGTCTAAGACAAAATGTTCGGGCTGGCGATCGTCTGAACTACCGGCTCCAGCCATTGGAATGTCTGCAAAATCACAAGAGCCCAACTCAGGTTCAGTCAAATGAATTCGTCTCTCTTCGGGCTCATGTCTCTCAGGAACAGAAGAAAGGGGATCGAGGGGGAACAGGGTGGATTCGAACTCGGGCCCGGAGAGCTGGTCTCGACTCTCACGGGCCAACCTAGATGATGGAGAAGACGCGCCGGAAAGCGGTGCAGCCAGAGGCTGCCTAAGAGATCGTCTACCCATCATCTTGATCTTGGCGAGTTGGGCGGATGGGATCTGGAGAAAATATGATAGCAAGCAAACCCCCGGTTCACCAACGCAACACAATGTGAAGACCGTGAAAGATCGGTCAATTTATCTGGTCAATTTTATTTGGTGAACATCCAAGATATCAGAGCGATTACGTGTGACCTGTTGGGATACCCGATACTCTCTCAACCGACTGTCCCGCACAGAAAAGTCGGTAATCAGTCGAGATGAGCACCGGAGGGCTTTACCTAGTGTTCGGGTCACTCTCTCGCACAATCAAACCAAACAATGAGGGGGTTGCTCTCCCCAAGACAAATTTTTAATTGTGAGTGTCTTTTAGGGTCAATAGTGTTATCCAGTCCCAAATTTTTTTTTTTTTTCTTTTTAAATATTTTTCAAAAATAAATACAAGCGGCCTAACGGTTTTTCCGATTCTCCTGATGATTAAGTCCAATAAAACAGAGGGAGAAGACAAAAAAGCCGATGCACGGAAAAATCAATGATGCATGCAGAGAAAGAAATGCGTACCTTGTCTCCAGCACTCTACATGCAAGTGATCCGCGCAGAATTAAAAGACAGAAATAAACTACCTAAATGGTGCAGCGGGAAAAACCGGCCTTAGACAAGCAATTTTTATTGATCGTGAAGAACAATAGTTAGCTAATCGAATAGAGTCCGGAGTCCGATCTTGGGAGTCACTCGGTGCCCACCACAGTGGGTCCTGCCAGCGCTGTATGTGACTCCTCACGGCACGTGGTCTCAAATTCAATTAAACTAACTTTTTCAGTGATTTTTATTAAGGTCCAATTACGTTCTATGGGAACAGATATTCTATTAAGTGTTGGGCCTTAGGATTCTACGTCACAATCAATCAAAATTCCTATGTCTAGGGGCTAAAACCGCGAGAAACACCGGAAAAGGCAGCTAGCTATGAAAACCACGATAAAAGCCGCGAAAATCCGGATGGGTCCCCCGAGCACACCGGTGCTCAGTGAAACAGACCCGCTAAGTTACAAATGTCCACAAGAGTCCAAAGTTCAAGTGTCCTAAATTATTACAAAAATTGTGTTCTCTCTCTCTCTCAGAAATAAAATCTCTTCTCCTCTCTCTCTCTTCCTGCTCTTCTTCCCGTGCGGGTCCTCAAAAAAAATATGCTTCAAATTCCAAGCAGTACCTCGCACAAAAAAATCAAAGAGAGAGAATGGTCAGAAAACAACAATAATATAGAGAGAGACAAAAATAGCAGAATGAATAATTGACTACAAAGCCGTGCTCCCCGGCAACGGCGCCATTCTGATCACCGCCCAAATGACTAAGGTAAAAGGTCTAAAGAAATAAATCACAATGTCGTTGCGACCTCAATCAATCGGGCTGAGTAAATCAAGAAAATAAACCACTCGAAGAAATAAATCAAGCAAGCACAAGAAAGAGCGGTCTGCTATAAGATTAACCTGGTATAGCTCCCAGGGTCGAACACAAGGAGCACAGATTGGCTAAAATAGCCTACGATGTAGTCAATTATCCCAAAAAGTCCTTTTTTATGGTTTTTATTTGTTTTTGAATTTTTTTTAGATTTTTAAAAGATGAGAAAATGAAGGAATGTAAATACAAGGGGACTTCAACAATTTATACAAGACACACAAATGATGCAAAAATTCCAGAAAATTGGTTTTTATGTTTTTTAGGTTTTTTACTGTTTTTGGTGAATTTTTGGAATTTTTCTAATGGACAAAATAATTATTAAAAATCAAACAATGCAAAAAATGTAGGGTACTGTCCAGCAAGGCTTAAGACCACAAAATAAAATAATTTTGGATCTCAAAAAGCCCTAAAGGTAATTTTCCTATATTCTATGAAGAATAAGGAAAATTTGGGCACCCTAATTATTGTTTTGGATTTTTAATTTATTTACTACAATTTTTATGAGTTTTTAGGGGTTTTTCAATTTTTAAGGTTTTTATATGATGAAAAATAGCCAAAATTGGCTAGAAAATCAAGCAACCAGTAAACAACAATGCCTAATTTTTTTTTGGAATTTTTAAAGATGATTTTATATTTTTTTGGTATTTTTAAAGTCAAACAGTAGCAAAAATAGTGGTTTTTGAATTTTTAAAAATAATAAATGAAATCCAAAATGTCCCCAAAAATCATAGAAATTCCTACACCATGGCAGGAGCCATGTGTCAAAATTTCATTGGATTTGGAGGTCGTTTGATATTTTATTCAAAAAGAACAAGGGGGCACTGTGCACAGGGACCTAAGTGCAAATACCCAAAAGTTCTGGGGTCCTGGTGCAATTTACCCAAGAAATCACGTGCCAAGCACGTGTCTGGGGCACACAGGGACCTAAATGTAAGAAAAATAAGTTCCAAGGGCTTATTGGTAACAAGTACCAAAAGTCCAGGGACTTATATGCAAATAACCCAAAATAATTCGCACATGCGTCAAATCAGTGTTCACAGGGGTATAAATGCAATTTCTCAAAACATTTTATTCAATCAATAACAACCAGAACATACAGGGCACTTCATGCAAATAACCCAACAAAACACGTGCTAAGGCACGTGGGTCTCTACTGGCAGGGGTATAATTGCAAATAAAATAAAGCTCGAGGTCCTTGATGCAAATAACCCAACGTTAAAAAGTTTTTAAAAATAATTACAGGACTAAACAGGAAATAACAAACTACGAGGGGGGGGGCCTATGATAATTACCCCTTTATTAGCCGACGGTTGGATGCGCGCCACGTGTGTGATCTGACGGTCTGGATGGCGGCGCCTCTTCTCTCTTCTCCTCTTCGGCTCAATCAACGGTCCAGAGAGAGGCACGTGGCTGATCGAGCGGTGCGGGGCTCGAGTGCCTCTCTTCTCGGCTGCAACGGTCCAGATGTCACCTCAGATTGATCGACGGCTGCTGCTCCTCCTCAGATGAACGCTCAGGATTAGATCTGGAGCGAGGGCTTCATCGGACGGCTCTGGAAGGTGGAGGAAGAACTGATGACCGGCGAACTTCGCCGGCCTCCTGCGTGCACTCCGGTCCTCCTCAGCTGCGCCTGAAGGTCGGAGAAGCTCCGCTGAACGATTCCGCAGCTGCTGGTGGTCTCCAGTGCCTCGGCCGAGCCCTGGAAGGCTCCGGCGAGGTCAACGAAGAAGAAGCTCCTGGGAAGATGTCGGGGGGCCTCAGACGGCCTCCTCTTGACCTGCAAACAAGTTCAGAAGCTTCGCGGGTCGAGGGCAAAGTGCCTCGACCCGGTTAGGTGGCGTGAAGGTGGAAGGTGCGGCGTGGCGGAGGAGCTCCGGCGAAGCGACGGCGAGGGAGCTCGACTCCCAGTTCCTGTGCGAACTGGGTTGGATGAAGGGGTTGAGAAGGTGCGTGAGGGTACGGCGAAGGTGCTGATCGGGTCGGATTGGAAAATGGATGATCGGAGTGGCCGGAATCGGAGGTATGCGTCGGAGATGGAAATTGGGCGTAATCTAAAATTAGACTAAGCTAGAGGGATCTAAGGTTACCTGATGGATGCTGGAGACTGTGCTGGAGATGGGCTATCTCCTGGTCGTAGCTTCGAAGGTCGTCAACGCCTGAAGCTCGGTGCTCGACGCGGCGGCGGAGCAAGAACGGCGAGGTTACGCCGGATCGATGGAATCGCCCTCTCGCCTCACTGCAACACGGGCAAAGCTCGCTGTCACTCAGGCGATGCCGATGGAGGTCACGGGGAAGAAGGGGATGGGCCAAAGATGCGGCGCGAGGGCGGCGGAGGTGATGGTTTTATAACGTGACCGGGCGATTAGGGTTGAGTGAGGACGGCGATGGAAAGTGTAGATTCGATGGCGGGAGATCCGGCGAGGGAGAGGGATGAATGGCGAAGGATCCGGGCGCGGGGGTTGAGTGGATGACAGCCTGGTGCGCGTGGGAAAAATCGGGGAAGATGGGTGCGGCGCGCTCATTCCAGAAAAGGAAAGGGTCGCGGGGGAGTTGACCGGGGTCAACATTCCCCCGTGGCCCAATCAGACTCTGCCACGTGTATGCGATTTTTGTTTTATTTTTTTAGGGCAAAAATAGGTCGAATTAACTAAAACTCAAAACATGAAATATTTTTCTTTTATTTTTTTCTATTTTTTGGTGATTTTTAATTAATTTTTGGAAATAAAAATAGGTTAGCTATATACATAGGTATATGTACACTATATGAATTTTTATTTTTGATTTTTTTATTTGTTATTTTTATGTATTTTTATGCCCATTTTGTATTTTATTTATTTACAACATAAAATATGGAATAAAAGAATATTTTTATTTTATTTTTATCAATTATAAACAAGAGTGAAATAAATAAATGAATACCTTTATATACATGGTATAAATACAATGTATTTTTGTATTTTCAATTTTGTGATTTTTATTTGATTTTTGTTTTGTTTCTTTTTATTTAATATATAATCCATAGAATATTTACAAAAATTTTGGAAAATAAATGAATTTATTTATAGGGTTAAATAATTACAAAGGTGTGGTTTATACACATGATGAAAAGGGAATTTTTGAATTTTTGATTTTTATCTTTTTATTTTGTTTTTAATAGAATATACACACAATATGTACAAGTATATTTTTGGGTGAGGAAAATATATAGTTTTATTTATTTACAGATATATACACAAATGAGCTCCTATCTCCCTCTACTTGTGGCTTTTATGCGGTCAGGCCCATGCTGAGCCCTCCCTTGGGTTAGGTTGCTCAATATTTATGCTAAATATTTCCCTCTTTTTCTTTTTGCTCTTTATTCTTTTATTTTGTGCACAAAAACATGCTAATTATAGGTTTTTACACAATGCATGCTTTTGGTATTTATTTGTATTTACACATATCTACATGTATTTGCAAAGGTTTTTGTAGCTAAAATAGAAGAATAAAGAGTGATGAATGGGTATTCATCAAGAGACTTAGGGAGCGACAATGGAATGAAGTCAACCTGCATATCTGCATCCATGTCAACTCCTAGAGTTTCCAACTCAGAAAGGTATCCAATCATTTTGAGTACATGTTCTCTGACAAAGATCCCCTCCTGCATCTTTCACCGAAAAAGAGCTCTCATTATATTGTAACACTATGTGCGGTTTACGTCACCGAACATTTCCCTCAGGTTCATCATAATATCATGGCAAGTGTTCATTTCCAAATGTTGCTTCAGCACCACATTAGACAATGAAGCCAGAATGTAACACCTCTCCAGATTATGATCTTCATCATACTTATGATGAAAAGAAATTTCTTCCGGAGTCTTTGGGTCTGCGTACTTGCCCTTTGATATCACATACGAGACGCACTCAGCGAAAAGGACAAGATCTAAATTTCAGATCCAATCCACGTAATTTGGTCCGATCAGTTGATTGACCTCCAAAAGTCTGCTAAGTGGGTTCATGGACTTCATTTTCTGAAATTAAGAATGCACTATATTAGATATTAGAACATATAAATAATTATATATTCAATTTAAATTATTTAATTAAGGAAATTTTAATCAAATTAGTCTTGCTTTTTCAACTTTGAAAGTTCATTCCCTTAATCACTTTAAAAGAAAGAGATATACTTACCGTCACATCTCTAGCAAGAACTGGGATCTCCTATTTACCTTTGTTACATACAAATAATATGAGAACATGCAATCCGATAAAGAGAAGCGGGAAGACATTCCGCCTTACAAGTCCAACTTGCATTTCCCAATTCAGTCTTTAACATCCGGGTCCACCACCCCTAAGGTGATGTTGACCCATCGTTAATTGAACCAACCGTAAACATGATTAGAACTCGCTATGCGCAATCCAATATCACCCCAATAATATGAGGACTCGATATTAGGATCACTGCGCATACGGCCTTACTCTTTCAAGAAGCAAAGAGCCCGATCCAGATGCACTTGTATGCAGGAGCTGTCACTTCAGTCAGTTGTCTCCTACATACAATCCCTGGCGACGAAACCTTTCGCCTTGACGGGAGACCATGGATGTCACTTATGTGATCCTCCACCTCATATTCAAATTTTAATTAATTATCATGAATCACATTCATATAATTAATTCTTCCAAGGAAAATACACATCTATTCATAATAGAGTGTTTACAATTGTGTATAATTAATTTAATCACATTAAATCGATTATCAATCCTATTCAATCAACAAACTTGATTGTTACTTGAAGGATGGTATAATCTCAATGTACGTATTATTTCGAATTTTAATAATTAGAAAATACATTATGATCTCTCTAGCATTATCCCTTCCCTACCCGTTGTCATGTCTAGTACCGATGGGAGTGGGACAGACTGCACACAGTGTAACCTGCTACCATAATGCTCCCTGACTAGACATCATATCTGCCTCGGGTTAGGTAATGCCAAATTGATCATTATGTGCTTGAGATGATAATCAGTTTTTCAATCGAACTTATACCATATAGTATTAATCAAAACCATTTTGATTATAAGGAAATTTGCTAAATACATTCCCAATCTTATTCAAGCAAGCTTGTTTGTTGGAAGAAGATCATGTAACCAATTGTGATCTATATCATATCTAATCAATTATTGGTCAATGCAATGTCATTTAAGGAAATAATCATCAATCAAATATTTCTCAAATATTTATCCATAATTATTCCAGAAAATTAACCATTAATTTCATTAATTGATTAAATGGCAATCACAAAGTTATTGTTTAAGAATGTAATTTCCAACAGTGACTCTCACTTACTAAAAATAACACATCTCAATCAATTTAAATCCAAATCAAGTAAAATAAGTTTCCACAATTTTCTAATTTGATTTACAACATAACTCAAGTGATTAACACGTATTTCTAGGCATTTAAAAACAATAACTAACTATTTAATTTTGTTCATATTCGTCATCCCTGAAACAGTGGATACATGTTCATTAAAATGATCATAACTTGAGCAATCGGATTCCAAATCATGCACACTCAAATCCCACAATTTCCTTATTTAACGGGAAATAAAATCCAAGTGATAATTTTGTTTTAAAAAATTTAAGCAGGTCTGAAAATATTCACTAAATAGTGATGCGAAAATAAAATATGATTAAAAATTCGCAAATCCTAATGAACCCAAGTCTTCCTAGGTTTATGGATCGGATCTAAAACCTCCGACCTATGACTCTGATACCACTTGAAGTATATGTAATAATCCTTAAATGCATCACGGAAGTTGAGGATTATATCATATACAATCACAAGCGACTAGTCGCATTAGTTGCTCGATGAAACGAAATTTAAAAAAAATTCATGCGATGAAACCACATGATCCAAGAACTCTTCTTGAATCGTTTCATCTAACCACATAGTAGATAAAGGAATACCTCTTGTAGCATAGTTGTGATCTAGCCTCTAAGAGAAGAGACCTCCTCTCTCATGTCCGATCTGTCGGAGGAGACGTGTGCGGGCGCGTGGATGAACAACGTGATTCTCGCAATCCAAAATGTTGATCCAACCAAAGAACTCCTGATCTCATCACACGAGATTGTACGTCTTCTTCATGAGCGAAGCGTGCCAAAGAAGATGGAGAACAAAGAGCAGTCATAGCGACATCACAGCGACGATGCGACGAAGGTGGTGTCTTCCCTCTAGGGTTTGTGCAAACAGCCACCCCGAGAGAGAGAGAGAGAGAGAGGGGGGGGGGAGGGAGGGAGGGAGAGGGCGTGAGAATGAAAGGAAGGAGAGAGCTTGATGTCTCAAGAGTTGTTACAACCAAGAAGGGAAAGGGGTGCTTTTTCTTATATAGGGTTTGGGAGTCCATGGATCATAATCAATGGACTACACAAAATCAATGGATGGGATTGATTTGTACTTCTTTCAATGGCCAAGATTTTGTTGTAAAATTACAACAACAATTAATTTAATTTAGATTAAATATATATATTGATAAATCATTATAATTTAGTCTTAAAATTAAATCAATCAAGCTTGGAGATATTGGAAAGGAGATCGCCTCCTTCCATAATGATGGAGTGGACACCTTTTCCTAATAGGAATTGGTGGTCGTCCCCCTGTCCTATTAGGAAGGGGACAATTCCCATGTAATCTTTTAGATTACATTATTCCATGTATCTCTAATATTTACAACAACAATTGTTGTAAATTATTCTACAAAAATAATTCAAAATTATTTTGTGAATATTGCAATCTTGCCATTGGAAATTTATGAATCACATTCACAGTCCAAGATAGAATGTGATTTCCATTTTCAATTAATTGTCCAATGTGAATCCAATTCACACCAATAATTAATCAATAAATATAAATCATAATAAGCTCTCTCTAATACATTATAAATCACATTTATTATATATTATGAATAATTTGGATATAGCTATCGACATTATTCTTATCCAAAATAATTAAATCATATTAAATTATATCGGATCTTCATTCTCATGCATACAAATAATGTGAATCAAATTCACATCATTCATGATAATTAAATCATATTTAATTATCTATTTATCAATGCTTAGATATAATTCAACTATGGAATTATTCTTGAATCCTTTCAAGAATAATGCACTTTCTCCGTAGATACTTGGAGATAAGGATAGGGCGACTGCATGCTCCACATATAGTGACTTCGGATATTGAGATCACATCTCAAATCCAGATCGCATGGACCTCTCATAGATTCTTGAATCAAGGCCGTAAACTTAATCTTCTCATTGCATCTGAAACTCATTCATATCAATGTCCAATACTTGGACCAAGATCATGTTACTTCTTTACTGAGAAGAGTCACTAAAATCCAGACCTGTTTCATCACTTCCTCAGAATGGAAGCGTCATAGTTATACAATCATTTATGATCACATCACCCTCAGGTATTCTCAGTACATGTACATCCTGCATACCGGAAGACCTATGATAAACTTGAAGATTTAGATCAATTTTACACTGTCATCTTTAGGGTTTCATCATCAAGTTTCTCAATCTTGGTCATTGGGAATCGGTATCAATCATATGCTTTCCCAAAGCATATATCATACCTACAAATTCTTGTCATGCTTCCAAAGCACGACGACCATGCGCGGAATTTGATCAGTCTCAATACCTCATGAGTGAGCTCATGTCTTCCGATTCACAAGTGAACCTGTATGATCCCTTTGAGCGATCGTATTACTCATATGCCCTCATATGCACACCAGCTCGCAGATATATAAACCTTGGTTAGGTCATCAATCTATTGGTCTGCCAAATGTACATACTTCGACATATAGTAACACATCTGTCTCCGATCAGAGGATATGTTCCCATATCGTGACAATATACGATATAAGACTTTGGTTATCTCGATCTCGTTAAGTCAATTCTTTGACCTAACTAATCTGACACCTCGGAAACTCTTTTCCCATGCAGAGGACCTGCATCAAGTGGTCGATCAGATATCAACCTAATGAGAAAGGATTGCCGTCTCCTACTCAGGCTGGAGATCATCTCTTAACAATCATTTGACGATGCTTGATGAGTCATCTATCTAACTCCTTAGATATTCATCCAAGCACCAGCCTTTATGATTCAATTATTGAATCAACAGTTGTATGATTATTAAGATGTCTATGATACATAGCCCTAATTGTACAGAGGGACCTTATAGTACATTCGTTCATTTAATCTCAAAAAGGGAGTGAAAGAACTAATAACTTTTATTGATAAATCAAATATTACAATAACATTTATTGTAAGAATGGTTCGCCTCGGGCTCACATGACTAACAAGGGGAGTGTCAGGAGGTATGCCTACTACGAAAAGCAATATACGGACTCAAACAAAGCCGTCGCGACTGGTTTCAAAAATTATCAGATGTACTTGCGAATCTGAACTTTAGAAGATCTTCATCAGATCATTCCCTATTTATATGTAAGAATGGTAGGGAACTGTGGCTATGTTGGTCTATGTAGATGAAATCATCCTTACAGGAGATGACTAAGATGGGATTGAAGAAATAAAGAAAACTAACAAAGAAATTTGTAATCAAGGACTTGGGGCCACTACAATACTTTCTAGGGATTGAAATAGCAAGATCTAAGAGAGGAATAGTTATATCTCAACAAAAGTATGCCATTGATATGCTTTAGGAAACTAGGATGCTAGGCTCCAAGCCAGCCAAGATACCCATGGAACCTAAGGGACACATCTATAAGACAAGTGATTTTGAAGATAGTGGTCGATATAGACGTCTGGTGGGAAAATTGTTATATCTTACCATCACTCGTCCAGATATCTCTCTTGTTGTTGGGAAGTTAAGCCAGTTTATGGATTCCCCTACATCAACTCACTTTGATGAATGCATGATGGTTCTAAGGTACATCAAATCATCACCAGGAAAAGGCATGTTATTCACCAAAGGTAATAGCTTTGACCTCATGGCATATTTCGATGCAGATTATGGAGGATGCATGCTCGATAAAAAGTCCACTACAGATTTCTACGCTTACTTAGCAGGAAACCATGTTATGTGGAGAAGCAAGAAACAAGCAGTTGTTTCCCGCTCAAGTGCTGGAAATGAATATAGGGCCATGGCTCATGCCGCAGTAGAACTAGTATGGATTCGTTCTGTACTTACAGATCTTCACATTACTCCTAGCAATACTATGGAGCTTAGGTGTGACAATTAAGCAACAATTCACATAGAAAATAATCCTATGTTTCATGAACGTGCCGATTATGTGGGAATTGATTGCCACTACACCAGAGATCTGATACAGAGAGGACTACTACGTACTCATAGTGTACCTTCTTCTAAGCAGAATGCAGACATGTTTATCAAATCACTCGCCCGCAAGCAATTTGAGAAAATATTGTAACAAGTTGAGCATGATCGATATATATGCTCCAGCTTGAAGGGTAGTGTTGAGAGCCCTAGTCCCTAATCCCTAGGGTTAGTCGAATCTTTTTCATAATTCCATTGTAACCCTAAACCCTAGGCCTCTAATTATATAAGGAGCCCTAGGATCGCTTTTTTATTCTTGAAATAGTAACCTAATTTTCAACATTAACTATAATCGTCTCCTTCAATGGAGCTGCGGCCTTTCTAAAGTCCTTCGTATGAACGGGGACATTGATCCTCACTGTAATCCTAAGTCAGCTAGGGAAGGGTCCCACATGCTCTCCCAGAGTCGAACCCGCTCTAGTCACCTGCACCCTAAGTCTCTCACCTAGCCTCAACTTGCTCAGTTAGGTGCATTTAGTAGAACCCCTTCCTTTACGTCAGATACATGTTAATCATCACGATATACATTCAATTCTCTTGATGAAGAATATTGACATCTTAATTTTATAATTGAAGCAGTGGCCCCGGTGTCTACTGGTGTCTGGGTTATGTCCTCACTCCCTTATATAGTATCCCTTATAGAGGATTGCGAATAGATTTTGGCTGAGTCTCCACAAGGCTTTTAGTACCACTCAACTTTAGTGCACCTTACTATTCCCAAAATAACAATTAAAGTGAGCACATTATTTGTACATTAAAGGATCTATGAGATGTTGCATGCTTGAATTGAAGGGATCTTAGATAGACCACTCCACTTGGCTAAATTGGCATATAATAACTGTTTCCGTTATAACAGTAGTATGTGTATGATGCTTTTTATGGTCGAAGATGCCACACTTCAACTAGTTGAGATGAGTTGGTGAAAAGTGTTTGCACCAGTTAAAGGAACATGAGAGGACAATGAGATCATGGATACCACCTATCAAAGGATGAAAGAATCCTGGAGTAGACAAAAGAGTTATATGGATCACTAGAATGAGACCTATAGTTTCAAGTTGGAGAGGTTGTGTTTCTCGTGTGTCTCTGACGAAGGGCATACCAAGATTCCAAGTCAAGGGAAAGTTGGCTCTAAGGTATATCATACATTTGAGCTTGAAAGGATTACGAATTTAACTCTTCTTCCCAATCTGTCCATTGTACACAATGTATTTCATGTTTCCAGTTTGAGGAATTATGTCTATGACCCTACGTATGCGATCAGTTATGATGATCTTGCTATAGATACTGACTTGACATATGGAGAGGAGCCGATAGAGATAACAAGATGTCCCCTTTAATGAAAGTCACTGGCGTGACCAACATTTTGAGGATGCTTCTTGGGAAGCTAGGATGAAATGCGGATCTTCATGTGGTTATTGACTTGAGATATTAAGAGGAGCCAATAGAGATTCTTGATAGCAAGGAGTGTAAGTTGAGGAACAAGATGATCCCTTTGATGAAAGTAATTTTTAAGATTACATAGGAAGCGATGGATGAGATGAGGGACATGCATTCTAACCTCTTTAGATAACTTCAAGAATACTACCCTAGTCTTTTTAAGATTGTTAATATTTGATTTTAAGATCATTATCTTCTTTTTTTTCTTCCTTTTACCTTTAAGTCCAGGGATACACTTCTTTTAAGATCATCATACTGTATCATTTCTGAATGTTAATGGAGTGCAGTTAAACATGAAACCTGAGTATGACTAATCACAAGACAAAATAAATTTGATCAAGCTTATCCAGGTAGAATAAATCTAAGAATTGATCCAATAATTTATTAAGTGAAGACCAATACAATTTGTATGAATTAAATTTCTAAAATTGAAGTGTTGTATTAATTTAAGTAATTGTCAATAGATATTTGCCCGTAAACTTTGAATTAATTGGACAAGATTGATTTAATTCGTTGCCAACTAATTGAGATGGAAGTATCTGCGAATGTTCAAATAATGTTTTAAATTTAAATTTATGTAGTGAAGGGAAAATGAAGTGAGATTAATTTTGAAAGGAAATTATTCTCACCACCCGAATTTATTTTTTAAGAGGGTGCCTCAGCCTTTTACTCCCTTTTAAATTCCTCACTCTCTCTCATAATCACATAAACATCCATCTCCAAATTGAAGCCTTGATGTGTTGGAAGAGGTTCAAATAGGAATGCAAACTGATAAGGATATATCCGTTACCATATCAGTTATATACATATTTTGACATCCGTATATGTATATCCATTTTCATATATAAATACAGTTGTAGATTTCTTTTTAATCATATATAACATAGTTTTATACCTTCTTTCACTATATTTGGTATACTTATTGTGATGTAAGCATATGATTATATTTATACCATTTGTATTTCATCCAATACATGTATTTTAAGCTAATATATAGATTATTTCAATAATATTCATATGCAATCAATATCCATTTAATATATGTATATGTTTTTAAGAATATGTTAACTTAGTTTAATATCGGTCAATATCTGCATCCGCATTCGTATTTAGTATCCATATCCATCCATTTGCATTCCTAGGCCCAAGAGTTGGTGGATTTAGAGAAGATCGCCCTTTGTAAATTCTAGATATAAAAAAGTCAGATCCCTTTGGTTATGCATCACCTACACTCTTAATTGTGTTTGCAGCAGCAGCCTTTCTTTAATGGCCTCCTCGATTTAATGTTCACCTCTCCATCTTATCTTCCTTTGGCGGACAGTTGAGTTGTTGGTAAGAGGCCTTTAATACTTTGCTCCCGTCCTCACCTCATGGATTGAGATATACTTTTAGCAGAGAGAGAGAGAGAGATGGGCAGAGAAGGTGAGGGACTCCCACTGCTAGGGGTGTAAACGGACCGAACCTGAGCAAACCTATATCTTTTAGTTTCGGTTCGTTTATTTAATCGAGCCTAAACTTGTGTTCAGATTCGGTTCGTTTATTTTCGAACCGAATCCGAATCGAACCTATTTTTAAACGAATCGAACATAAGCGAATATCGAACTTAAGAATTCTCTAATAAGAGGGAGTGAAAAGAGAAATGGAAATATATATGTGTGTATTTACAGTTAGAATAATATTCATTTAGTTTTTTCTTTATCTAACTCATCTTCATCTTTTGAAAAAAATAGATTAATAAGGATTCGTCTCTTTGAAAAAAGTATAATTATAATATATTTTATATCTATTCAGATGGAGATAAGGAATAAGAATAATATGGAGATATTCGATAAGTAATGTTTGTACTTATTCTGTTGATTTGAGGATAAAGAAGGAAAATGTACTAGACCATAGATGATAGATGTTGTAAACACAATGTGATTATTTATTTTTGGAAGTTTATACCGAGATAAAACCTAGTTATCCTGTAAATATCTAGTTATCTCTAGACAAAATTCACTTACCCTGGGATAAAAACCACTCATCTCAAAATAAGTCCACTTCTATGGATAAGGATTTGTAAATATGTATATGTGTATGTTTATCGAGCTTTTAACGAATCGAACCTGAGCGAACCTATGATTTTTAGGTTCGGTTCGTTTATTTAATCGAGCCTAAACTTGTGTTCAGGTTCGGTTCGTTTATTTCCGAACCGAATCTGAATCGAACTTTTAACGAGCCGAACCTGAGCGAATATACCCACTGCACACCAATGCACACAATCTAAGGTCACCAGAGGAGGCAATTGCGACGCCGCTGCGAGACCCTTCCGCCGAGTGTTGTGAATCTCTCCTCTCTCTTCCTTTCTTGCAGAAGGTGAGTCCGAAATTGTCCCGTTTAATCACCATCTCATAATCAGCATAAGATTCTAATTATCTTTGCTCAAGTAATATATGCTCAAGTAATATACATACACACATATCACGTTCCAAATTACTTTCAGGTGATAGCTGAGGTGTTCAGCACCTACTTCCTGATATTCGCCGGATGCGCGTCGGTGACTGTCAACACGATGACAGGGAGCATAACGCTGCCGGGGATAAGCGTGGTGTGGGGGCTGGCGGTGTTGGTATTGGTATACTCCGTCGGTCACATCTCCGGCGCCCATTTCAACCCCGCGGTCACCGTCGCATTCGCCTCTTGCGGGAGGTTTCCCTGGAAGCAGGTAGGTTTCCTCTACTTTGCTTGCTTAATTTGAACCACAACTTATCTATCAACACCAAAGCAGAATCCATTTTTTCGGATATTAGAAATAAAATAAACTAATGATCCAACTTTTCTAAGAAAGGACGAGAAGGTTGTCTCGTGTCCTCATTTATTGTTGGGTTCTTCACGTGCTTTTCAAGTCCTCGAGGAGAAAGTATACACTAAAATAATATTTTCACGACGTCATATATACTTAGAAAGAAATAGGGCACGGATAGAAATGAGAGGGACGCAAACCGTGGTGCAGGTTCCGGCATATGTTGCAGCACAGGTGTTGGGATCAAGTCTTGCAAGTGGAACCCTGCGGCTGTTGTTTGGGGGGAACCCGAAGCACTTCCATGGGACGATCCCCACCGGTACCGACGTGCAGTCATTGGTGCTGGAGTTCATCATCACCTTCTACCTCATGTTCGTCATCTCCGGCGTCGCCACCGATAAGAGAGCTGTAAGTCTCCGTCTCCTCTCTCGCTCTATATCATATCCGCTGATACTTACAGTTAACCCAGAAGTTCCCTTCTTTAAAGTTGGTCTTTATCTTAGAATAAATACGTACTGTGATTATATTGATATACCAATCCGTTCTTTGTCTCTCAAATCAATTGAACATACATAAAACATTATAAACTTCAGTTTGCCTCATGCTTACTTATTCCGTCGCTTGGATAGCTTTTTCTACAACAGTCTGCTGTGATCCGCTTTTATTTTTTTTCCGAAATCGATTCAAGAAATTCAACTGCATGGATTGACTCCATGATTGATATCCTAAATACGTACCGAAATCCTGCTCAAATCTGATTAGGAGTCATTTAGTACCCCCAATCCATCTTCTCTCTTGAATCATCCATGGAGGGTACGGATTGTCACAACAACATCACGCCTGGAAGATGCCAATACCCTGTTCTGCATGCTTGGGATCTATCTGATTCGTCTTTAGGATCTCTAGATATTGATGGAAAATCAATTCTGTCTGGTTGGTTTAATGAATAATAGTCGAAGAGAGGACGGCATCCTGTCCTCCGTTTCCAAGGATTCTTAATTACATCAGATGCCTTGGAGCTATAAAAAATATTTGAAATGTAAAGAAGCTCGGATTGTTCCCTGAACAGGAAGGCCTTTGGGAGACCATGAAAATAAATAGCCAGTGACAGTGAGTGAAAATACTTGATTAAAAACTTCAGTTAGAAGTGTATTATCTTCTGCAGTAAATTTTGATGTTTAGAGACTTCGCTCGTTGCTCTTCCATTATCTGTTATTGTTGTTGATGATGATTTGATCTTACCATTTATCTTACTAAACCAGACCGGAGAGTTTGCGGGACTGGCAGTGGGAGCGACCGTTCTTATTAACGTCCTCTTCGCTGGGTACACATGCATTGCTTCAATTAATTAATTTAATAAATCGAGAAAGCATGAATTACATTAGTGAGAACCATCATCAACCATGTTGGCGTATTTGTTTCACTATGGTAACATCTACGAGGATGGCACAGGTCCATATCCGGCGCGTCGATGAATCCCGCGAGAACCCTCGGCCCTGCGATTGTGTGGACGAAGTACAGGAGCATCTGGGTGTTCATGGTTGGCCCCATCGGAGGAGCGGTTGCCGGAGCTTGGACGTACAACCTCCTCCGCTTTACTAACCGGCCTCTGCGTGATATCGCAAAGACCGGCTCCTTCTTGCGAAATGGCAATACAGCTACCGGCTGAGTTAGAATGGTTACTTGTTGTACTGATTGGTATGTAGTAGGACTAGAATGGTTGTCAAGGTTATATATAATTCTTGCTAACGATGAGGTCGACAGAATGATGATCAATGCCAATGAAGGCCAAGTTGTGGAAAGTCGTAGGCCAGAATAAGAAATTATAGGCATTCTAGTCAAAGTCGTACGCTATCTCTTGTATCTCTCGGTTTTCATACTAGTGGAGTTTTTGTGCTTTCAATTTCCCTACGACCATCTCTTATACTATTAGAAAAGACATTATTAATGGAATAGTTGCTTGGATACTTTTTTAGGGAAAGCATTACTCATTTATATTAATTAGACAAAGATTCTCAAATGATATTCATAATATGTGCAGGCTTTTTGTCAAAATATAGACACGATATCAGATCCACATGATCCAATTTACCTTATTATATATATGTTTATATGCTTGAATCCTAACCATCTGACATGTGTTGAAGAACCCCATATGCACCTCTCATTACAAGAAGTGTGTTGTTTTACTAGCACCAACTTACGACCACTAGTACTGATGTTGTGATCACAATAGCTAAATCGAGCACCTTCCCACAAATAGTGGTCACATATGTACTTATGCTACCACAAATTTGAGGTGAGCGATCTGAGCGATTTGGCACCTCATTATGCGACCACATTGTGGTCGCATATTGTAGTCGCATATTCTGCTAAACAGAATGTCAAAACCAATGTTCTCTCCTCATTTCCATTCTACTACGTCCTAGCTCTCGCCCTCCGTCTCCAGCCCACTACTCCCTCTCCACATGACCTCTTCCCTCTCAGATAGCTTTTCCTCACCCCTCCTCCCTCGACCTTCCCTCTCCTACTCTCCCTACCATCTCATCCTCTCCTCGGCCTCATCCTCCATCCTTGTATGTAGAGAAGAGGAGCCTTCATCCTTGTAGAGAAACTCTTCCTCAAACATTTCCTGCCACCGATGAGCATTTCCCCCATCTCATCCTCCTCTTCCTTAGGTATATCTATTGTCCTTTAATTTTATCATATATTTTAGTTTTTGTTTTGATTTTGAGTATGTATTTCATCTTCAATTGTATTGTAAATATTTGTTGAAATGACTAAGAGATATTCTCTTCTTGAATGTTGAATTAAATACAATTTAAAATGTATTTTTTCTGTAATATGTGATTTTGTTCTCATATGTGAATTAGAAATATTTTTTTATATGTGAGTGTGTGCTGAAGTGTGGGTATTTGTTGTATGAACACACACACACACATGTGTGTGTATGTGTTAATGCCGATAATTGTAAGTTAATGTGCATATGAATTATATATTATCTATGTGAATTAGTTTCAATCTACTATGTGTGTTAGATAGACCGAACGTGTAGATTGTAATTTAGGATATTGCACGAAATCACACAAAATCTCATTCACACATGTACATCCTTCCACAGTAGGTTAAGTATGACCCTCCACAATGGGAGGCGTGTGCAACACATTTTGGGGATTGATGCCCTCGTCATGTGCTATATATTTTATTTTTCACAACTGCAGAGGTATTAGCTTTATAAGCTAAGAAATGCCCCTCATGGCCCGTGTAACTCTTGATGTATGTTATACAAGTACATGGGTAGAGGTAGGATAGGTTAGGACAGTATACCGAATTAGCCCATATCAATATCAAATTTTCTCAGGTATTATTACATTCGAGCGGTGTCCTCGTTCACATTGTTCAACATCTTATAAAATTCTCAAGATAATTAAATAACTTAATAAATACGATAAAAAAGAGAAAATAATTTCCAAACGCTCGATCATGGGTAAACATATATTTAGGTATATATGTGGTATGTATGTAAGTGTACGAGCTATATATTGGTAGGATATGGGTACGAATATGGGTATGTATGAGTAGGAGGCCAGGTATGTGGGTATCTATCATTTGTTATTTATGGGTATGCATATGGGTAGGAGACTATGTACGTGGGAATACATGGTAGAATGTGGGTAGCCAAATATGATTCGAGGAATTAGACCGAGTATATAAGCATTGGGCATGTATGGAGTTAATCATGCCAGAGATATTTTGGCATACATTACTGCAAGAGTGTGAGGAATATGGGTATGCATGTAGGTAAGAGTGTATGGGTGGGTATGGGCATGTATGGAGGGGTATGAACATGTATGTAAGAGTGTATGGGTGTATTAGAGCATGTACACAAGTATGTGAGGAATATGATATCCATATGGGTGTGTAAGGGTGTATGCGGGGATGTGGGCATGTATGGATAGGTATGGGCATGCATATGGGTAAGGGTATTTGATGATTATATGATATATTGTGATAATAGGCTCAAATTATTTAGAATACAATATCAATTCTTAGGTTACAAACTCTAAATTCACATAATATATGTCTACATTATTCCATGCGCATAAGCGTATAAAATCATCATGAAATCAAGAAAACATCTGATAATATATTCTCATTGATTATCATCATTAATCAGATTTATCAGAGAGTAATTGGGTACACTCACAGAATACTAATTTAATCAACATCCAACATATTGACTTGGCTCTACAAAATATCTCTTACAATTTGGAAAGAAAAGGGGAAGATGGAGAGTGAAAATTTCCTACTCTTTAAATATCATGCATGCATGTACACTCCATTACCCTTTCTCTCTCATTACCCATGAAAGTAGCCGTCCCTTACCCTCTCTCTTACCCATGCAACTCCCCATGCATAAATGCATTTATTGGTTTTGTTTTACATTCATGTGACTCTTCACTTCATTATGAAGAGACGCATATGGTTTATATAAAGGATCCCTTCCTCCATGCAAATAGATATTTACGGCCCTCCATACTCTCGATATCTCTCTGGCCCCCTCTCTCTCTTTATTCTCTCTCTCTCTCTCTCTCGATCTCTGTCTCATATTCTATCTATCTCTTTCGTTTTCTCTCTGCAGCCGAAGGTGTATCCATACTCTCCTCCGCTGTGCTACTTCGCGCGCTACCGGCCACCATCTCCTTCCAACTCGCACGCCGCTGTGCGCGTCCAGCCACTGCCACCCTCACGCGGGTGCGTGTCCGACCATTCATGCCACCTTGCGCATACATCCGCCTCCCTACTCGTGACGTCGGATTCTGATAGAGAAGACTCTCTTTCTTATTTTATTTACTTCTTGCAACTTCATCATGATGGTTAAGTTTGTTTAAGCAAACTCGTGATTTTTGTTCTTCTTTTAAACTTGATGCAAATTTTAATCTATTGCGACGAAAGATAAAAATATGAGAGAATGTGATCTACAGTGAAAATACTTTTTAGAACTTAAAGTAAATGAAGGAGGGCATGAATGCAACTAAATAAGAAAATGAAGGGATGAATTGCAAATTAAGATGGAAGAAAAATTACTAAGTAGAAGTTATATCAAATAAGGATGGAGAGTTGCATTACGTGTTATAAAGAAAAACTAGAGTCAACAAAAGATATCCTCAAATAAACATTCTATCACCTTAACTTAAACAACAACTAATACAATAAAAATGCAAGAAAGATATAAAGATTGGTAATTGTTTCTTCCACCCTTCGGATACGAACCTCTACTTGCTGCTATACATCTTGTGTATTGTTATTATGCTTGTGGTTGTAACTTTATTTATTTGATTACGGCTTTCGTGGGATAACAACGGCTTGATAAAATCAACTTCTTAAACTGCGTAAAAATGTATCAACATTTTAGCGCCTTTACCGGGGACTAGGCAATATTTACAATTTTTTCTTCTTCATTTTTACTTATTTTTAATTATCTAATCCGCGTATTTTTTTGTTTTGTTTTGCAGGTTATTAGGATTCAAAAAGGAAAAAATACTTGGCTTTTCATGCATTTTATTTTAACAAACTTGTAATTTGTTTTAGGTAGAATTTTTTTTGTATTCTTAATTTCCCCCCTCCCTTCTCGGGAAAGCTCACCATTAGCAGGACAAGATTATGAATTAGCGTTAGAAGTGCAGGCACTGTGAGCTCCTCTTTCTCTTAGGCATTTTAGGTTTTTAAAATATTTGCATTTATTTGTGCTCGAATTTAAATCAAAAAAATTAGAAAAATATTTCTTCCTTGCATCATCTCTGTGGTCTTCTCCCTCTGCTCACTTAAAAAGATCACCAAAACGTGCTTTATCACACTAAAAAGATAAGCTTGAAAGGCCACTACAGTGGCCCGAGCAGAAAGCGAAATTTTTTTCTGAATACTTGTTTTGATGCACATGTATGACACAAAAATCACGAGAACATAGAAACCTTGGATAGAGACAAAAATCCCTGGTGCTACGTGGGATTGCAGAGAGAAATCGTAACTTCTCGACACGTTAGGCACAAGTTCTTGTAGGAAGAGCAGATCCCTGATCTGAGTACCGCACTCCGGATCCCCCAGCTGGATTAGGACATCGATTTCTCACAATCTTCCACACCCACCTCCTCATTAAGGACCCATAAATTTTCTGATAACATTCGTTGAATCACTAAACTAAAATTGAAAAGATAACCGCTCCCGCGGCAATTTTCGTGTGAGTTGGTGAACCAACAACTTGTCTGGTGTTTTGTGCTGTGTATGCTAGGTCGTAGGTCTCTAAAAAATCCATTACAATAACCTCTAGATTACAACCCAGTATATAAATCAAAATCCAACCCATCTCCTTCAACTGAGAAACCTGAGAATTCACCTGACATGGGAGAAGAAAGACCAAACCCTATGAATCTCCTCCTGCATCAACTGCAATTATTGAGAGATGAAAATGTGACGATCCACCAGACCATAGCACCTCTCATCCGACCACCACCCATAAGCATGCATTACAACCCGGCTACAGAAGACTTAGTTCATTGGGTCCAAATCCCACCTGAAGTAGGAGACTTCGAAATAAAGCCCACATCCCTCTCCTTAATCCCAAAGTATTATGGGAATGACTCTGAAGATCCCTTCCTCCACATTCAAGATTTCCGATATGCTTGTAACACAATGAGTGTCCCTGGGGTAGACAAAGAATACATCTATATGAAAGCCTTCACCTACTCACTCAAAGACAAAGCACTTCAATGGCTTCAGAATTATGGAACTCCTCTCACTTCATGGGATGCCCGTGATGAGCATTTCGTTTGGACTTTGTTTGGAAATATGGCTAACAATTCGGTGAATAGTTCCTCAATTGAACAATACAGTAGAAACACGAGGACAGTCAACATCATCGACCATGAGAGATCTAGCAAAGAGAATCTCGATTATTGGGAAACCCTCTCAAAACAAATGGAACTCATGACTCAAGCCATAGGAAAATTGGCCATGAATAATCCCATCATCCAAGAAGTTGACCAAACCACATTCACCCATAATCAAGACATGACTCCTGAGACTGTGAATTGGGTGCAGAGAAATAAAGGAGGAGCATATTCAAACGACCACAACACTTGGAGAGAACAATCGAATTCTGGGTGGAATCGACAAAACAACTATCATTTCCAAAATCACACCCAACCCAGACAACCAATAGCACAGCTCGTAACCCAACCCTCCACCACTGCGGTAAACTTCGATGCCTTGGCTCAAGCAATACAACAACTAGCTATAGCACAACAACAGGCCACTGAAGCTCAACAAAAAGCCAACTCTGAGAATGCCCGACAACTCGCCAAAATTAGGTCATACATCCCAGCCTTGTCACCTCAACTGCTGTCCAACCCCAATACCAACAAGTCTAGTTCATCTGGAGTACTTCAAACTCCACCACCTACCGGATCTTTTACCTCACCACCTGGTTTTCAAAATCAAAATCAAGGATTCTTTACATCTCCTAGGGCAAATCAAGGGAACACATAGCAAGCACCTAGGAATCAAGTGAATATCAAAACTCCATCCCGACCAAACCAATCTGCTAATGCGGCCACTCTGAGAAACGTGAAAAACACTTCTGCCTTCACCAGACCACTGGCTACAGAGGATCAAACCGAAATTGAAGAAGAGCTTGATGATGAAGTGAAGCTAATTGAGACGACCATGCTCACTCCTTCTTCCCCAACCATAGCCATCCCCTTTCCCGGAGCTCTTCACTGAAGAAAACCTCGATCATCCACCATCGATCCTGAGTTAGAAAAAATGTTCTCAGACATTGTCATTGAAATCCTGCTCCTAAAGGCTCTCGAACAAGTCCCAGCCTTCTCATGCTTCTTAAAGGAAAAATGCACACCAAAAAGGAAATCAAGAGAAAAGAAAAAGGAAAACCAAGAAGAAAAGTATGTGCTTCCCCAAGCCACATCAAATGCCATTTCCCAATTCCTGCCCACCAAGAAGAAAGATCCATGGGCACCCTTGGTTAAATGCACGATTGGTGAATTGACCTTCGAGCGCACCCTATTAGATAATGGCGCCTCAATCAATCTCCTTCCTACTGCCATCCTAGAGCACTTTGACTTAGGGAAACTGAAATCTGTTTCAATGATTTTACAAATGGCTGATCGTACGGTGAAGAGACCAATAGGACTTCTTGAAGATGTTATAGTCACAGTACAAGGACATAAATTTCTCGTGGACTTTGTTGTTGTGATTGGATTCCCCCAACACACTGAGTGAAACACCCATCATTTTGGGAAGACCCTTCCTAGCTACTGCTAAAGCACATTTTGATTATGAGGGGGGCAAGGTCGAATTCTCAATCAATGGCAAAACCGTCCCTATTGAGCTGATCATACCCAATTCTGTTGACTCTGAGACTGAAGACTGTGGTTGGATAGAGAGATGTGTTGTTCTCAACATACAAAATGACTTTTCTCCCATCTATCTCGTCAAAGATCCTTTAGAGGTTAGTCTGAACACCTCTAGATCTACTTACAAAAATACTTCTCATGAAATTGCCACATACAATCTGAATCTCGCACTGGAAGCTCCACCATGCCCTCTCACCGGACAAGAAAATGATGAGCTTGATAATGCCTGGGACACATTAGATTCTGAACTCACATTGACCTCAACCATGATCATGCCCATGATGGAACCACCATTTGAGACCATTTCTGTAATAGATTCAGGAAACACCACAACTCTGACTCCACCGACAACCATTGTTGAATTGAAACCACTACCCAAAGATCTGAAGTATGCTTTCCTGGATGATGAGCACACTTTACCAGTCATTATCAATGCCAACCTAAATCATATGCAAGAGAGCCAACTCATGGAAGTTTTGAAAAAGAATTCCCAGGCCATTGGATGGAAAATCACAGATCTAAAAGGAATAAGCCCAACATTCTGTACCCATCACATATATCTGGAAAACGATAGTAAACCCTCTCGAGAAATGCAAAGACGGTTAAATCCCAATCTACGAGAGGTTGTGAAGAATGAGATCTATAAATGGGAAAGTATGGGTATCATTTATCCTATTGTTGATAGCTCTTGGATCAATCCTCTCCAAGTTGTACCCAAGAAAGCCGGATTAACAATTGTCAAGAATGAACAAGGAGAGGACATACCCACCAGAGTAGCCACATCTTGGAGGGTCTGTGTAGATTATAGGAAACTCAATAAGGCTACCCGAAAAGATCATTTTCCATTGCCATTCATTGACCAAATCATTGAGAAGCTAGCCAGAAAAGAATTTTTCTGCTTTTTGGATGGATACTCCGGTTATAACCAAGTGGCCATAGCACCTGAAGATCAAGATAAAACCACTTTCACTTGTCCATTTGGAACATATGCCTTCCACTGCATGCTTTTTGGACTATGTAATGCCCCAGCAACATTTCAAAGATGCATGATGGGAATTTTCACCGATATGATCGGCGATTTTATGGAAGTATTTATGGATGATTTCTCAATATTTGGAGACTCTTTCGAGGAAACACTCGGATGTTTGGATAGAGTCCTCCAGAAACGCATTGAAGTGAACCTGATATTATCTTGGGAGAAATCACATTTTATGGCAAAATAGGGGATTGTGTTAGGACATGTTGTGTCAAAGAAAGTGATGGAAGTGGATCCATCAAAAATTGAGACAATCGCCCATTTAAGTCCACCGGTAAACATAAAGGTCGTTCGGTCCTTCCTAGGTCATGTCGGCTTTTATCGTCGCTTCATCAAGGACTTTTCGAAAATTTCCCGCCCTCTCACCAAATTATTGGAAAAAGATCAAGACTTCACTTTTACTAAGGAAGCATTTGAATCCTTCAAAATCCTGAAAAAAATCATCACTGAGGCACCCATAGTACAACCTCTTGATTGGAACTGTGAATTTGAGATCATGTGTGATGCATCTGATTATGCTGTAGGGGTAGTATTGGGTCAAACGAAAGATGGAAAACCCTATGCCATTCACTATGCCAGCAAGACTCTGGATGATGCTCAAAAGAATTATATTGTGACTGAGAAAGAACTTTTGGCTGTGGTGTTTTCATTAGAGAAATTCTGGTCTTATATCCTAGGATCCCTCATCATAATCTACGCAGATCACTCTGCCTTGAAATATCTATTCACAAAAACTGATGCTAAACCTAGACTCATTAGGTGGATATTGCTGCTCCAAGAATTTGATTTAGAAATTCGAGATAAAGCCAGAGCAAAGAATGTCATAGTCGACCATCTTTCACGACTCCCTCCATCAAACACAGATACAATCCCAATCTCCGATAACTTTCCAGATGAAAGTATTATGTCTGTTTCTCAACTCCCTTGGTATGCGGACATCGTCAATTACATCGTCACCTCCACATTTCCTGATGATTGGCCAAAACATAAGAAAGACAAAACTAAAGCCCAATCCTGATACTATCACTGGGAATACCCTTTGCTCTTCAAAGAGGGTACTGATCTGATATGGAGACGATGCATCCTTGAATATGAAGTGAACGATGTCCTAACTCACTGCCACACTTCTGGGTGCGGAGGATACCACTCAGAGAAGCGCACAACCGCTAAGGTATTACAATGTAGTTTCTATTGGCCTACACTCTTTAAGGATGCCCATCATTTTGCTCAATCTTGCCCTGTCTGTCAAACTAATGGAACAATGACCCGTCGCAACATGATGCTCCTCCAACCAGTGCACATAGTCGAAATCTTTGATACATGGGGAATAAGCTTCATGGGACCTTTCACCACCTCACAAAGCTATCAGCACATCCTGCTCGCTGTTGACTATGTGTACCGTTGGGTTGAAGCCATTCCCACTTGCGCTGCTGATAGCGCCACTGTTGTTAAATTTCTGATCAATCTCTTCTCCCGATTTGGATTACCTAAGATGGTCATTAGTGATGGTGGAACCCATTTTCTGAATCCTTCAGTCAAGAACTTACTTAAGAAGAATGGAGTCGAACACCGGGTCTCAACTGCCTATCACCCACAGACCAATGGAATGGCCGAGCTGTCAAACCGGGAGATCAAGACCATCCTCTAGAAAATTGTCCGCTCTTATCGTAAAGACTGGTCTCAACACTTACCTTCTGCTATTTAGGCTTACCGCACAACCTTCCGTACACCCTTAAGAATGAGCCCATATAGGTTAGTCTATGGAAAGCCTTGCCATCTACTCGTTGAGACCACAAGTCACTCTGGATGATCAAGAAATGCCATTTGGATTATGATGAGTCTGGGAAGAAAAGACTATTGGATTTATCTGAACTGGAAGAATTGAGATCACAAGCCTATGACAACAACCTGGTGTATAAAGAGAAAATCAAAATATGGCATGATGTGAACATTTCGAGGAAAAAATTTCAAGAGAATAAAAAAGTGTGGCTTTTCGATGCAAAATTGAAACTATTTCCAGGAAAACTGAGATCAAAGTGGAAAGGACCATACATTGTAACCAAAGTCTTTGATAATGGTGTAATAGAAATCTGTGACCCACACACAAAAGCCACTTTTAAAGTCAGTGGTCAAAGACTGAAACCTGTTGTTGAACCATCTGATCCTATGCCTATCTGCACAACATACCTTCTGCAGGAAAATTGAACCACAAAACGTCGCCAAGCTGAAGCATTAAATCATGCAGTCTCGTGAGCCTCTCCTCACAGGTATCTTTTCTTCTTACTGCTCGCATGCTTATTTTCACTACATTGCATTAGATAAGTATGGGGGTCCACCTCCACACTTTACAAAAAAAAACAACAAAAAAACCAAAAAATACTTTTCATCCTCCTTTTATACCTTGTTTTACCATGAGGACATGGTCTTTGATAAGTATGGGGGGTGTCTGCATAGTTTTCAAAATTGCATACTCTTAAAAAAAATCTTCTTCAAAAATTTTGCAAAAATTCTCCTAAAAAATATTTTTAAAAAGTAAGAAAACCACCAAAAATACATCCTTCCTAGTTTTATCCCATTTTTTGAAATCAGCTCTTCATTGCATAGATCATAGACTGAGGTTGAGTTGACCCTAATCCACTTAACTTCATCAGAATTTCACTAGGCATGAGTTTTTAAAGCTTTCTTCAGGTCCATATGGACTTTATTCTCTCAGTTTCACTAACTCTACTGGTGAATGAACTTCTGTATCTAACTAGATCACCCGAGCAACTAGTAGCACTCTTTAGCTCTTTAGTGGATATTAAACAACTGCACATTGCACTTAGCTTGATTGAGTTGATTTTACGAGATACAATTAGAATCTAGTTGAGGTGACGGAGCCAGCGGAGCGAGATGTGAAAGATCAAAGCTACTCGAAGGTCTAGAAGCTAATGGAAGTACCTGATGGTCGGAATCGTCTGGGGTGGAGATGCTGAGTCTCCTACGGTCTTTGCCTCGATGGAGCGACGCCTCCAGAGGCTCGGTCTTCGCCTCGGCGATGATGGTCGCCGGACCTAGAGTAAACGCCTCCAATCGCTCTCTGCAACACACTCCTGCACTCGCTGTCACTCGAGGAAGAAGGTGGAGGTCACGGGGGTCGAAGACGAGGGCCAAAGGTGCGGAGGAAGGCGGTGGGTGCTCAGTCTATATAGTGGTAGGGGTCTGAGAAGATGGGAGTCGAGCACGTGAATCGAGGCTCGGACCCTTAAGAAGAAGATCGTGCGAAGAACACGAATGTGCCCTCTGCAATCAGAGCTCGGGGTTTGGCCAAATAGAGGTCGAGCCAAATCGGGAAAATTCGGAGAAGTCGGGCTATCGAACAAGATCTATGAAAAAGAGATTCGCGGGGGAGAGTTGACCGGGGGTCAACATCCCCCGTAGACTAATGAGAATTCGGCATTTATTAATTATTTGTAAATTAAATAAAAATAGTAAATGATTTATTTCGAAATATTTTCAACA
The DNA here is from genome assembly GCA_037367405.1 of Ottelia alismoides. Classification (NCBI taxonomy): domain Eukaryota; kingdom Viridiplantae; phylum Streptophyta; class Magnoliopsida; order Alismatales; family Hydrocharitaceae; genus Ottelia; species Ottelia alismoides. Next base: position 416,311 of record JAZKJV010005430.1, read on the forward strand.
TGAAAAATGTTTATTATTTTTCAAATTAATTTTTAGTGATTTTTATTTATTTTTTTGAAAAATAAATTATGTATATACATTATATATTATTATATACAGGTATAAATACTATGTATTTTTTATTTTTATTTTTATTATTTTATTTATGTACAATTATCCAATTTTATATTTTATTTATTTACATACACCATAAAATTTGGGATATAAAATTATTTTTATTTGATTTTTATCAATTATTTTCAAGGGTAAAATAAATAGGTCTTTTATTCTTATATACATGATATATGTACACTGATGAGAGAGTAATTATTCATTTTTGTTTTTATTTTATTTTTCTAATTTTTATTTTATTTTTATAAATATATATACAAATTAATAAAACCAATAAAATATATACATAAGAGGGATTTTTGTACAAGATTGAGTTGCCCTATCTCTCTCTACTTATTTTATTTTGCGGCTAGGCCAATGATTGGCCCTCTCTTGGGTTTAGGTCACTCAATATTTATTATAAATATTTCTTTCTTTTTCTTTATTTCTTTATTCTTTTATTTTTTCACAAAAACATGCTAATTATTTCTATTTACACAATGCATGTAATTTGACAATTTATAGTATTTACAAACATATACATGGTGTTTTGCAAAGATTTTTAGCTAAAATAAAAGAATAAAGAGTGATGAATGAAGATTCATCATTATGCCAATGCCTGAATCTTGTCTATAGTCAGTGAAGGAACTTGACTCAGGGGAAACATGATCTCTCTAGTCTAAGTATGTCAACAAATAAGCCAGTATCGTGCCTCTAAAGTCAATATTAAGCCAATACTACCTTTGATGCCAAACCCAAGACAAAAACACCACAAAAAGGTATATCACAATACAAATGCCAAAAACTACCAAATCATCCAAAGATATGCAAAGCAAAAGCAATGAAAGAAGACCACCAAATAATCCCTCTCCATCAACAAAGCCGTGGTAGCAGCCCAATGATGCTACCTAAATTCTTAAAAGAGGCCCAAAGAGGTTCAGGGTTATGCTCTGTAAAAGGAAAAAAATGAGAGCAACGGACCAAAGCGTTCTATGGAAAACCCCAAAAATTAAAGTCCCATTCTCCAAGAATTATGACCTACTTTTTATGCTGACATACTTGGGTAAAAAGAGAATATACCTGAATTCATGTGAGGACGGAGGCTATATGTGTAGGGAATCATTCGGTACCTTGATAAATTGTGATGTTATCTCGTTCTCTTGACTCACAAAAGCTAAAACATCACTAACACTATTTATATCCATTCAAAGTCAAAGAGAATACTTGTTTCTTAGAGATAAGCTGACCTGATCGACCTTCTGAAACCATGTATGATTTTGTTGGAACTGAGAGGCTATTGAAACTACAAAACTCAAGTTAAGTCGACAATTCGAATAAATCATTAATCCATGGATCGACTCTACTGAAGTCTATGTATCTGTGTAGTTAGGAACTGAAAACTCGAAGACTTTGTGGGTATGTCTGCTGCAAACCCTCACCAGATCTATCTTGGCTATTCTCATTGTCCTTCATTATTACTTATCTTATTCTTGCTTGGGACTAGCAAGATTTAAGTATGGGGGTGTGATGATTACATGATATGTTGTGATAATAGGCTCAAATTTTGTGGAATACAATATCAATTCCTAGATTACAAAATCTAAATTCACATAATATATGTCTACATTATTCCATGTGCATAAGCGTATAAAATCATCATAAAATCAAGAAAACATCTGATAAAATATTCTCATGGATTATCATCATTAATTAGATTTATCAGAGAGAAATTGGGTACACTCACATAGCACTAATTTAATCAGCATCCAACATATTGACTTGGCTCTACAAAATATCTCTTACAATTTGGAAAGAAAAGGGGAAGGTGGAGAGTGAAAAATTCCCACTCTTTAAATATCATAAATGCATGTACACTCCCTTACCCTTTCTCTCTCATTACCCATGAAAGTAGTCGTCCCTTATCCTCTCTCTCTCTTACCCATGCAACTCCCCATGCATAAATGCATTTATTGGTTTTTTTTACATGCATGTGACTCTTCACTTCATTATGAAGAGATGCATATGGCTTATATAAAGGATCCCTTCCTCCATGCAAATGGATATCTATGGCCCTCCATACTCTCGATCTCTCTCTGGCCCCCCCCTCTCTCTCTCTCTCTTTATTCTATCTATCTATCTCTCTCTCTCTCTCTCTCTCGATCTCTGCCTCATATTCTATCTATCTCTTTCATTTTCTCTCGTGCAACCGAAGGTGTAGCCATACTCTCCTCCGCTGTGCTACTCCGCGCGCTACCGGCCACCATCTCCTTCCAACTACTCGTACACCGTTGTGCGCATCCAGCCACTGCCACCCTCGTGCGGGTGTGTGTCCGGCCATTCATGCCACCTTGCGCATACATCCGCCTCCCTAGTCGTGACGCTGGATTCTGATAGAGAAGACTCTCTTTCTTATTTTATTTACTTCTTGCAACTTCATCATGATGGTTAAGTTTGTTTAAGTTGATTTTGGAAGAAACAATTACCAATCTTTATATCTTTCTTGCATTTTTATTGTATTAGTTGTTGTTTAAGTTAAGGTGATAGAATGCTTATTTGGGAATATCTTTTGTTGACTCTAGTTTTTCTTTATAACATGTAATGCAACTCTCCATCCTTATTTGATATAACTTCTACTTAGTAATTTTTCTTCCATCTTAATTTGCAATTCAACCCTTCATTTTCTTATTTAGTTGCATTCATGCCCTCCTTCATTTACTTTAAGTTCTAAAAAGTATTTTCATCGTAGATCACATTCTCTCATATTTTTTTCTTTCGTCACAATAGATTAAAATTTGCATCAAGTTTGAAAGAAGAACAAAATCACGAGTTTGCTTAGTCCCTATAGATACGAACCTCTACTTGCCGCTATACATCTTGTGTATTGTTATTATGCTTGTGGTTGTAACTTTATTTGTTTGATTACAGTTTTCGTGGGATAACAACGGCTTGATAAAATCAACTTCTTAAACCGCGTATAAACGTATCAACAGTATTAACAATTGAAAATTGAGATTTCAACCAATTTAAATGGGTCTAAGGTCATATCCGAACATTTTTGTAAGAGATCGACGCTCAAGGAGTGGAAATTTTATACATTATAGTCACATTTTAGGACACGCATTATTAAGAATGTAGTGAATCGGTCAAGCGAGTCAAATGCTAGGTTAATAGGTATTATCATAAGATATATATCTTATTTAATCATATATATACAACATGTGTATATACATGATTTAAGGTTTGTGTATATTACGACATGTATATTAACTTTCATTTCTTCAGAGGTCTCAAGTCAATGAGTCCTAGTGATTTCGATGCATATACTATGTTGATATTCCTGTCATATAAGGTTTATTCTTTGCTAATTTTGATAACATAACCACAATCCTCTCTGATATATCAAATTGATCTTTTAAATATTTATTGATGCATTATTTAACCGCTAAAGGTCAATTTATGAGGTATATTGAAGAGGTGTGTGCTTATGCTGCCAAAATTTAGTAAAGAATAAATATTATATGTAAGGAATATCTACATAGTGTATACATCAAAATCATCAGGGACGAGCAAAAATAAAAATGAAATAAAATGTTATTTCCTTATCGCATCTTAAGTATGTGGGTATGTGTGTCGGAGGGTGAGTCTATGGGTACGTAATAGAGATTGAGGCTAATGTAAGCAACAAATGTGGCATTCGTAAATGATGAACAAATCTCAAGATATCATCATGTTGTATGTTAGGCGATGGAGCATGCTTGTGCTTGGATGTACAATCATTTGGATTCTGATGGTTCTGTGAGCGACATATTCTTACATGGCGTGGAAGGTTTCCTTAGGTTCGATTACGCATAGGGGTTGGGGTTGTTGACAGACTAGGAAATATCATGCATCTATGTAAGAAGTGTGATCTACTAAAGAAGGCGTCAAGGAACATCATTGCAAAACACTTATGTAGAAAGGAATTTGTCGACAACTATACGATATGGTATGCACATGACGAGAAGAGGCATTCTAGTGTTGAGAGTGATGGTAGTCCTGAGAATATGTTTGCCTAAGGGTGCGTTTGGTTCGTGGGTTATCTGATGGATGATAACCCGTTTTTGTGTTTGTGTGTTTGGTTGGTGGGTTAAGGGTTGGGAGGGTTTGTGTGATGTGATTGTATTGAAATTTGAAAAAGTAGGTAGTTATTATGATATGATTGTATTGAAATTTGAAAAAGTGGGTAGTTGTTGTGATGTGATTGTATTGAAGTTTGAAATAGTTAATAGAAGTTGAGTATTTTATGATTTCTAGATGATATGATGGTATAATATATATTTGTTTTAATGAAAATATGGTGGACCCCACTAGTGGGTTAGGAATATGGGTTTTGGGGGTAACCCACCCAAAGTGGGGGATAACCCCCCAACCGCACACACCCTAAATGATTAGAGATATGTCCGAACCTAAATTCAACTAGGCATCTGAAGCAGAGGAGAATGATGTAGACAATCAACATTTTGAGGACTTGCCACGTAAGGAGGATGAGCCATTATGGCCTGATTGCCTTAATTTTTCCCAATTATATGTTGTTGAGTTGTTCTCTTTGAAGAATAACTACAACATGCTAGATTCAAGTTTTGATGCCATGATCAAGTTGATAAAGAGAACGCTACTTGAGAAAAATGAGTTATCTGAAAGTTACTATAAGGTCAAGACAATGATGAGTAAATTGGGTATGTTTGAGATCCAGATTGATGCATACCCGAATCAGCATATGTTATACTATAGAGAAGATCAATATGCAACAAGCTGTCATGTTTGTGGTGAGGATCGTTATAGGTCTAATTTGAAGTCGAATGTCCCACAAAATATATTGCGGTACTTTCCACTAGCCTTTAGAGACTATATTAATGCACAGAAACTGCGAAGGAGATGATGTGGCATGCCGAACATAGATATGACGGTACCATGGAACATCCTTCTAATCCTCATTGCTGGTGTGTATTGATGGATTCATCACTACGATTTGTTGTAGAGAAGAGAAATGTAGTAATCAGATTGTCGACTGACACATTTAATATGCATGGACGAAGTAAGGATTACTCATGTTGGCCCATCATTACTACATCGTATAATCTGCCACGTTGGTTGTGTAACAAAAGATCATACATGTTTCTTTCTTTTCTTGTTACTGGTCTGACCCATTCACGTAGATTTTTGGATGTTTATATACAACCGTAAGTAGTTGAGTTTAAGGATCTCTGGAAAATGGTATGGAAACTTATGATGTGATCAAAAAAGAATATATCAAATGAGAGTCAAACTATTGTGGACCATTAGTGATTTCCTTGCATATGGTATGCTATCTTGGTGGAGTACACACAGATTACAGAGTTGTCCATATTATATGGAGAAGACAAATTCGTTTCAGCTTCAACACATAGAAAGTCGTACTTCTTTGGCTGCCATAGACATTTCCTCCCTCTTGATCATCCCCACCAAAGACAAAAAATGACATTCAAAAGGAATGCAGTGGAGGACTCATCACCACCACCTAGATTGTCAGGAGAAGAATTGCACGATCGATTATTATAGTTGACGGCACATGTTGATGATACACTTCTTGACTTTGAGATAGATCATAACTGGATAAAGATGAGTATCTTCTGGGTGTTACTGTATTGAAAAAAACTCCTTGCCATTCATAATCTGGTTGTGATGGACGTAGAAAAAAAATGTATTTGATAATGCACTTCATACGGTGTTGGGCACTCCTGGAAAGACTAAGTACACAGAGAACACACGAAGATATTTAATGAACAAATGTACTCATCCAGATTTGTCTTTGGTAGAGCATGCATATGGCTCATTTTTCATGCCAAGTATAAAACATACGCTAAGCAGAGACCGAGTAAAGGATGCATGTGCATGGGACCTAGGATTAAAATTTTCATATGTCTATTTTTCAAAAATTTCAAAACTAGTCGATCAAAAGAAGAATTATTTTAAGGCTATGCAAAATCATGATTGTCATGTTTTCATGGGGTAGCTATTGCCGATTGCATTCAAAGATTTGTACCCAAGCCAATTGCAGTTGTTTTGACAGAGCTCATCGACTTTTTCAAATGCATATGTTCATCTAAGATTAGCATCTCTAACATGATGACATTAGAAAAGAATGTACTGGTCTTTTTATGCATTTTGGAGAAGATCTTTCCATCATCATTCTTTGATTCAATGGAGTAACCCATCACTAGCAAATGACATGCACATAATGGATTGCACTAGGCGAGCACATGTACTCGCCTAGGACTGGGGCGAACACTTGCAGGGCACATATGCTCGTCCGTTTGAATTTAGAGTGCTCAGAGGGTTGATTAAGTACTACTAGATGTACCCTATAAAGAGATATCACTAAAATGAATCTTTCTTGAATATTAAATATTCTTTCTCTAACATGTTGGTATGTACAAGTGTATGTTCTTTTTGAAACAGAAGGCACGTAAAAAGAACAAGGTCAAAGGTTCCGTAAGTGCACAATACATCATGGAGGAATTTGCAAACTTCTACGTGAGATACCTGATCGAGGACGTGGAGACCATTCATAATCATCTTTCATGTATTGAAATTCTAACCATAGGTGTTGATGCATGTCTCTCTATGTTTCGGCCTAGTTGAGAGCCTTTTAGAAAGGGGAGGACTCACATGTTGAGTCAACGTGAAAAGAAGTGACAAAGCTATACGTTCTGTACAATACATATGATGTTTCGCCATATGTTGAGTATGTATTTTTGAAAATATACTTAGTATGAATTATAAATAATCAAGTTATTTTTTAATAATGCAGAGAGTATATGAACCGGATATCGATGGATAATCCCATGTTCGACGAAAGTGAGGTGATCGAAGAGTTTCAAACAATATTTGTACTGTAGTTTAGAGAGTGTGTTGGATAATTGGACCCGACAGAGGGGAAGTCAAAGATGTTACAGGATTTCTCTTTGGGTCCAAATTAAACAGTCAAATCCGTATAATAGTTTCTATGCTAATGGATTAAGATTCCACTCGTCGGAAGGGTATAAGATTGTCTACATGTAATTCTGATGTTATGGTCTCGAGATCTTGTTACAGCGAGGATAACTTAAGCTATTATGGGGATTCTCCGAGAGGTAATTGAATTGGAATATAACATGTCATCACCAATCATTTATATCTATTCTTTTGTGTCTGATTTGATCCACAACGAGGAGTCGAGATTAGACTCGAGGAATGATGTGATTGAGGTCATTTCCGATAGATAAATAAGAAAATTTTGAGACCTTTGACCTAACTTTTCAAATTGGGCAAATATGCCACGTGCCTCAAGTGGGTAAAGAGAGAAAGAAAGATGACCGTCTTACTGTATTATGAAGAATGATTCGCGTGTACATTGACACCAGCGCGGTCACAAAAGAGGGTAAAGTTTTGACAGGTTTACTGGTTTCTAAACGAGAACATCAACAACAAATATCATTACTACATACATAATAGGTTAGTCAATGTGGCATCATATCTTATTAAATATTAATTCCTTTCTCATTGATTTTGTTATTCATTGCTATTTATATAAATTGTATTGATGCAGTGATGGCGAAGGTGAGAGGTGTAGGTGGTACTTCCTTCGGGAGAGGCGGCTCTGGCAGATGTGGTGGTTTTGACGACCGACGACCGCCTCCATCCCGGCATAACGGTAAATATATGTTTTTTTATAAATGTGGCATATTTACTATAAAAATTGACATTATTATTATTATTTATAATTATACATCGATATTTTATGCTATTGATTTCAAGTTACAACCGGTGGATCATAAGACCTAGAGATGAATGCATTCGTCCAGAATTGCATCTCTCTTGGGACGAAGGTGCACCTGCACCTTCTCCGGTACATGGAGCTTATTCTGACCCATCCATCTCCTTTCTACGAACATCAACCTACTCCATAGTCTTCACGCCATGAGGACGAGCCGATGTCGGATATGGAAGATCTACGTGACACTTCTGCCATAGCTCATCCTACCACCTTCGTAGGTGTGACCCAAGCCCCCTATCGCTTCTTAGAGCTCCTACCCGATGGGTATATCTTCCTTGATGAAATTTATGAATTTACATATTATTTCTAATATACCATATCAATATTATTTATATGATGAAGTTGAGTGATACAACTATACACTGAATGATTTTTATAATGTAGCAAAGGAGTTGTGCAATATCTAGAGAAGATTCTAGGGTTGTGAGGACTACAGATGGACTCGTATGAATCCGTCTGATCAACAAAGGATCTTGAATGATGTTTATGTAAGTAATTTATTCATATTCGTCTGTATCCGTTTGAGAGTCCTTTTGACTCATATACATTTGATAAATGTATATTTCAAATGCAGAATACCTATGGAATCCATCTTTAGCATACTCGAGAGATGCTTCGCATCCTTTTGACTCACCTGGATAACAACAAGATTACAGATAGCATTTACAGAGGCAGAAAGGCTACATTGGCCAAGCTAGAGGGGGAGGTTAACTAGGAGAGGGGTAAATAATTCTTTCCCATCTTGGTTCGCTTTTGAAAGGTATTAAGCATTAATTTGCTCATTGTTATTTTAGTGTTTGAAATCCTTACTTTATCTGCTTCCCAAACAGATGGAGTCAATAATGTGATCTATTTCCTTCTGAAGATTTTGAGAGACGTTCTCTTGCAAGAAGGACCAACTGAGGGAGGAAGAGATCAAATCTAATAGTGATGCTAAGAGTTCAGGGTAGTGAGGGTTAAATTGGCAAGTATTCATCACAATACAATATCAGCTACTTCATTTCCGATGTTAATGGTAGGCGACAACATGAATGGACACTTGTTAATAGTGGTGTTCATTTTTGTATTGTGATAGAATACGGCTTCCCAACGTGAACCAACAAGTTCCCTTTGATAGCGAAAAGGGCTAGCCGAGAGGTAGAGCCACCAATTCAAAGAGATAGGAGGAAAATGCTAGCTGAAGCCTGCAACCACCACACTATCAATGGGAATAAGTGATGTGTCATTTCGCAACAAAGACGTTGCAATATAAGCAGAGGAGGTTGTAACACCTCACCATAGTCCTGCATCAGAAACTCATAAAATGTGAGAGTGTGTTATAAGAGTGGGGGATTACTACTTGATAACTTGAACTTGAGTATTTTGAATGGTTGTCAACATATTTAATCGAGCCCGACTCAACTATTTTTCAGGATCGATTTTCCTCGATAATGGTCCGAAAACCAAAGCCTAAAACGTTACAATACTGCATAAAAAATAACTACATGCATATAAAGTCATTTAATAAAGGGACATCTAATGCAGCTCACTTATATGGGTTGACACCATGCAACGAAGCATTGGAGGAGCCACGTTAGGCTCGACTGGGGCACGTGCCCACCTGAAATCCGGAGACTTCAACTACACCGCTATCTTGCCCTTGTCAACTTCTATTTGCTGTCCCTTTCGTGCCCCTCCCTCTCCATAGAACCACTGACGGCAGAAACAACCCATCGGTGACTGTTCATCTTTACCGGATCACCGTCGTTGCACTACTTGATTGCATCGGCTCCGTGTCCATCCCCTCTCTAGAAACAACTCTCGAATGAAGCCACCACTCGTATGGTCAGGACCATCACAGTTGCATCAGTTCTGTGTCCGTGCCCCTTAAAAGCACCCACAACAAGAAGGCACGAACGATCCTCTGCTCATCTGGCAAAAAGACTACAAATATTTTACTACGGAGTAATAATCCATTCCTAACCGTCCTTTTCGTCAAACGCAAGAGAAGCTTTCTCCCTCTCTCATTCTAACGTGAGACAGCGTTCTTCTCCTCTCTCTCAATTACAGTTCTCTGAGATACTTTCGAGGACGATCTCATCGGTGTACGCAGAAGATGATCGTGTGTCGTCGTATCCTGCGAGCGGATCAGCAGTACCCTATGCGCCGTTATTACGAAGACGATATCTTCTATAAAGATAGTCCATGTAATAAATACTTTGATGATCTCCAATCTAATTTATTTACTATCTTATTTGACGCAATTGATTTACTCTTTTACCTTTGACGGATTTTACCTTAATATGATGTATCAATATTTTAATCCGTTCCCTAGTGCATTTTGTAATTGTGATACGAATCGGAAATGCATGATTATAATCCCGTTAATCTGTTATGCATTATTAATTACTCATTTTCATCTGAATAATTATTGTTTATTGTACGCATATCTATACTTCTATACTATTCTATACTATATATTAAGCAGGGTGTTGGCCGCCTCCCATTAATTTTTTCCACGAAAATTCCCATTCTACCCTTCCCAATTATATCTCCCTCCCATCTTTCCAACTTTATCCTCACCCTGTCAGAGAAATAACAAAAATCACCCCCACCATTCCCTCCTTTCCCTCGACCGATGATACCCTCTTGTTACCGAAACACTACCATCTCTCGCATCAACTTCTCTCCTCCTCCTGCCACTCACACCCATCCTCCGCCCTCTCTTACGTAAGGCTGATTAGAAGAAATATGTCAGTGGCATGGGTTTACAGAAGGAAGGGAACACCAGATGAATAGATCATTCATCCTCTATATGCCACGAAGCATGATATTGAACATCTTCTTCTCCAATGCCTATATGACGAGAAGAGTATGATAGGAAGTTAGAATCGTCCACTTTATTAAATAAAGATTTGGTTATGACTTGGCAAAAAATATGTAAAGAAATATTCTGATGTGGGTATACCTATTGTATGTATAGATTATTGTGAGATTCTGGGGTTATGCCATCGTCGTCATTTGCATTTTAATCTTCAACCGCCATTGAAGGAATCGTGGGTCTCGTTATGACAAAGTTGCTTCTCAATGCAATACCCTTTGAATTTTGTAAAGTAAGAGAAATGTAAACTGTCCTCGTGAGATTATGGACCTGTTACTTGGGATTTATTGTTGCCATGGAAATTATCAGCATGTTCATTCTTTCTATAGTCGAATGTTGAGGGGAATCAGTCAAAGGTAAATTCAGTATATTGAATGTGAATGTTGTCTCTAGATGGTAACAAATCTCTTTTTTCTTTATCACAGGAATCTCAATTTCGTTTTCTTCTTTATCTATAGTGTTGGACTGTTCTAACTGTTCCATGAACTGAATACAAATGTAGTGTCTCACAATGCATGTGTAGCAGTGGAGCATGTCTACATAATGAGAATAGAAACAACGAACACACATAGCTGCTTATTATTCATATGTAACTTATTGGGATAGGACACTTATTGTTCTCTTTTCTATGAAAGGTAAATTCATCACGATATCTACGAGCTAAATTGACAGAGCATGAGAAGTGGGTTCAAAGAGTTGCAGGGAGGGAACTCATCACATGTCCTTTTAGGATAGCCCTATCTCGATCCTTGCTTTCTACAACAATATATACAATGTATGGATATTTACAGTGTTCATATAGATAATTTTATCTATGTGCGGGCGGATAATCCAATCCCTATGGGTCAATAAATTGTGTTCCCACTCGAGTTTCGAACTTTTTTTACGTATCGCAGCTCAGCAAGCCAATGGGTTGGCAAGCACACATTATATAGCCAACTACATGCTCATGCAATATGAATGCCGGGATACGGTAGATAGATCGACGTTGCTCCTATACAATCATTACTCATTCTGTCAATATATCCGTATTTGTAGTTAGCATCATAAATACTCTCTCTTATTGATAAAGTTTAATTACTTTTACGATTAGAAATATCAAATTGTCAATCAGTAGCTTCTCACCTTAACTTCATGTGTGAGATATCAGAATTACTGTAACAATTTCTTGCGCCTCTGAATTTCGCGGCTGATTGAGTAATTTTAAGTAAGTTTTCAGGCTATTTATTTAATGATTAATCGTTAAGAATGCTAATAATATTAAATGAATGATAATTACATCATGTCCAATTAAGCCATAACCACTACAATATTGGTAACTACATCAAGTCTCATATAATCTCACTCTAATTAACATGTATGCCTCCATGAAGCATTAAAGTGTACGATGATGCAATTAATTATAGGATTTTGGTGTGATTGTGAAGATTTCGGGGATTGTGATACATTCAAGATTTTCGTGATTTCTTTAACATTGAATTGTTGGTTAACTTGAGGTCTTCATGAACTCCCTGAGTTGATTCATGATAGGGTTTTCTCGAGTTCAACTGCACTAGCTAATATATACAGCTCGCATACAAATTATAATTATATTTACATATTACAATCAGTACATTATTATATAAATCTTTTTTACAAACAATTACAAATACATCTACAATTGTTGTATGATTACAGATACAAATACTTATGGATTTAAAGTGACACACCCATATGGACCGATTTCTAAATAGATACGAACGCAATTATCAACATATGTATAAAATAGGTATGAATGGTTGTATCTACTTTGAGTTGTCTCTACATTTTTGATATTTTATACATATTCCCGTTTAAAGCACGGGCCCAATACTAGTTATGGTGATATTGGTAACAACAATAGTTAGATTCCCCAGTGGGGAAGACGATATGTTGAATAGTATTTGTTCTTAGTTACATGCTTCATGTTTAATTTTTACAAAGACAGATTTTTGGCATTTGATTGAAAAAAAATGCTACAGGTTAGTTGAATGTGCAACCAGCTGCTTTTTTTGGAAATTTATGTTTGCTAATTAAGGAACCAAATAACGTTTTTACACTTCTAATTAAATTTTATTTTATGATTCGTGATGGAGGATGGACATGATGTTGTGTCCTGCTTCGAGAAAGGCAAGCCTCACGAGTATCTATCTATGTGCTCCCACTATTTTGAGGTAATTGACAATAAGTAATCAAAGGATATATAACAAATAAACTCTTTGTTGTTTCATCTCTTCACGCTTTCGAAAATGATTCTCAAATTTTTTATATCTTAAAGTGACTATTGAATCCAATACTCAATTAAATTCATATCCATATTAATTTTCATATCTACGTCACTTACATTAAAACTTCATTTTAATAAATTTGTAAATTTCCGCATTGTTTGATGTGACAGAAATCTCATAATTACATTCAAACTAGAGCACACCCGTGCAAAGCACGGGGGAGAAAGTGGTTCTTCCAATAAAATATACAATGTTTAAGTAATTATTATAGATTAAAATCATCTAATAAAATTTTAGATTGATTACTATTATCACATTTTATTTGTAAATATTAGTCTCTTTATCCATACCTACATCAGAAAATAAGTACTTGATTGCATAAGAAAATAAATTATATTTATATTTGATTGAATCTATGAATATATTTTATTTAATAAGTAAAAAGATCATCTTGAGTTCAAAAATATTATTACTATTTGTATAATTAATATATAACATCCAAATATGTGTAGTAGGGAGCATGTGCATAGCACGAGAAGGAAAATTTTAAAAGAAAATTATTATTATTATTATTATTCATATAGTTTATTTAAATCATTTCAATGTTAGACCTAGAAGCAGAGAACTCAAAATCAAAATAGAAAAATATATTCAATGTGATCACCAATTACATTTCAAATGTAAGTGTTTTTTTCTTTCGCTATGAGCTCATCTCCTTCAACTTCTTTGTTTTGCATGGAAGTTTATTACTGAAAGTAAGCTCCTTCTGGTTTAATTATATAAATTATAAAGGTAGCATTCAAACCAGATTAGGTATACATGCATAGTATACTCCTTTTAATGCACACCCTGTGCAAAGCACATGGGAGAAAGCGGTTCTTCCAATAACATCTAAAATTTTAAGTAATTATTATAGATTAAGATTATTTAATAAAATTTTAGATTGATTACTATAATCACATTTTATTTGTAAAGAAATTATATAATCATATTAGTCTATGTATCCATACCCACATCAATAGAAAAATAAGTACTTGTAATATTGACCTTAAGTTGCCACTAAAATGAAGAATTCATACGCATCCATTTAAAAGTGGATACAATGACATAATGAAAATGAATTATATTCATATTTGATTGAACCTTGTATGTTGTTTTATATGTAAAATGATCATCTTGAATTTTAAAAATATTGTTATTATTTGTATAATTTAATATGTAATAGGATCGTCCAAAAATGTGTAGTAGGAGTATGTGCATAGCACGAGAAGGAAAATTTAAAAAGAAAATATTATTATTATTATTATTCATATATTTTATTTGAATCACTCCAATGTTAAACCTAAAGCAGAGACATCTAAATTGAAATAGAAAATATATTCAATGTGATCACCAATTACATTCCAATATAAGACATTTGAGTACATGTAAATAGAATTATAACTCAGAATTTGTCTTCGCGTACATAAACAGAAGAACATGTGTCCTTAGATGTACCTGATGTACCTACTGAAGAGTGATCACATTTAGATATTGACTTGTGTACTTGTTGACCTATCAATCAGCTATTTAAAAATCTCTCACACCTCACATTTCTGTTGCACATAGAATTGGAATTACATGAATTTTCATGTATGCTCCTTCTCACCAACCAAGAACACAGATATATTGTAAAGAAACTATTGAGTTGTGCTTATTCATATCTCCAAAGTTTAGTGGTATACAATATAATTATATATAGTACTATATATTATAACTTTCTTATAATAATAATAATAGAAAATATAGTTATTATATCTAACTATATATAATATAGTGACTGATATATACCGTATAAGACTGTATAATTTATTTCATTATTTTCACCCTCGATATTGATTATTACAATAATATTATATTTGTATATTGATCAATATCTAAGGTTCACTTATATACTAATACCCATCCATTAACATATAGCTCCAATTAATTTTTACCCGCAAAATTCCCCAATTTGCCCTTTGCAATCCCACCTCGACTACTCCCATCGTTAGTATATAAGTGAACCTTAGATATTGGTCAATATACAAATATAATATTATTGTAATTATTTAATATGTTAAGGGATTGTTTATGTCTGGATTGTTTATCGTTAGTATATAAGTGAACCTTAGATATGGAGTAGTCGAGGTGGGATTGCAAAGGGCAAATTGGGAATTTTGCGGGTAAAAATTAATTGTAGCCGTCCAAGTGCGCCTGCTTAATATATGTTAATGGATGAGACTTTTACTCATTGGTATTGATCATAAACAATTAGTAGTTAAATGGCATTCCATATTGATGGAATGTAGATAATAACATCAATAGTTTCATACATAAAAATTATTTGTTTAATAAATTATGGCAATGGATCATTCATCATATTTGATAATACGTACCTATGACCTTATTCTACGATTTTGTCATTATTTAATATATTACACTACAAGGAAAACAAGTTGTGGCTACAGAACTATGTTCACGGATGTGGGGCTTGTGGCTACATAATTGGGCTCTGGCCACAACACGTCGTGGCCAATAGCCGTAACTACAAGTCTCGTCGCTAGAGTTCTTTAACACGAATATCTCGTGGCCACTACAAGTGACTATAGAACTTGCCGTGACCATAACTCTTGTATGAATACTTTGACCACAGATTGTAGCTACGAGAAACTAGTGGCCACGTAATTCTCGTGGCCACAAGTTTCCATAAAATATCCGTGACCACAAATCATTTTTTTATAGTGTTAGTATATATTTTCTACGTTAGCATATGTATTAGTGACAACAAGTGGCTACGGTTCAATCGTCGTGACCAACTACAACTTTAGGATGAAATTTCCGGTTTTTCGATATTTAGTTGCCATGGTGATGGGCTAAGAACAATAGCAACGATTGAGTTGTCGCCCGCCTATATTCTGTAGCAATGAAGTGTAATTTTGTAGTAGCAAGTTGTCAGTAAAGGTCAATTTTGTTGTAGTGCACTAACAAGAAAAATGGGTTGTGGCTATGGAATGTAGCTATCGAAACTTGTGGCCACGATAATTCTGTAACCACTAGTTTCTCGTAGCTACAATCTGTGGCCTGATGAGCGACCTGAAGGCTAGGGTATAGGTGCTAAATTGGTCGTTGCGACCCAAGCGATCAAGTCAGCTTAATCAAGAAAAATTATCAGACCACTAGTAGAAATAAAATCGATCAAAACAAGGCAAGCGGTCCTGCTACCTGGTATAGCACCCAGGGTCGAACTCGAGGAGCACGGGTTGGCCAAAGGCCTACGAAGTAGTAAAAATGAAATAAAATAAAGACAAAATATTTTTAGTGATTTTTAATGATTTTTATATTTTTATGAGTTTTTAATATGTGGAGAAAACAAAAGAAAACAAAGACAAACACACTTTAGCAATTTATTTAATGTGTCAAAAATCAATCAAAAATTCAAACAAAAATGTTTTTATGTTTTTTAAGTTTTTTAGTGTTTTTGGTGAATTTTTGGGATTTTTCTGATGTGTATTTTATTTTCTAAAATCAAACAGTAACAAAAATGCAAGGTACTGTCCAGCCAGGCCCAAAAGCCCTAGATAAAATATCTAAGGACCTCAAAAGGGCCTGGAGGTATTTTTCCTGTATACTAGATAAAACAAGGAAAATTTGAGTACCAAAATTATTATTTTTGGGTTTTTAGATTATTTACTATAATTTTTATGGGTTTTTTAGGTGTTTTTAAGTTTTTATGATTTTTAATCAGTGGAAATTAGCCAAAATTGGCTAGAAATCAAGAAACACAAATTAAACAGTACCTAATTTTTATAGACTTTTTGAGGGGGTTTTTATATTTTTTTGGGATTTTTAAAACTAGACAGTAGTTGAAATATAGGTTTTTGAATTTTTAAAAATAACAAATAAAATCAAAAATGTCCTCAAAAATTCTCAAAAATCCTACAACATGGAAGGAGCCATGTGTCAAATTTTCATCGAATTTGGAGGTGATTTGATATTTTATTCAAAAATCAAAAGAGGGCACTGTGCACAGGGACTGAAGTGCAAATACCCTAAGTTCTGGGGGTCCAGGTGCAATTAACCCAGCAAGTCACGCGCGCGGCGCGTGCCTGGGGCACTCAGAGACCTCTTTGTAAAGAAAACAAGTCCCGAGGACCTATTGGTAACTCGTACCAAAAGTCCAGGGGGTTGTGTTGCAAATAACCAAAAATACACGCACATGCGCAATTAAAACACTCACAGGGGCATAGATGCAAATATTACAAAGTTTTCATTCATTTATAAACATCCAGAACAACAGGGGCTAAGGTTGCAAATACACCAAAATCACACGTGACGAAGCACGTGGCTCAAACAGACAGGGGCGTACATGCAAATAAACTAAAGTATGAGGTCCAATGTGCAAATAACCCAACGTAAATAAAGTACGCAAAATATTTACAGGACTAACACTAATGCGTAAAAGGAAAGGGGGCCTAAGACAATTTACCCCTTATTTAACGTCGACGGGCGGATGATTGACGGTGGCTGATCTGACGGTTCTGGACGACGGCGCCTTAACCCTTCGAACGATGGCCGAATCGACGTCTGAGGGAGAGGCACGTGACAGATCTGACGGCCACGGGTGGCTGGTGCCTCTCTCTCTACTCTGACGGTCAAGATCAACCCTCTGGATGATCGGACGGTGACGGCGGCTCCATGGATGGATGGTCACGATGAAAACTGGCGCGTCGAGGTTGATCTGACGGTTGGCGAGGATCCTGGAAGAACAAGTCACCGGCGACTTTCGCCGGCCTTCTGAGCACGCGGTGGTCCTCGTCTGCCGCTCCTGGAGATCGGAGAAGCTCCGCAATGAAGCTCCGCGGCTGATGGCAGGCTCCGATGACCCAGCCGAGCCCTGGAGGGGCTCCGGCGAGGTCGGCGGAGGAGAGCTCCTGGCCTGGAAGACTCGAGCCTTCAGATGGGCTCGCACTGACCTGCAAATGGAACCAGGAGATTCGCGGGTCGAGGGCAAAGTGCCTCGACCCGGTTAGGCGTCGTGGAGGTGGTCTGTGCGTCGGTGCGGACGAACCCCGGCGAAGCGACGGCGAGGGGATTCGAATCCCAGCTCCTGTGCGAGCTGGGTTGAACGGAGGGGCGGAGAAGGTGCGTGGAGAGCAGGCGGAGGTGAATATGGATTCCGATGATCAAGGGGATGCGTGAGGTGGTCGGAATCGACGGAATAAGGCGGCGGAGCGATTTGGGGGTACTCTAAAATTAACGGAAAGGAAAAGCTACCGGAGCTACCTGGGTGGTCGAGGAGACTATGCTGGTGCTGGGGTAGCTCCTGGTCGTGGCCTCAAGGGTGTCTCGGCCCGAGGCTCGAGCTCCTGCTCTGGGCGGAGCATGGCGGTGCTAAGTCGCCGGATCAGTGGAAACCGGCCCCTCTCCTCGCTGCGACGACACCTGGAGCGAGCTGTCACTCACGCTCGGGCACTGGAGCTCACTGGGGGTGGAGCGGATTAGCCAAAGATGGGAAAATTTGGTGGCGGAGCTCGGTATTTAAGTGGCTAGGGGTCCGAAAAGAGAAGGTCCGGGCAAGCTCAGGAGCGCGCGGATCCCGAGGGAGCGGCTCCGGCGAGGCTGCTGGACGCGAGTGGAGTGATCCGGACCCGGGGTTTGGTGGATTGGCGATCAGGGTCATCCGTGGAAAAATTGGAGAAAACGGGTCGGGCGAGGAGGACCCGGCTCTGGTGGTCCTGGGGGGATAGTGACCGGGGGTCAACAATCCCCCGTGGACCAATCAGAGGCCGCCAAGCTATGAATTTTATTTAATTATTTTGAGTTAGAAAAAGGCCGAATTTACAAAAACTTAAAACATGAATTATTTTTATTTTATTTTTTTTTCTATTTTTTGGTGATTTTTAATTAATTTTTGGAAATAAAAATAAAGTATTTACAATATATAGCTATATATAGGTATATGTACAATATGTTGGTTTTTGATTTTTGATTTTTAATGATTATTTTTGTACAATTTTATTCCTATTTTATATTTTATTTATTTATAGAATAAAATGAGGAATAAAAGGGGATTTTATTTGATTTAATTATTTATATACATAGGTCAAATGAATAGGTATATACATCTATATACATGGTATATATACAATGTATTTTTGTGTTTTGAATTTTGTAATTTTTTTATTTGATTTTTGTTTTGCTTCTTTTTATTTTATTTATTTACA